>OX454415.1:41552977-41952907 GCA_949715475.1 Microchrysa polita | reverse complement strand
TGGCATTATTCTGTCCTCATCTTTACTATGCTGCCAAGTGAGTGTCGCGAAGAGATGTGATCGCTTGATCAGCATCAAATTGATTATCTGCGGATGGGTGTGGAACGTAATAAGTACCTACGCTCCCCAAGTGGGACTGCTACCTGAAAAAAGAGGCATTTTGGCAGGCACGTAGCCAGGGGAGGGGTCCATGGGGTCCGGACCCCTCCCGAAATGTTTGCAGAAATAATCGGAGTCAGCGTTTTGATAACATAATTTTAAAAAAGATTGACGTCTTCTTAGCTCCGCTATTTATTTAGACATCATTAGATTACTCATTCACCTAAATAGCAGTCGATTTCAGAGTTTAATCAATATTTTCAAATTGTTAGCTTAGTTGAAAGTGCCGCTAGTAGTGATGCGGCTGAACACTACTAATTATGTGTAGAAAATTACTATTCGCATTCGGTACAGAATTCTCGTTATTAGAGTTTGGTGTTTTGAACTTTCCGCTGCTGAGGTCCTAAATGTTGCTAAGAAATAATTTTAGAACGCGATGAACAATAGTTTAGCCTGAGCATTGCTAGAAAATCCAGCATGCAACATAATAGAGATTTCCAGTTTACACCTATGGCTAAATTAATATATTATTCATTTGAAAATGTGCATGGGATAGGGTGGCCAGACATCTCTCTTTAGGTGGATATGTCCTGCTTTTACTCTCTGTGCTCCCCATTCCAGCCCAAATGCCACGTTGTAGCCTCGCCACATTCCGAAATATTCCAAATACAACTTTATAACTTTATTGGTGTCAGGGAAACTCGGCATTTAAATCATGCTGATGACCAACATTGTGAAACATGCAGCCACAATCAATAATTTGCCCTATTATTAGTTGGAAACGGTGGCGCAACAACGGGAGGGGTAGACCGAGAAATTGTGAAAGGAAAATATAAAAGTAAGAACCACACAAGTTTGAGTTCTGCCTGCCAGTGATCCCAATGTTTTTTTTTTACCTGGGAAGATATTAGCACAACATCAGCCCAGATTTTGTTTGTGCATAAATTCCTTTTTTGCATTTGCCATGCCTTTTTTCTAAAATCCAGCTGCGCGCCTTGATCTAACTTGTAGACCGTTGTGACATACATTTAAACCCTCCCTCGTCAACCACAATGCTGAAAAGAGTGATTCTCGGCTCGTGTTCTTACGACGCTAAAAACGCAAAAATTTGCATCGACAATTTTTGTGAATGCAACGGGAATAGCATCATTACTGGAAAATAGCACCATCATCAACTTGCGACAGCAGCTTCAAATGTCCAGTAACATGGGTGGCCTTAGCCATTTCCAGGATAAGATCCAAGTTGTGCCACTGGTTGGAGCTCTAATATATATTTTTTCTAACGATGGACCCTAGTGAAATAACCATAAATTGAAATCTTCCTTTCGGTGCTCCTAACAAACCCCGAAAAAGCCTTTCCTTCTTTTTAATTTAGAATCTTTGCTATTAAATACTGAACCGTTCTATCAAAAGATCTCCAGTAACACATATTTTACAAAATCACACTGTTCATTTCGAAAAGGACTTCCCCTTAATTTCTTTCGGGACACATGGAATCTTGTAGTAATTCTTAGTGTACTACCCTGTTAAGATTAACATAATAACACAGACCATAATTTCAATTTAAGGGTTGAAATCGTTTTCATCAAATTTATAGAAAACAAAAAATTGTACGGGGAGCAATATTTGGACCCCTCCCGAAACAAAATCCTGGCTACGCCCCTGCATTTTGGAACGACGTTAACACTCTGATTCAAACTATTCCAGATACCGAATTGGTGTTCTGAATGACCATGTGGGTGAATCAAATTATGAGTACTAGGATTGCCATAGTGGAAAGGGTATAGCATTTCAACGGTCAGAAATGACGAAGGTTAAGCTATCCTGACTATGTGCAGAATGCACGGTTTGGTCCTTAATACATTCTTCTTCCTTATGGCACGATAGCCCGACGCCGGGCCTTGGCCGCCTGGATTGAAAACCTCCAATTGTCGCGGTCACGCGACCTTGTCCTCCAATTCCGAAAGCCTAGCATCTGCTGGGCGTCCTCACATACAGAATGCTCCCATCGGGGTCTCGGTCGTCCACTCAATCTGGCTCCGTCCACTCGTTGCGCGTTCATCACTTTTTGGGCATGCGATCGTCGTTCATCCTTTGTACATGACCCGCCCATTGCAATCGCTGCAATTTCACGATCTTCGACACCTGTAGCTCATCATACAGCTGATACAACTCAAGGTTGTATTGGATGCGCCATTCACCTCGTTCACGAACGGCCCCGAAGATTCTTCGGAGAACCTTTCGCTCGAATGTGTCCGACAAGTGTTCAGAGTTTTGGGTTAGGGTCCATTCCTCGCAGCCATAGCATAGCACAGGTCGGATGATGGTTTTATACACGTGGAGCTTCGTGTTTCTGTGCACCAGCTTCGAATTCATAATTTGGAGGACCGCAAAGTAACACTTATTAGCTAGTTGCATCCGTCGCTTTATCTCATCTGTTTCGTTGGCGTCTTTTGACAAATTGCAACCCAGGTAAGTGAAGTTGTCTACATATTCTACATTGAGGTCCCCCACTGTGATGCTTGAATTTACTGGCGTTCTAGTTTTTGATTGCATCATGACCTTGGTTTTAGACTCGTTGATATGTAGCCCAACTTCTTTGGCGGCGTTATTGAGATTATGCAGAAGGCTTTCTGCATCACCCAATCTTCGAGACATGATGTTGATGTCGTCGGCGTAGGCTACTAGTTGAGTCGATTTAATGAGTAGCGTTCCGCTGCTGTCCAAATTCATGGCTCGAATCACATACTCCAAAGCCAGGTTGAAGAGCGTCGGCGCCAGCCCGTCGCCTTGCTTGAGTCCAGTACGAGTTTTAAATAGGTCAGTGAGTCTGTTCTGAACTCTGACCTGCGAGACGGTATTAGTCATCGTCATCCTTATGAGTCGCACTAGCTTAGCCGGTATTCCAAAATGCAGCAAAATGTTGTACAGTACGCTTCGATCGATACTGTCGTTTGCCTGCTTGAAGTCAACAAATATTTGGTATACGTCGATGTTGTATTCCCAGCACTTCTGGAGTAAAAGCTTCACTGTAAAAAGCTGATTTGTCGTCGAACGACCAGGTCTAAAGCCGCCTTGGTACTCGCCAATGATTTCTTCTGCGTACGGATTAATTCTATTTTCTAGAATTTTAGATAAAATCTTATAAGTCGTACAAACTAATGAGATGCCTCTGTAGTTCTCACATTTTAACTTATCCCCTTTTTTGTGGACTGGGCAAATGATACTTTTACGCCAATCTTCCGGGATTATTTCGTCGTTCCATACTTTAACGATAAGTGTGTGTATAGCCTTAACAAGGCTCTCCCCACCATGCTTCAGCAGTTCAGCTGGAATCTCGTCAGCGCCCGGGGCTTTATTATGTTTTAGTGCTTGCATGGCGAGATCAACTTCTTCTACTGTTGGGGGATGAACGGGAGGGCCTGGTTCAGCCATCAGCTCCGGAGCTTCTTGTGTGGGGTTGTTCGGTTGAACATTGAGGAGCTCTTCAAAATGTGAGGCCCACTTTTAATTGAATTAATCAGCTTGTACGCTTGTCTACTGTTCCTACTAACTAGTCTTTGGTTTATTTGCATCAACTGCTCCTCAAGATGCTTACGTTTCTTACGCCTAATTAACCTATTCGAAAATCGTCGAAGCTCGTCATATTTTGTTTTTTTGGCTCTGGTTGCGCGTTCAGTCCATTGGCGATATGCCTCGTTTTTAGCATCTATGGCCTTAATACATGGTTTGTGAAAAACCAGAGACACATGATCAAGTACAGTAGTGGCCACGGAGATAGGAAACACGAAACGCAGTTGATTTTAGCTGAATCTTGGGCTAGCCAATACCATTTTGAAAGTAGGAGGAACTAGAAATAAAAGAACACCCAAGCTAGTCGAAAAAATCCAGTAGCACAATCTCTTGAATGGTGTTAGGCAATTTGATATTTTTAATAACTTAGCAATTGTCTGTTAAAGGTTTAATGCCACCAGAGGCGATTAAATGTCTAAGAAATCTCATTGGTTTTTTGAAAAACGAACACTTTTTAAAGTTGATTTATCAGACCAAATTTCACCAGTCGCTCGAAGACAACAGACGAATGTCGAATGTGCTCTGCTTCCGATTTTGCAGCGATGAGAATATCATCAAGATATGAATATGGATATTATTAGCACAAACAAACGGACGGGGAGAGCTTTTGTAGTGGCCAGCAGACAAGCATTGTGCATTTCACATTGTAAGAACGATGGTTCTTGTCGTGCAAGTTTACCCGTCCGGTTTCGTCTTACAATCTGAATCCACCCATTCACTATACTCTACAGAATCCAAGATGCCAACAGATACTAATCTGTTAAGTTCATCTTCAACAACTGGCCTTAGTTTAAATGGAACCACATAATGCCTTATGAAAAATTGGCTTGGCATCTTTCAAAACTATCTCCACCTCATAATTTTTTATATGATTAGGAAAATTTGACGACGGTCATAATAAGTTCAAATTGATTTTAAGGTAAACATTGAGTCGCTCCGGTCAAGCACCTCCCTTATCCCCCATTTAAATTTGTCAAAACAGCATGTCAATAATTCCCTCCAAAATTGTAGCAGAGTGCTAAATTTTGGTTTGTTGTGGTTGGAGTCAGATTGGAATCAGCTCATTCTAAAAAAAAAACTAAGGGTACCTCCCATACAAAGTGACCCATCAGGAGTTTGTTCTACGTACTACTCATTTTATAAACTGCATAACAAAGTTGTCTTGGGTCATTTTGTATGGGAGGTACCCATACCCATGGTCTCACGCCGAAATATTCAACTAAACTCTAATGTGTTATATATCATTGCAAAGATAATTTTATGTAGTTTGTAGTTTTTTTCGTCCTCAGACCATTTTTCTGTATCTCCTACCGTTTTTTAATCGCAAAAAACCGAAACCGAAACCCCTTTTTTTAAAGGTTGCCCCAATCGGTTGGGGCTCTTAATGCCATCATCTGGGGACCATCCCCAACCATAATCCAAAAAAATTTCCGATGTAGGATTTTTGCTGTTCGATGGCTATTATTTTGGCCCAATTTTCTTAGACTATACCGTTACTCGAAACCAGAAACGAGACCGAGGCTAATTTCGGGGGCGGCCGAAATTTGGATACCCTTCGCTCACCTCGGGCTAAAAGTTTTTTTCGGGCGTACCTACGGCTTGTATTTAACCCCCCCCCCCCATTCTTTTCCATCTGTCTTCACAAAAGTTCCGTTGCGTCGGCAAAACAAAATTTGCGTGGGGTTTGGTTGAAATAAGTGGGCAAATGAAAATATTTATTCAGAAAATTTTATTGCGGGATGCGGGAGCATGGCCCCATAGTACGATTCCGTTTGTTTTGACACTTTTAGTTGCTTTGATAAAGACACATTAATTCAAGGTTTTGTGAAATTGGTGTAAAAATGTTTCTTAGAAGATACAAAATGGGGTGTTGGGTTTGTATGGCAGCCCCATGACCCCATTGTCCGATTTGATCCAATCTTACATATGTTTTGTGTCATCAATGGAAATACATTTGTGGGAAATTTGGTTGATTTCGGTGCACTAATAAAAAAGTTTTTCTTAGAAGAACCTAAATTGGGGGATAGGTTTGTATGGCAGCCCCATGACCCCATGGTTCGATTTGATCCATTCTAGCATATATTTTGTGTTATCTTTAGAAACACATTTGGGTGAAATTTGGTTGAAATTGGTACGCAAATAAAAAAGTTTTTCTTAGAAGAACCTAATTTGGGGAGTTGGGTTTGTATGGCAACCCCATGACCCCATTGTCCGATTTTACCGATTCAAATGCGCAAACTGCCTGCAGCAAAATGTAGCATTTCTGCAAAATTGCAACTTCATAGCTTTTAAATTGGCCGAGTCAAACGCGTCGCAACAGACAGACAGACGGACATCGCGCAGTCGACTCCCCAAGTCATGCTGATCATATATGTATGTATACTTTTTATATGGTCGGAGATGCTTCCTTCAATGCGTTACAAACTTCATGACAAAGTTAATATACCCTTTCACTCTATGAGCGAAGGGTATAAAAAAGAAACTGATATGAAATGTACTTGTCGAATCCTTTGATTTGAGTGCCCACACGCTGTTTACTTAAAAAAAATGCCCACACCTCGAAAAATACGAAAACTCGAAAACCTGAAATTGTAGTATGTACTAGGGTATATCTTCAAACATCCCTACCGAATTCCAGCCATTATTTTAAGTAAAATATTATCATTTATTTCTTTGAGTTCTTTAAATTTTTGCATTTATGAAAATTAACCGCACAAATTGAAACAACTGAAGAGGTCAGCCCACGAAGAGATCGGGTGAATTAAATTTGGATCTGCTGCGAAAAAAAACTACCAAAACGCCATTCATTGTTTTTTGCTACTATCTAAAATCCTCAATTGTTCACTTTTTGTAAAACGTCGTAAATAATATTCATTCAAATTCATGCAATATTTATTATGCCACTATAATCCTCATAGTGGCCGACCACATTTGATTAAATATTTCAAAACGTGCATCAAGTTAGCGAAACAACTTTTGAAAATCGACTTGGCGACTTTACAGTAATTTGCCGCTAATTTGTTGTGAATATTAGTTGTGGAAAAATTAATTTTGTCGCTCTTCATTTTCTCAGTGAAAATGAAATTAGACAAAATTTTCTTTTTCACAACTAATTCACGACAAAATATCGGAAGAGAAACGTACAAGTTTCGACTTCCCATTTTCTCAGTGAAAATGAAGAGAGACAAAATTAATTTTTCCACAACTGATTCACAACAAATTAGCGGCAAATTATGTACTGTAAAGTCGCCGGGTCGATTCTCAAAAGTTGTTTCGCTAACTTGATGCACGTTATTTCAAAGAAATTGGAATACAGAATACTTGATTCCGACATTCACATTTAATATGCAAAATGCTTCAAATATCCGTTTAGAACGTTCAAAGCCCGGAACTTCCTGTGCACCATCAACTTGATTGCTAAAACCCCTCCCAAAACAATTTTTGTGAGCACGCGCCGCGCGACCCTGGTCGGTGAAAAGGGATATGCATTTTAAAGTTGAAGTGATAACAGTTATGATGAAAGATGATGTCAAAAGGAAATGTGTATTTTGGTTTATTGTTATCCATATGTAGAGAGATTATATGTCCAATGGGTGTCATGGAAAAACATCCATAACATTCGGCACGAACACGATGCAATTTAATTATCTTGGGTTCAACAAAAAAAACAAAGTGAACTGAACATAAAATGTTGCGTTAAAATTAAAAATTCTTCGCTTACGTAATGATCCGAATACGTTGGAACACATTTTCATCAAGACAAAAGGATCAAAATTCTAAGTAAAAAATGGAAACAATACCATGACTAACGTGTACCAACCACAAATTGCTGGCCATATATCCTTAGTTTCGGTTTCGGCCCGGATCCTTACATTTTATCCAACATGTAATTATATTGGACCAAAAAACGAAAATCATTTCACACAAGGGAAGTATTTTCCTTTTGCCATATTACTTATGGGTTCCACACAACACGATGTGGAAATCAGGAGGATGGTTTTGCTTCGTTGCCATATAGGACGGGATATGTATGCGCTTTAATGCCAACGCTTTTCTGTTGAGCAACCGCGATTGTAAAAAGCTGTAATTGTTTCCCGAGTTACCAGTTGGTAGTATTTCTCGGAGCGCTAGACTTATGAGGGGTGGCTGTGGGTCGCAGAATCAGTCGAATAGTAAATATCGACGTGAACTACAAAAAAGTTGAAGCATGCGGCTGGACTCTAAAGCTCATCAAAAGTTCGCAAGTATCAAATAATAATTGAGTAGCAAAGATTTTAAATTAATAAGTACTAATTTTGTTGGAGTCCTACTCAATTTTAATTGTCCAAATGAAATACATATATGTACATAAAAATTCAAATATCACATTACTCGATGCAATATTGTAACACCGTTTCTGAATAATCTTCTCACGGAAATGAAATTTCACTAAAACTGTAGTCAGCACCGAACTGATTAGCAAACGTAACAGCTTGAGGATATGCTTCGCTAAAATGAAAATTTTCAAAACAAAACAAGGATACATACTCACTTTTCATTTCCATCCCGGCCAGTTTAACCTGCAACAAAGTTATTCTAAACCGTATCCTCTTTGTATCCTTGTGTTGTTCTCACGTGTTTCACCAGACCCATATCAATGCTATAGCCAACATACAATGCCCGGGCATCGTCAGGCAGCGCGTAGCTCTTATCCATCTTCTATCATTCTTTTTGTATCCTTCGTGTGCTAATGCGAAAAAGTACACGGAAATGGCCATTAGACGATGATATCGGGTGTTGGAGATTCACCTGCGGGGGCGGATTGGGCACTACACATTTCACGTTGATAAACATGGTCACGACCGACGACAAGGACAGCGATGGTGCTTGTTGGTAGTGGGTGGTCTGTAAAACGAAGGTGGTTGAGGGATAAAATGTGGTGCAAAAGCGAAAAATCTTGTTAGACACGTAACAAGTAAATGGTGGTGATAATCTTTAACTTCCTAGCCATGGCATTATGGAAAACAACTCACGGCCCAGGATCTTAAACTGAGTGGATACCGGAGGAAGTTTCATAACTTGAAAATGAATAAAGCATAGAGACGTTGTCCTTGCGAGAAATTTCAGTAAATGAAGACTATGGTTGCTGGAAAAATAATAGCATTGTTTAAGGAATTATCTTTCATAATAAATTACTGGCCCATTTTAATGATGAAGTAATTTACCAAAAAATGGTTCAAATGGTTGAGTAATTTTATCAAATTGCCTCTTCTAGTGAGGTCCGCAAATGTACCCGCTTTAATGCTTTGAGAAATTTCGAAACTATCGGTAGAATAATAGTCGCCGAGTGATCAAAAGATTTCGATTAAAAAACATGCGATTTAGACATTTAAGTTTTGAAGACACTTTTTTTAACCTTAGTCCGACTTCCCAAAACCAAATATGTACATATATTGAATCACTCTGACATCTTAATCTGAAGGGTTTTTGGTGTTTTTAACTACTTTTTAGATTTTTGGTTCGATATACTTAAGAGAAAAAAGAAAAAAATTGTGATATGACATATTTACCGGCACGGGTACACCTGTACCCACTTAACTTTTCCAATGAATTGAGTGAAATACAATACAGGATTTCCGGAAGTACCCGTTTGTATCTCTGGAAGTCTCTCTCCAGATCTCTGACTCCACTCCTGAAATGTCATGGAGGAGGAGTATTGTCCATGAGACGATGGCTTGGGTGATCCTCCCGTTAGCAACCGACCAGATATTGTAAAGCAGAAGGAGATTATGATCACACACTGGTAACATGCTCGTTTCTTGATGAAGATGATCCTGGGACGGAATAAAGTGACAGCGATACATCGACAGCGTTCTGACATGCCTGGATCTTATTCCAGTTTGTGTCACAAACGGTTTGTGACCACACCTGTGCTGCATAGCTGGGAATTGCTCTACAAGGTGCTTTAAAGGTGACCAATATAGTTTCCTTGTCATTGCCCCAGGAGCTCCCGGCCAGTGCCCTCAGGACGTTGTTTCTACTGTGCATTTTGACGTGGTCCTACTGGCGACCATTCCCGATGGCAGCCCCACTGCCACACGGAAGTTACAAGCCTCTTCGGAAACGGAAAACGGCCAAGATTTGTCAAAAAACCCTTGCTCAGCATCAGATGCAATATACTTATCTGGCATCCATTCTTGGAACGAAAGTTTCTCCGTCATGATCGCTATCGTCTGACAACATATACACATATGGCCAAAAAAATAAGTACACCCATACGAATATTTCTTATCACCCTGTAGCCAAGTAGTTATTTGAGTAAATAAAATCAAATGGAAAGATTTAAATACTTAATTGGTGAGGAATCAAATAATATGTAAATTAGCATATTTTAATAAATAACAGCTTTCATCTACTTTGAAAAAGTACGAACTGACTAAAATAGGCTGGACAAAATAATAAGTACATGTCAGTTAATTTGATTAAAACTGTTTTTAATAAAAATATTATGTTCTGATTCGACAAGAATTTGATTTATTTTATTATTTAAAAGTAAATGATCCATTCTTTTGAAAAAAAAAAAAGGTTTTTGTAGGCCCTCTGGTGAAGAATCACTCTTAAGTTTCCATACATCCATATATCCAGTTACTTCCAGGAAATTCCGTATTTGGTCCGTTTTGTGAAAACTTTGTTTCTAGTTCATTGATTCAACTCTCCCTAAACATTCTGGATTCAATTTGACTCTAGTAACAACGTGAAAAGCCACTCGATTTGGTTGAAGCGGATCCTTGACCAGTTTGTGAGGTATGGTTAGGGTCTGAAATCCCCATTTAAAGTGTATGGGCTCATCAGTAAAATATTCTGGGACTATCAACTAACATTTCTTATATGGAAATTGCCTCATAGTAACGGCTATTAAGTACATTTGAACGAAACCAAACTATGAAAATTAAGCCATAGACTAAGTTTTTTCCGACTCCATGGGAAATAGCCAGTTGATGTACCGTATATCATATTATTTTTTTTCCTGAATAAAGAATATTACGATAAGAGTAGTTTCCAATCAAATTTATTACGATCTCATAAATTAAACAAAATATTTTGTGAGTTTTCATTGTTCGGTCTGGAACATGAAGTACTATCCATACAAAATTTTCTTGTACTGTCAACACTTTTTGACATCGCCATGGAAAGTTCTAAACTTTTTACGAAAACTGCTTTACTTCTTGTATTCTCCGATTAACTTTTCAAAGGGATTCTCTATTTTGAATATTTACCGCGAAAATCATCAGTCAAGCCAAGGGAACTTTTCTCGCCATAGTGATAATGAGATCGACAGTTATCCTTAAGGCCCTTACATGGACCTATTTGATGCATTTGAGACTGCTTTTATTTAGTTTAATGAATTATACAGTAAAAACAATTTTTAGCTGGTGTATTTCGTTAATGAGAGAATAATTTTTCCGCTATTTCAAATTTTCGTACTCTAAACGTCTTTTTTCGTACCTACTATGCGTTTTTCGCCCCTTAAGAATTTTTTTTCTTTTTAATTTAACGCTTGTTGCATACACCAATGAATAAAAAAAACAAATCCTTGCGGAAAATAGTAAGTTGTTGTCAAAAAATTTAAAAAACCGATGGTGTACTTATTATTTTGACCAAGCTGAAAACCCACTTCAAAGCTAATACCGGGAGGGACTAAGATAATAGGGGGATGCCATTTAGTTTTTCGGTTCCGTTGCCATTGTTGTATCCTAATTGTTGTAATGGCTATCTATTTGGAGTAATTCAATTTTAAAAAGGGTATGAAAATTTTGCATAAAATAGTACATGAGGGATGTACTTATTTTTTTGGCCATATGTGTATGTATAATTGATTTTGTGTCAATCTGCACAAAAATAAATCAATAAAAACGTACAAATGCCGGCAATAAGCAAAATCACATCATGTGTACTTTTCAATGTGGATTTCCCCTTTTCCGCTCCATGGTAATGAATTACTGCGGGAGTTCAGCGGCGATCTACATTGTAATATATTAAACAAAAATATTAAAAAAATAAAGTGATTCATACAATCGATTGGATGTTCCTGCGGTTGGCTCGTATTGCATCGAGCCTGGTTCTAATGCAGGTGTGGATGCACTCACATTCACCGTTTTAATACTTTGCATTTCCACTTTTTTCCACTACCAGACATATTTGCACCTAGAAATTATTACATATTACCACACACTTTGCCTAAAAAGTCAAGAATGTTGCAAAAACATGCGTGCATTCATTCAACATATTGAACCTAGCGGTAAATCAACGTTGGGAACAGGTGTACCCATGTCGGTAGAAATAAGAATAAACTTTTGTCGGTAGGACTAGGGTTAACTAGGACCGTTCCTATCTTCCCCTTATCTTCAAAAGATACCCCTATTACCGTTATGCCGAAATTGCACCGGCTAAAACCGTCACCACGTTGGCAATTGGACCACCTCTCGGTATATTACCTCACGGGACGGCTTCGGCTAATAAGCCTTCATCCCGATTTGCCGACGACTTCCACTCTTCTTCTCTTTGAATTTATTATTTGTATGGATGCTGTTTCCCCATCCCGTACTAAGAAAACGGCCTAATTTTAGAGGAAAACAGTGGTTATTCTGGCAAAAAGGACTTCAGATAAAATCAATGTAAGTCGAGACCATATGTTTGACATCAATTTCACTATGCATTTCGGCAACTGCAATTTCCTTTTGGCCGCATCTTGTACTGAAAACGATAAATATGGCGAACTGTAGCGGGAGAGCGGAGGTGATCTCGTATAAAAGGACTTCATAGTTAAAAAAAGGTTCGAGTGTACTTAGAAAGCGTTAGCTTTAAATTGTTCTGTGCTTTTAAAAAAGAACAGGCTGAGTTTTTTGTTACTAAAATGCAAGGGCAACCGTTAACACCCAAAGCTTTATACAGGGTGTCCCGTTCATGGTGGAGAATCTTTTAATGGTAGATAGTGTGGCTCATTTGGGGAAAATTAATGTTCTACGAGACACCTCTATTTTGAACCGTTACAATGTAAAAGCACTTTTTGTAAATTGTGTCAAAATACCTGATTTGCCGAACTAAATCAAAATTTACCAAACCACCAAACATGTCATCCGAGATATGACTTCACTTTCCGAAACTACATAAAATTTCCTATAAAACGACACCTCGTCCGTTACGAAGTTGCTCGTATCTTCCGAGATACACCAGTTCAAACTTTGAAGAAATTTTAAAATCGGTTTTTCATGCAAAATTCAAATGATAAAATCGTAACGGTACTTTGAACTGACAAATCTGCAAAGTTTGAAAAAAGTTGCCTCATTATGTTAGCTCTCGAACGACATATAAAAATTAAGGGCTCACGATTTGAAAATTTGCGAATTTAACGTTTCAAAGGTAAAAAAATGTGGTTTTCGTGTAATGCAAATCATCTGATATGATGAAGATAAATTTGTACGATCAACACAGTTCATTTTGTTGGGCGAAAAAACTTTACATTGAAACCACATTTTTTTACCTTTGAAACGTTAAATTCGCAAATTTTTAAATCGTGAGCCCTTAATTTTTATATGTCGTTCGAGAGCTAACATAATGAGGTAACTTTTTTCAACTTTGCGGATTTGTCAGTTCAAAGTACCGTTACGATTTTATCATTTGAATTTTGAATGAAAAACCGATTTTAAAATTTCTTCAAAGTTTGAACTGGTGTATCTCGGAAGATACGAGCAACTTCGTAACGGACGAGGTGTCGTTTTATAGGAAATTTTATGTAGTTTCGGAAAGTGAAGTCATATCTCGGATGACATGTTTGGTGGTTTGGTAAATTTTGATTTAGTTCGGCAAATCAGGTATTTTGACACAATTTACAAAAAGTGCTTTTACATTGTAACGGTTCAAAATAGAGGTGTTTCGTAGAACATTAATTTCCCCCAAATGAGCCACACTATCTACCATTAAAAGATTCTCCACCATGAACGGGACACCCTGTATAGTATATTTGTGATCACCTCATTGGGGTTACCTTCTTTGCATCTTAGTTTATTCGAAGTAGGTTTTTTTCAATTTTTTACCAACGTATGTCATTGACATAGATTGCCATAAGATATATATCACTTGTTGTTGTAACAAATTATTAAAAATAGCAGTTTCAGTCGTACATGAAATTGTCAGAGTCGCAATTTAGATGGACTATACTGTACTGTCAAGTCGTGGAACCAG
Source organism: Microchrysa polita (assembly GCA_949715475.1). NCBI lineage: Eukaryota > Metazoa > Arthropoda > Insecta > Diptera > Stratiomyidae > Microchrysa > Microchrysa polita. Next base: position 41,939,014 of record OX454415.1, on the reverse strand, counting down.
ATTTCGACTGTAGTGTGAACAGGATTCGAGATTTTATAATCAACCTAAATTTTTGGACCAAGTGTGAATTGCCTGTATAAAGCCTCCAATAATAACTGCAGATGCTTCTCATTTTAAGAGGTTTTTACACCTGGAGCGAAAAGTGCATTTTTGGCAATGAAAATGAGACAATAATGATCCGGGCAAATAGCATGGTGAATTTATAATTTGCTCTTCAAACATTACTACAAACTTATTTTACGTTTTAGGCCTCCATTACACAGTCATATTTTTATTATAATACACCCAGCAAAAAACGTGTATTAAAACCAATGAAGTTTTTACTTTACTTCTAGTAAACAGAAAATTTCTTTAAAGGTATGAAATTTGAATATAATTAATTAAAAATGTCATTGGGTCAAATACATTTTCCTAGAATTTATGATTTCAGTAGTAATAGAATTATAACATGCCCACATACAACTAATACAACAAATGACATAGAATGTAGTAAATCAAATTCATGGGAACTATGATTATTTTGCATATCATCTATGTATAAACAATTTTAAGTTTGTATTACACCGCGTATCAAGTAGTTAAGATTTTAGAAACGTTGACAACATTCCACATCTAGTCTCATGGCAATGTGGACGGACTGGCACGCAGGCGGACCGGGTTCGAATCCAAGTTTCGGCAAGGGTTTTATATGAATAAAAAAATATGAAAGCTTGAAATAAAATTAAATCACAATAAAAAAATGAAAAAAAAATAAAAAAAAGAAAAAAATAAAAATAAAAAAATAAAAATATTCTTTTCTATTTTTTTAAAATAAAATTCAATGAAATTTTTACATAAAATCGATGAACTTGATATTTTCAATTATATTTTTATCATTGTCCCAAAAAGGCTATTTCATCGGCTCCAAATCATAGCCAAAATTTCATACTTCCTATGTAATTTTTCTGTGTTAAAAGTAATTTTTTTCTGGGTGTATGTATGTAATATGCCTAAGCCTACTCGATTGATTCAGTATAAATTTTTAGACGTGCAGTAAGCGAAATCAAGTAGGCTTAAGCATATTATAATAGAAATATGACCAAATATGACTGTGTACTGGAGCCCTTATAGGATCTTAAAATTAACTAACCATTCATCCGAATGTATTTTCAGGATGAAAATAATTCGCATCGAGAGCATATTCTCCGTCAACCATTGTGAGTTTCTCAAACCGTCAAACTGGAAATTATTGGAAAATAATACATAAAATGGCAGAGACAAATTGTAAAACTATTTCCGGATTTCACTTTAAAGAATTCCGCAGCGTTTGAGACATATTTTACGTAAGTAAGTATGCATTTTCAATGAGAAAATCGCAACGGAAACATTTTTAATTTGTATCCCGCCCGTGGTCTATCCAGATTTTCTAAAAAATAGTTTCTTTTTTTGGTAATCAGTGGCGGAACAACTTGACTCGGGGTCTCTCTGCGAAATTCTGGAGTGGGCCCCCATGTAAGTTGCGTTTCTGTGATTTTAGATTGATGATGACAGTATTGATGGCGATATGGAATATGGGTCTAGTTCTAGAATTATGTTATGTTTTCATTATCATAATGGACCATTTTCATAATGATTTTGAAGTTAATTTTACTTTGAAAATATTCTTTTATCAAACCCAGGCCAGCATGCGCCGAGCGACCAATCTGCACGCCACATAGTTTTGGGGCACCAAGCCAGGCGGGGTAACTTTTACAATTCTGTTGTTTGTGGTCAGATAGGCTTTAGCCGATGACACGGAGAGGAATGCACCCGAGCATAAGCGCTTCAGGTAAAGACAGTTACAGCGCATATGCTTCGGGTGCATCCTTTTCCGTGTCTTCAGGTAGAGCGCATATTCTCCGGGGTTTGGTAATCGTCTAGTTAAGCGACTTTTCTGAAAATCGATCTAAAACTTTTAATTTTTTCTTAAAAGGTTCCTGGTAAAAATTCAGTTTTTTTTATAGCCAAAAAAAAGTTTCAATATTTAGTTCCCCCTGTTCTGCATGGAATGACTACATATTTTGAATCGTTTTTCGTTTTGTTTGGCAAAATTGGTGGTATTTAAGTAGAAAAGTAATATTCCAAGTGTCCGGACCAATGATTGTGTTTTAATCAGCAAAAACTCTGGGCTCTGCTCGCTACGCGCGCTCCGCGGTTAAGGGATCAAAACCCTCTTTATATCACAAACAAAAACGATTGCTTCGCTCGCTCTAAACAGCAGAGCGACCAGAGCCGAGATTTTTTGCTGATCATTGGTCAAACGGTACAAATATACAGTAGAAGAATCATAATTACCTTCCGGTAAACGAAAACTCCAATCTCCCCATCGCTCTCACCTCTAGTTTTTCACTAATAAAAACCGCTGAAAGTACTCAAGCTCCGCCACCGGAAATAAACGTTTTGGACCATTTCATGATTTTTTTGTAAAAAAACCAAACCCGCAATAAGCATTTAAGAATTTGCTCCTCATGGATTTCAACTTTATATATTTTGTCTTTATCGATTTTGTCTTTATGGATTATGACTTTTGGATTTTGGCTTATGGATTTTGTATAGAACCCGTTATGATAAATAAATTACAGATCGATGACAGAAATCTGCATGGAGTTACAATAATAATATGACCTGTTTGGGTCATACATATTTATACCCTATACCCATGGTATAGGGTATATTGTTTTTGTTAACCCGATATTATGTAACACCTCAAAGGAGCCACCGGAGATATGGCAAAGTATATATATAAATGATCAGGGTCGGTCCCTGAATCGAATAAGCCATGTATGTCTGTCTGTCCGTGTGTCTGTCTGTTAGCACGATAACTCCCGAAATAAAGAAGCTATCGGTTTGAAATTTTGGTCAAATGTTTGTTTTGATAAAATCTTGGACGGTATTGAAAATGGGCCAAATCGGACCACGGGTTCCTGTAGTAGTCCTGGAAGGGCCTCCCAGCATACGGTGGCTGTCGTTTTTTCCCATTCAGTGATTTCCTTTCTGAACAGACACAGTGGTATACCGCAGAAGGGTTCCCGGGCCGCAGAAGGGGCTAGCAGAGGCTACCCTAGCCAGTTCGTCCGCAAGCTCATTCCCTTCAATTCCAGAGTGTCCGGGAACCCATAGGAGTGTAAGATCATTGCGAGATCCTACAGACTGAAGTATTTCTTGACATAGCCATACATAGACAGTTTGGAAGTAAAGGTATGTTTTGTAAGAGCTTTGATAGCCGCCTGACTGTCGGTAAAGATCGCTATCTTTCTGTTGACATATCCTTTGTTCTGACATTCTCTAGCGCAAACTTCTATTGCATGTACTTCCACCTGGAACACAGACGCTAATTTCCCCATAGGGACTGATTAGCTTACACCTGGACCCAGGCCTGTAGAGAGGGGGGGGGGTGTTTCCCCCGGGCCCGGGATTTCATAGGGGGCTCGGATTTTGACACAAAAGTTGTGCTTCAGTGTTATTTTTACATGCAAACTGTTATGTTGAGGTCCTAAACTAAGAAACCTTCTAAGTACTGTTTCTAGCGTTTTAACAACAATACATAGCATAGTCTGCACTAGTCTTGTATATTATTGAATTTTTAGGACTAGGGGCCCGAATCATCATATTAAATCAACAAATCAACATTATCGTTTTGTAACTAAATTTCTAAATGCAATCTGCCTTCCCCTTTCGAAAGTGCATGCAGGATTTTATACATAAACAATTAAGAAATTTCGACTTCTTCATCCAGCAGTGTACCGTTTTTCTAAAAAATTGTGTTCGAAATGAAAATAGGAGCCCTGCACAGCGACATTTTTTTCTAGAAGGATTTTTCCGGGCGGTTATTATTTTGTGTACGTAATGAATTTCTTTTTCAAGGTACCAACATCCAGATGTTGATTACTTAAATTGTTGAATCTTAATTTCAATCTATCTATCAGTACTCGCTAGCTCGATAACAAACACAAACACGACCAACATTCTGGACCACTGCGAGTGTGCTAATAAATTACAGATTTGAGCTCCCTAAGCATTTGTTAGAACTGTGAACTGTATCCGCCTTGTTTTCCTAAAACCTTTGTAAAGGTTGAGGAGGTACATATTAAATCACAGCTGTTTCCTTTGAAAAATCTTCATCTATCGAGAATGGCTGCCGAAAATTTCAAGGCTTTATTGATATCAAAGTTCGAATATAGGTTGGCATATTACTTCACCAATAGAAGTTTTATAAATAATTTCGTTGGGACAAGGGAATCAATAATTTTTAAATTTTTTTCTTGGGAGGACTAAATGCTAAAAGACTACCAGGCTACCAGTACCGTTTGATGCGTATCTTGTGTAAAGTGCATGACTAGGGATGTCAAAAACCGTACACGTACAGGGTGCGCCTGAAAAACTTACTTATTTGAAAAAACTCCCGAGCGGTGAGTTGGATGGGTAGAGGAGTGGAAGGGAGCGCATCTGGAGAGGGAAGTCCCAAGTTTGTTTCCCATTCTAGTCAGTTGCCATCATGCTCTCGTCTAGAGAGCAGCGGACCTCGAGAGCTTCTTTTCTAACGGTTGCTCACTAGGAACATGTTCGAGGATTTTTTATGCGAAGCTCCGAAGAAAAGAATGTTAGGGACGTGAAGTTTTAGCAAGATGGAGTCACAGCACACACATAGTACCTGGCTCACTGAATTGAATGAATATTTTCGCGACCGACAACTCCTAAGAAAATCATGATGTTTTCTGAGCGAAATCCTGGCTATTCATGAAATTAATTTTGAAAGAATTTTTTCCCCGGGTTTTAACCGGATGGACAAACAACCGCCCGGGTTAAAAACCGAAATAACCCGGTAAACCGTTCTGGAAGTACCGGTTGTCGGACTAATCGTCCGGTTTTGGACATCCCTAGGCACGACCATTAAATAATAAAGTTTTTTTTTCATCACGGATTTTAGTAACGAAACTTCATACTAGAAAGATGACCCTTTAATGATTTTGGCTTATGTAGAATGATTTTAGGTTCTGTAGTTCCTTAAAATTCGCCAATCAACTCTCGAGTCATCTTGAAAATAGACACACATAAGTGTGACTATCCAGTTGACTATCCAGCCAACCCCGTTTTTTTGTGAGTTCAGTATGTAAAAATGCTTCACGATTGGATTTAGTTTCTGTCAGTTTTTTTGGCAAGTGGCTTATCCCCGGTATCAGGTTTTTATTATTTTTATTTTTCTACAATTCAAATACAATACTTAAATCTCAAAATACACCTGTTGTACTGATGCCGGACTATAGAGACTCTCGATTAGAAAACATCCGGATTACTGAGTCTGAGCCGATTCAGTGAGGACGGCGGATTATGAGGTGTTCCGGATTAGATGGCGGCCGGATTATAGAGATTCACTGTACAATTTGTTTAAGGGCCGATGTCTCAAATAACAATTTTCTTTGCTTCATAATTGTGTATCGTATGAGAGAGGTGGGCCCGGAATCAATGCCCCCGGGCCCGGATATTCTCTCCACGGCCCTGCCTGGACCACTCATGCCCGCTCCAGAGCCTGTGTCAGTTTTGGATCCATCCGTGTAAAAGATGATTGTGTAGGTGTGAAGGGACCTGAACATACCCGTCCAACTTTCCCTAGCCCAGATTGCTGATTTAAAGGACGCGTTGAAGCGTAATGTCCTAACTAGCTAGTCCGAAGGTAGGCATAGGGTATTGCTACCCTGCAACCATCCTAGCTGATCATGGCTGAAAGTTACTGTCGTGCTGGAGGCCCTGAGCCTGCCAACAGCCATCCTCGCCGACGCTTCAATGTGAATGTGTAGTGGAGTGGGGTCAAGAAGAACCTCCAGGGCAGCGGTGGGGCATAAAACAATAGCTCCAGTGGTAATTAGACAGGCAAGCCTCTGGACCTTACCTAGATCCGACTTACCGGTGCTTGTTGAAGCCCTTTTCCACCACACCACCGCCCCATACTCCACTATAGGTCTAACAACTGTCTTGTATATCCACAGAATTAAATGTGGTTTAATTCCCCAGGTCTTCCCTACATAACCTCTGCAGGTCCATAATGCCTTGATCGCCTTCTCCGTGGCCGATTTCAAATGGTCATCCCAGAGTAATTTGCTATCAAGAGTGACTCCCAAATATTTGACTTGGTTAGCCATTTTAATTTGGGAGTTGTACATAGTAGGACAACTCAGGGTTCTTTTTGTCCTGCTCCTACTGAAAGGAACCACCGTGGTCTTGGACCCGTAGACCACTCTCCGTGCACTAATCTTAAACTATTCGCAGAGCGGAGTGGAGCACATGGGGTAGGACATCCTCAAATTTGCCCTTGACCCTGATAACCAAATCGTCTGCGTACCCTTGGATGGAGAACCTCTCTGATCCTACATAATGCCTAGGGTATTTAATTTTTGTGATATAAACTTTATTTACAATAATAATACTAATAAATATTAATTAAGGACTATGCACTTATACTCTAGTTGATTCTATCTCTACCGCTAAGTTGTCTATGCCATTTTTCTGCGTATCATCGTTCTGCTTTCTTCGGTTTTGTTTCTTAACAAAGATGTATACAGCCCTAAAATAGAAATAAAAGAATTATAGAAATTTGCATTCCATTAATTTTAAATTTGTTTAATTTTAATATTTGTATGTACTTACAAAAATAAAAACAACGTTGGAAAAACTAACATGTCTGAAAATAAAAATACAGTTCCCGGAAATGATTCTACAGTTGAAGAATAAATTAGACTGTACAAAGGAGGAAAAATAAATCCGGAAATTGCTTCGGTTACGCCCAAAACTGAGAATAGGCGACCTATAACACAATCATTAGAATCTCAAAATAAATCATTTAAAGTCATTTAAAACAAAATTACCCAGTTCTTCGGCATCTACGAAATTCGTGATGACCGATTTCACTGCAATTGTCTTGCAACTAACGAATAAATCAATAGTAGCGCCAATAAAAAACAAAACCGATTCGGAAGAGAAAGCCTGAAATGAAAAGGCAGCTTTAGATATAAATTCATGTAATAGTTCTTGTTCGGACTAAGCTAGTAATGCAGTAGTGGCTCGAGGTAAAACATCATCATGGACATATAAATTTACTTAAGTGAGTGTATAAAATCTGACTCGGTAATCCGGATATAAAGCTAATCCGGACCACAAAATGTTTTCCATAGTCCGCATTTCAGAAGCAATTTTGACTCTATAATCCCGATATTGGAGATTTTCAGTGTCTAATGAAAGATTTGGTCTCGTATACTTACTTACGGGACGGTTTGCCGAATGATATGAAGCTAATTTCGAAGAAAAAAAAACATTTAATAACATTTGTTCCATTTCTTATTTATTTGAATTTTTTTTTTCTCGAAAAAAAATGATGGTGCTAATCCGGATGTTCTGTTGGTCCGGATTACCCCTTGCAAAAATTGGTCCGGATTATCGAGACAAGGCTGTATTAAAAATGGAACAAATTGTGAAATAAGATGCTGTACGTGTTCTCCAACGGGTTTCAGTTAATTTGTTTACTGCGACCTCATTGGCTATTAGGAATGCTCCGACCACATTCACTCCACTCGGCATAGAGAACTCCTTATATGGGTTCCCGTTGGAGTCCTATGCAAGACATCATGTTGGATTGCCAAGCAAACACGTAGAAGAATTTATTTTTCATGTTTCTGGATAAAACCAAATGAGGGTCATCAAATGGCGAAAACCGTTGTGTATGGAATGTTGCAAACTTCCCTAAATCAGTGGACCATTCTGTTTCTATTATTTTTCCTTGTTTCGGCTACACTACAAGAATTTAACCGAGCGAATATTTCTGTTGCAGTGCAATAAAAACGTGTAGTTGAAATTTTATTATCTGATGTAAGGAGAACGTTGTCGGGGTCTTCCCTCAATCCAGGAGCTAAGTCACTGTGTCGAAAAGGATTGTGCCCGTCAGGCGCGCACTCAACATTTCTACGATCTTGCGCTCGTCCTCAGCTTGGCGATGCACTTGAGAATGACAACTCTTCGTGTAATGTCAAATCAAAATCCTGTCTTTATTTTCTATATTCGTCCTTTTATACAATTTTGGTCTTATGTACTAAAAGTTACTACATATTACCTAATAAGTATTTTACTAAAGGTTGAGAATAAGAAGGATACGCCCATTCCTCAATATATAAGATATCCCGAAATATCTTATTGGTCATGTATGAATATGCATGCATCTTCATCTATGCACATAACCTCGTCAAAGAGCCAAATTACTCCTTTGGCACGTGTGGTCAGAACACTGGGATTTATTTTGTGAAAGATCCTTTTTACTCTCGTTGTGTGTACATAAAAATAACAGGCGCGACAATCCAACATTGGACTAAGGCCGCAGGATGTGTTAGTGACATCCTATTTCCAAGATCTTATCTGCTTTTTGTTGAGGTAATGAGATCAGCATCACGCTCAGCAGTGTTATGTATCCCCATAAATGGGTATACTCGTTTAGCATCTGAGTGAGATCATAGTCCGTCACAAGCTCGTGAGTTCGAAAAACACCATGGTTCACGGTATGATTCGAACTCATGACTCTGTGCACAGGAGGTGCGCACACTAACCGCTAGACCAGCCAGACTACTGTCTACTGTCCTGTTATATTTTATCGTTTTACAATTTATGATTTTATAGTGACAGGACTCGCATTGCATAATCTTTACTGTGCAAAAGTCAACCGATATCAGTGAAGTGTGCATACATACAGACCACCGTATGTATGCACACTACACTGATATCGGTTGACTTTTTTCTGGCGCTTCAACGTTAGTCTTTAACAACAATAGTTCCAAAGATCAAAGTTGTAGACAATCATCATCATCATCAATGTGGCACGATAGCCCGACGTCGGGCCTTGGCCGCCTGAATCGTTGACCTCCAATTGTCGCGGTTACGTGACCTCGTCCACCAGTTTCGGAAGCCCAGCAGCTGGTGGGCGTCTTCACCTACGGAGTTCTCCCAGCGAGCTCTCGGTCGTCCACGCAACCTCGCTCCGTCAATTCGTTGTGCGTTCATCACTTTCTTTGGCATGCGATTATCGTCCATCCGTTGTACATGCCCCGCCCATTGCAAACGTTGAAGCTTCACGATTTTCGATACTTCCAGCTCATCGTACAATTGATACAACTCATGGTTGTACCGGATACGCCATTGGTCTCGCTCGCGAACGGCCCCGAAAATTCGCCGAAGGACCTTTCGTTCGAATCGGTCTAGCAAAATTTCGGAGGCTTGGGTGAGGGTCCATGTTTCGCAGCCATAACATAGCACGGGTCGGATGATCGTTTTGTACACGCGGAGCTTCGTGTTCCTGTGCGCAAGTTTCGAATTAATTATATGGAGGACCGAGAAATATGTCTTATTGGCTAGTTGTATCCGTCGCTTAATTTCGTCGGTTTCGTTGGCGTCCTTTGATAAGTTACAACCCAGATAGTTGAAGTTGTCTACATATTCGATATTAAGGTCCCCCACTGTGATGCTTGAATTTGCTGGCGTCCTTGTTTTCGATTGCATCATGGCCTTTGTTTTGCTTTCGTTGATATGTAGTCCAACTTCCTTTGCGGCGTTATTGAGGTTATGCAGAAGGCGTTCTGCATCACCCAACCTTCGAGACATGATGTTGATATCGTCGGCGTACGCTACTAATTGAGTCGACTTGATGAGTAGCGTTCCGCTGCTGTCCATATTCATGGCTCGAATTACATACTCCAAAGCAAGGTTGAAGAGCGTCGGCGCCAGCCCGTCGCCCTGCTTGAGTCCAGTACGAGTTTCAAATAGGTCAGTGAGTCGATTCTGCACTCTGACCTGCGAGACGGTATTAGTCATCGTCATCCTTGTGAGTCGCACTAACTTTGCCGGTATACCAAAATTCAGGATAATGTTGTACAGTACACTTCGATCGATACTGTCGTATGCCTGCTTGAAGTCGACAAAGATTTGGTATACGTCGATGTTATATTCCCAGCACTTTTGGAGTAGTAGCTTCACTGTGAAAAGCTGATCGGTCGTTGATCGACCAGGTCTGAAGCCGCCTTGATACTCGCCAATGATTCGTTCTGCGTACGGATTAATTCTCTTTTCAAGAATTTTAGATAATATCTTATAGGCCGTACAAACTAATGATATGCCCCTGTAATTCTCACACTTCAGCTTGTCACCCTTTTTGTGGATTGGGCAGATTATGCTTTTGCGCCAATCTTCGGGGATTTCCTCGTCGTTCCATATTTTCAGCAGTAGCACATGTATAGCGTTGGTCAGGCACGTTCCACCATGCTTCAGCAGTTCTGCTGGGATCTCGTCAGCGCCGGGCGCTTTATTATTTTGGAGCGACTGTATGGCAAGACTCACCTCCTCTACTGTTGGGGGTAGAACGGGAGGGCCTGGTTCGGCTAACTGCTCAAGAGCTGGCTCCGCGGGGGATGTTGATGGTGCATTGAGGAGCTCTTCAAAATGCGAGGCCCATCGTTTGTTGACGCTTTCGATGTCGCTGATGATGTTACCATCCTTGTCCTTACATAGGCTTGTCCTGGGTTGATATCCGTTCTTAACATTATTTATAAGTTTGTACGCCTGTCTAATGTTCTTACTGGCTAATCTTTGGTTTATTTGCTGTAACTGCTCGTTAAAATGTTTGCGTTTCTTACGTCTAATTAACTTATTAGATACTCGCCGAAGCTCGTTATATCTTTCTTTCTTGGCTCGGGATGCGCGTTGTGTGTATTGGCGATAGGCTTCATTTTTCGCCTCAATCGAGGCCCTGCATTCGTCGTCGAACCAGTCTGCTCGTCTGCGCCAGCCTTTATAGCCCACGACCTCTTCTGCGACCCCCTTGATGCTGTCTTTGAGCTCCTCCCAGAACTCATGGATGCCTAAATTGTTGATGTCATCAAGCATGGGCGACAGTTTTTCCTCTAGTGCTGTTGTATACGCAGCCGCCGTGGCATCATCAATCAAATTGTCAACCTCGAAGATCTTGGCAGGGTTGATTCTCGTTAGGTGCACCGAAGAGATTCTGCACCTGTAGGTTGATTTCACCAAATAGTGATCGGTGTCGCAGTTGGCTCCTCGATAGGATCGAACATCTAGGACATTAGAAGCCCATCTCTTGCTGCTCAGTACGTGGTCGATCTGGTTCACGGTGTATTCATCTGGAGACTTCCAGGTCTGCTTGTGGATTCGTCGATGTGGGAAGCATGTAGAGCTTATTACCAGGTTTCTGCCGCTCGCGAAGTCGATAAGCCGCTGACCGTTATTGTTGTTTTCGTCGTGGAGGCTATGACCTCCAGTAGTTCCCCTATGCCAGCTTTCATTTCCGACTTTGGCGTTAAAGTCTCCTAGCAGCAGCTTGACGCCGTTTGATGGAAGTGAGTCGAAGAGTGTTTCTAGGTCGTTGTAGAACTCGTCCTTAATCGCGTCTTCTTTTACTTCTGTAGGGGCATGCGCATTAATGAGCCAGAGATTAGCGAAACGGGTCTTAATGCGGATCGCACATAGCCGCTCGTTGATGGGTTTGAAGCCGATAACGTGGTCCTTAAGCTGCTTATTCACGATGAAAGCTACTCCAAACTCCTTGTTGCCCTCCTCTTTACCACTCGTAAAAATAGTGTGCGAAATGAGGTCGTTAATCTCGCTTTTGAGCCATTTAGTTTCCTGGATTGCAACTATGCTCAGCTTGTATTGTTCTACCTGATCCAGAAGGGCCCTTAAGGCCCCCGGTCTATTCAGGGAGCGTACATTCCAGGATCCGAAAGAGTAATCAGTTGTTCGTTTGCGGGGTCGTCGTTGTTTTGTATCCGTCCAATCCGAGGCTTTTGTTTCAGGTTTCTTGACTTGAAGTTTTTCTTAGGATGAGTTGTCGGCACATCGCTAAACCATGATAGGGTTTAATGGTTGAGTAAAGGTCATCATGGGCATGCCTCGAAGATGCTGCTTTAGTGGTTGACTTAAATGTTTTCTGTCACCTATCACGTTAAGTAACATGAGACGCTGCAGATGTTAATGCAGCACTCAGGCGCAGCGGTTACTTGGATAATGCGGGAAAGTAACGCCCCGTAGAGAGACATAGGAATTGGCCGAAGTCCTTTTCCTATGAAACTCCTCCTGCATAGCTAAGGGTCCGCAGTTATGCCACAACTGAAGAAGATATAGGAATTAGCCGAAGCCTTTCAACCTTTATCTTACGGTTGTTGTAGACAATACACGCCTGAAAAGGACAGAGGCTTGTATTGTCCACGACATTGATTTTTGTACTGCGAGGATCGGTGAACTTCGATCAGTGTAGGACCGGCATTACAGTTTTTCTCGAATAAAGTATGTATGTATATATAAGACACGTATTTTTTACTCACCATAATTGGTTTTGAAATGAATGTCCCCAACGAGGCAATAAGTCCACCCATTGAATCGCTTATTTTGAAGAATTTTATTAACACGCCAGTCATAACGAAGGTCCCTAAGACGCAGAAAATGTTAACACTAAGAGAAAAAAAATCAAAAAATTTCTTACCGGCAGTTGTTAAAGCTGCGGAGTATGTATTGAAGTAGCTAATTAGTTCGACGTTCCAGTTAAGTTTGATTAGTTGAAAATTGAATAAATAATCTGCTTCGCCTACAAAAAAGGTGCGTTTCTTAATCTATGTACATAATGTCTTTTATTGCTGAATAAATTTAAATCAAATTCAGTCATCTTACCAATGGCGGGTGCAACAATCAAGAAATTCAGAATAACTAGTAAAATCATCCAAAACCGTGCATTGTCGGCACGTTTCTTAATAAAAATGGCGACACATTCATAAATGGACGTGGGATCAAAAAAGTCGACAAGAAAATGTTTTTTCTTTGTTGTCTTTTCTGAGGTCATCTTTCTCGAACTAATTTCAGTTGATGTAGTTTTTTCATCGATTTCGAATCCTCCGTTTTCGTGGGAGTTTTCGTTTTCTTGTCTCGGTTTCTTCTTGATTTCCGGAATAAAGAATATCCCATATAAAATGCCCAAAAATAATATACAACTACCAAGTGTGAATAGTTCTGTAAAGAAGAAAAAATAGTAGTTTCAAAATGAGCTTCATGAACTTCAGTATTTTTATACACAAACTTACTAACGTATCCTAGCTGCAAATGAAGCGTGCCACTGAATGGATATCCGACTAGCTGAACTATATTGGCACAAATTCCAACAATACCGAAACTGAAATATGAAGTAAGAATAGTTTGCTATACAAATGCTTACTAATGCTTATTATGCCAATACCGAAAAGCCCGATCACCTTCTTCTGTAATCTCTGTCAGGTAACTGAATATTCCCATAAACATCAAAGTATATCCTCCGAACATCGATGGAATAACACGCTCAATGATTGCGCCATATTCCATAGGGATGACGTCCATAAATATTGTAGTGATGAGAAGTCCTAAAATTTAATTAGATTTAAATAATAAATTAATGTTACGCACTGAACGGGGTTCGCCGAAGCGCGCGGTACAAAAGATCAAGGTTGTGGACAACACCCGCCTGGAAGAGACAGAGGCAATGTGGCAATCCAAGGGACATTCTTTGTTTCGACCGTTTTTTGTTCGTTGAATTCCCCCATTGCCTCTGTACCTCCCAGACGTGTGTTATCCACAATTTTGATCTTTTGTACGGCGACGAACTCCGATTAGTGTGGGGCCGGCATGTATAATAATGATATTATTTACTGTCCTTAATTAATGCAATCAACAGAGTATTTAATACATCATTCCAATGGGGATGATGATGTTATTTTTTTTTAAATGGTTAAGAATTAGTGGGGTTTCCTGGAAAACACATGAGGAATCATTTTCTGGTACGTTAATGCGGCATTTTCCTGACATGCTTTTTTTCTATAGAGGTGGGTAATCTTCTTAGATACTGTGTGCGTCGTTACGATCGGAGACAGTTATGTCGGATTTTTACCGACTACACCTAAACACCTCTTCCATCACCGTTACACCCCGTGGAACCACCTTTCGGTATTAATTCGCGGGGCGGACGGTACTGGCTACTCAAGCAAGCGCGGCTTGCAGACTTACGTCTGCGCTCCTCTCTCTGCAGCTCCATATGGACTGCTCAAACTGCCCTCCTCACTGCATTACAGTTCGTAGTGATAGTGACTGAAGCATGAGATCCTTTATATTAGACGGCCTTATGTTATCTCCCACTGCCGCCTCCAGTTCAATGCGGATGTCACCGAATCCTGGACACTCAAAAATTACGTGTTTCGCATCTCCCGCGACTCCCATGCACCTTGGACACTCTGGATATATCCTCCGTGACCCGTCAAAAACTGCGTCAAATAAAAATTTACTTCGCCGCGCTTTCGACTTACCCACGTATTAATGTCTCGGATGAGGGTGTGTGTCCATCGGCCAGTTAGGGCCTCATCCCATCGGACCTGCTACCTCCTCATCGACTCAGTTCGTTCTATCTCTCTCTCTCCGTGGGCTGCCTTTCCGGAGTTTCGCCATGACGACCGCTATAGAGTCTGCCTATTTCATCTACTAGGATTTTCAAAGGCATCATCCCAGCTACGACATAGGCGGCTTCATGTGATGTAGTTCGATACGCACAATACACCCTCAAAGCACACCTGCGATAGACAGCGTTTAAGAGTTTTGAGTGACAGGCGAATTGTAGTGCTCCAGCCCAAACGGACGAGGCATATAAGATAACGGATGTTACCACTCTCGACAGGAATAGTCTCCTACTCGTTTTTGGGCCACCTATGTTTGGCATCATTCTAGCAAGAGCCGCGGTGGCTGTTGCTGCCTTAATGCATACGTACTTCAAGTGCTCTACAAAACTTAGCCTAGAGTCGATCATAACCCCCAAGTACCTAACGGCATGCTTAGAGGATATAACACACTCTCCAACTCTGATTTTGAGAGAGCACTTTTTTCTGAGCTTACTGATTTGAACCAATTAGGTTTTCTGGTCAGCTAGTTCCAATCCAACTGTTTCCAACCATATATATATTTATATATTTATAGTTGTAATCGCCTCGGTTGCATACATTTCGACCAACTGCGAGTCCCGTGCGACAACTACAACAGCTATGTCGTCCGCAAAACCGACCACTGTCACTTCCTTTGGCATAGCGAGCTCCACAATGGCGTTATACATGATATTTCACAGAAGCGGGCCGAGCACGGAACCCTGCGGGACGCCAGCCGTTACCATGTACTCCTGTTGTCCGTCGCCAGTATCATAGTTGAGGATGCGATGTGAGAGTTAAAGCATTTTAACATTGAGGGTCACCACGGGGCAACACATACTTTTAAGAAGTTACTCCGTCGCCAATATGGTTACCATCGCGTCCATCGTTGATCGTGCCCGTCTAAAACCATACTGATGATCTGTTAAGCAGTTGTGTTCTTCAACGACCTCCGACAAACGGGTATATATTATTCTTTCGAACATTTTCCCCGTAGTGTCGAGCAGACAGTTGGGGCGATAAGAGTTAGGCTCCCCGGCTTCGGGATGAGCACTAGATTTTGACTCTTCCATAGTTGCGGAAAGGTATGTTCTTGCAGGCAAGTCTCAAAGACATCGATCAACTTTTCGGGAATCGCTAGAGCTACGGCCTTCAGCGCGCTATTAGGAATACCATCCGGGCCGGGGGCTTTGCCATACTCTAATCTTAATGCAGCCTTCAGAAGTTCAGGCTTCGTAATCGCGGGTACACTGCCTCCAATCGGTGTCGGGCTTTGTCTCGCTGGCTCTAATTCATGTTGCGGAAATAACGTAGAAACGATGATTTTAAGCAGCACACGACATTTAAGCTGTGGAGCCCTCTATCCGATCTTCTTCATGACGATTCTATACGCTCCTCCCCCACGGGTTTATATTTGCTTCCTCGCAAAGCTGTTTAAAGCAGTTTGTTTGCTCCTTTTGATCGAAAGCTTCAAGGATCTTCGAGCTGCTTTATAGGCCTGAAAAAGAGGAGGATACGCCGTCGATTGTGCCGATGGTGTGACCAGAGGCGTCGACCCTTATGGCATTTGCGTCGCCTATTCGCGATCTCCTCAGTCCACCAGTAGTTCTCTCTCCTTTTGTTAAGTGAGCTCTTTTTTGCCATGGAGGCATCGCAGGCTATTTTCAACTGATCAGCAAGCTGAAAAGCTTTCTGTTCCGCTGGTCCATTAAGTGGGCCTAGATGCGACAGGGTCTCGGTGAACGATGCCTCATCGGAACTTCTCGCAGACCACCCCACAGTTGGAGCCCTTGCTAACACTCGCAAAGGTCTCTCTATAATCGAGAATATGATCGCCTGATGGTCGCTATGAGTAGTGTTCGCTGACACACCACTCCATAGTCGGGACCAGCAAACTCCTCACAAATGCAAGGGATATAATAGACGTCGCAATACCTCTCCTAAATGTACTAACACCCCCTGAGTTCATCAGAACGATATCGAGCCGAGAGAACGCATCCAGCAGAGTCCGTCCACGTTTATTTGTTTCACGACTACCCCACTCACTAGCCCACGCGTTAAAATCCCCTGCAATTATAACAGGGGTGTGTACACTCGCGTTATACACCAGCGCGTCAAGAAACCCTTCGAACTCGGAGTTGTTCCACCGTGGTGGAGCATAGCAGCTATATATGTGCACTCCATTAACTTTTGCTGTAACTACTCCTTTTGGACCCTCGATATACCTTGCTGAAGAGCATAACGTCCGCATGTCCAAATCGCCACTTCGTTGTTATTATCTGTAACCCAAACGGAGCTATTGCGGTTTTTGTATTGGTTGCAGATAATTGCAACGTCGATATTCTTTTCTTTCACCGTCTGTGACAGCAGAGATCTTGCCCCGCTTGGCAGTGGTTAAGATTTAACTGCAAGAATTTCATTTGAGGATTGACTTTATCACCTCCTGATACATTGGACATTTGGCGCCTCTAGCTTGATGCTTGCAGTTGTCCCTACCTGCCTCCTTGCAAAGAACACAGTTGGGCTCCTTAAGGCAGGATGAAGCGTTGTGGCCGTCCTCTCTACACTTATAGCACATATGCGATCTGTCGTGTTTACTGCTGCACTCCCGGGCAAAGTGGCCGAATGCGAGACACTTGAAGCATCTGTTCGGAGACAATTGCAACTTTATTCGATAAACCGTCCATTCCACCTTAATTTTGCAGATCTCCATCACTTTGTTTGCTACGTCTGTAGGCAAGCCTATGGTTGCTATTTGAGTGCCGGCTTAAGGTTTTCCCAGCGACTTTACAGCACCTGACTGGAGATTCACCTCCAAACGTTTCGCGAACATGCTGACATGCTTTATTTAACAAATCATACCCAATTTCATGTTTGAGGAAGTAGTGGTGTTCTGTCTTGTAGTGCATAGTTAAAAACTCTCCTACTACGTTCTAATTAACTCAATTACAATTTTAGCACCCGCCTCAACTTTTTGAACGCTTGCAAACCATTCTATTTGCTTTTACATTAAACATTCAGCCCGTCGATATTTTCTAAGAATAAACATATTTAATTTAAACCTACCAATCATCGAAAGAAACTCTCCAAATACGGGAAGAAGCATGCATGGTTTTCGAACTCCTATCCGATCACTCCATCCGCCAGCAAACAAAATGAAAATTAGTGGAAAAATGGATGCTGAAAAGATAAAAAGCTCTTTTATTTATACAAATAATTCAGTCTAATTTAGGTATATATTTATGTTTAAACATGTCAGTATTTTGCTTTGCGGTTTATTAAACGGACAATCGGGAAAAAGGAATCTTTCAAGCTCAGGAGATATTTCTTCCTGGCAGGCAAACCTAGTTTGTAAAGTTGCTAGCGTACGTATGCTACGGTGTACCGAAAGTTATCCAAAGAGCAGTCCCAAAAAGGTTATATGGCTCTTTTTAAGCAAATGCAATTCAGACGTCTTGTAAGATTAAAACTGCCGTTTTATACCCTTCAGCCTTCACTTTTATACCTAAATGAAAGGTCCCCCAAAGCCGGAAAATATAAATATGTAACAGAATTCGTTAGTGGTATTGAACATTGAACGAGAGGAATCGATAAATTACAAGAAAAGCGTCTCCTAGGCTTGTTGAGTGGGAATTTGTCCGTGGATTTCAACACTGACATCCCACCATTTCGTAGCAACATATCCAAACTGTAGAGCAATCTTCTGATGAAGAGTGGAAATTTGATTGAAAAAGCACACGATACTTTCGAATAACCAGTAGATATTCTGTATGCTGGGTAGATCCACAATACCTCAGAATTGCCGGAACGCATGAGTTCCCAATGTGACCATGAATATTTTTGATGTCTTTATTAAAATGCTCCTACCGCAGGCTGTCAATTTTTGAATTGGGCTCGACTTTTGCAAATATCCATGCTTTAAAATTAATCAAATTGCGATAAGGCGAATTGACACCTAAGTACAGTCTACAGTGGCGCAACCAGGAATTGGTTCTGGAGGGGGTAAGACCATCCACATTACTGAATATTTGCGAATGTTGTTTCTGTTGTTGTTGGTGATGGTGCAATATTCCAGTAATGACGCTATGAGGTTATGTTTCTAGCTCCCATTACATTTGCGCTTATTTTCGATGTAAATTTGTTTAAGCTTAGCGTCGTGATAACGTGAGTGTTATGTCATTTATACAATCATCACGTTCTTTCTTTTGTTTATTATAAACCCAATTTTGAATCACCCTTTCCAGTAAGGCAATAGGTGCTGCGATAATAAACTGAAAAATATGTACCTTGCATGTGATCAAACGGGACTTTTATAGACTTTCAGTACCAAGTCGGTAAATACTAAAACTAAAAGGGTGCGACTGAAAATAGGAAGTAACGCCAGTCGTTATGAGCTACAACCGATTGCGTAATCGTCGCTCCATATAATACCGTTTGGTCGGATTGGTTTCTATAATTTCGGCTTGAATTTTGGTTGGCCATTTTGATTTTCTTCCTAAGTTGCTGGCACAGAAAGAGTGACACTGCCGTGGAACTAATAATATGGATTTGTCAAAAGATTTATTGCTGTTCACGAGACAAAATGTAGGGAGGGTGTAAGGGAGGTAACATTCTACGAGTTAAGTAAAGGCGCTCAGCGGGGTTTTGAAAAAAGGTATGTATAGAACTCATGAATCTCTGGTACTGCGTGAGCAAAATATGTATAAGGCTATGCACACTCAAAACCGGGCTGAAGTTGGACTGGTATCAGTCTAATGGGCCATTACAGACTATACGAAAACGACCGTACGATCAAACTTTACAACAACAACAGCAGCATGGCTCATCGTACGTATGATTTGTACGACATGTTCTCACAATGTGTAATGCACAATGCTTGTCTGCCGGCTACCATAAAAGCTCTTGCCGTACGTTTGTTAGCCGTACGGTCGTTTGGCCCAATAGCTCTATCTTCTCAGGTATAATAGACTATCTGATTAACGGCAGAACCCTGATCAATTGGGTGGTTTCACATTGTAAGACGAAACCGGACGGCTAATAAACGGTAGGCGAGGTCTTTTGTAGTGGCAAGCAGACAAGCATTGTCCATTTCACATTGTAAGAACGCGTCTTACGAAAGAAAAAATGGTGACATGATCGTTTTTCTTTCGTAAGAATCATAGGATCGATTCGTAGGAATTCGATCGGATAGTGTGAAATTATCGTACGTTCCGTTCTTGTCGTGCAAGTTTGCCCGTCCGGTCGCTTTCTTATGGTTTGAATTGGCCCATTGATTTTAGACGTAGATTTCAGGAACAGGAACCGCGCGGTTTAAAAAGTTACGAATACGATGCAATAGCGAGGCATACACCGCGTGTATCCCGTTCAATTTATTTCACTAGAAATATCTGTACTAAACGACCTGCTCGTCCAACTGGGAAGTAACGACGTCCTTATTATGGGTGATACGAATGCAAGGATCGGTAGTAATCAACCCATGGCGAACCAAACAGAAAATACAACAGAAAATCGAAAGATAAAGTCACTAATGCTTGCGGAAAGAAAATGCTTGAACTAATAGATTCATTTGGCCTAAAGATTATTAATGGATGCTCTGCAAATGATACTGATGGTGAAATAACATATATTAGACAACGAGGACCGTCTGTTATTGATTTATGCCTGTCCGGAGGAAACTGGTTGCCCCTTATTACGGATTTCACGATAGAATGTGTGCAGTACTCCGATCATCTCCCAATAATAGCTACGATTGAGCTATAGATCGATTCGGTAGTACAGAAACTGATGAAGAACCTATGAGTCTACTTCCAAAGATCATTTGGAGAAACGACTATGCCGCTTTATATAATGCTAGCCTGATTGTTAAACTGACCGAAACGGAAAACACCAAGAATTAAATGAAATCATTAAAGCAAGTGCGTATAAGACGAGTTATTCAAAAAGCCGTTTAAACATCCATGGTACGATAACGAATGTGAGAAAAGCAGGTGTCGCTCTTTTGCATGGCTGAGTACCTTTAGAAAGGCGAATAACGAAGCAGCTAAGAAAGTACATGTCCATAAAAATCGGGAATACAAATCCCTATGCAAGCAGAAGAAACTTTTATACTATCAAAAGCAAGCCGAAAAACTAACTGAATGTTCCAACTCTAAGGACTTTTGGCGAGTTGCGAAAAGTATCAATAATAGAAATACTTATAAGTAGGCAGTAACCTTAATGTCGACCGGCTCAAAACGCACTTCAGTGGATTGCTCAAAGATAAAAACATAAACCACAAGGTTCAATTCGCTAGACCAAATTGGAGAGAACCCATGCTTGATGCAGAAATTACAGCAGAGGAGGTACTGAAGGCGGTTAGACAATGCAAGGACAATAAGGCAGCGGGAAGCAATGGAATTCCAGTTGAATTCTACAAGTACAGCAACCATAATCTTCTGGAAATTCTATGTAACGAATTACGCCACACAATCGAATTCGCTATTTTACAAGGTCCTTCAGATGCTCGCTAACGTTGCAGGATCGACTCTAAATTGGAATGGCACTCAAGAAACCGATAACGAAAGCTTAACCAATTGATACAAAATGTTGAGAACATGTTAGCTAGCACTAAAGCAGTACGTGCGCGGAGTTCACAGCAGAGAAATCTAAGTCAGTGGATGCATTCAGCGAACGAAATTCACTGGAAAAACACTGGAACTGCTACAAGAATTACCCGTCACCGATGACGATGACCTACCAGTGATGTGTGACCTGTGTAATATGAGAGCTAGAGAGGACACCGTCCATTTTATAGGAACGTGTCCCATCTTGAAGGAAGTTAGACGGTCTTGCATAGGAAAGGATAGCCTGAGCGACGCAGAAGTAATCGATCTCCTAAATGGATCTAATTGGGATTCGGATTCGCTCTACGAATTTTGCAAGGTGGCGTTGAATTACCGCAAACATATTATAAATTGTGACTTTTCAATAATAAACAGTAACATCGGTCGTGCAAGTTAGATGTGTGTAGGTGAACATGCAGAGTACGGAGTTGTGTGAGCTTCACCACCCACTTCTAACATTCCACACATAAAACTACATTATTAAAAAATAATAAAAATATTATATTTAAAAAAAACTAATTAAAACCCGTGAAAACCCATAACAAATGAATAATATTAATATAATAGCTATGTAAACAAATAGTAAATAATACAATTATATACATTAATCAATCCTCGCAGACGGCTGCATGCCACGCCGTTCTATGTTTTGCAATTCACTTTATTCAAAATACCTGTATTTGAATTTGAAAATTTAATAAAACATCTATCTATCTATTTTATTTATCTATCTGTACAATTTGGCCAAGCAAAATCTTACGAAATGTACACAAATGTCTCCCTCATCACGTATACGAGGCCACTAAATTACATGTAAAATGTATTAAGGTATCATAAAATTGATGTAAGGCTTGCTTAACGGTTGCGAAATTTCGTACAAATTTTAGTGGAAAAGGACGAAATTTGTGGGTTCGTTTTTGTTAAAAAAACGCGTATAGTCAATTTTTTTTGTACGAAATTTTGAAGACAATTTTTCCACAAAATTGTACTAATAACAAATTTTATACAACTGTTTGCACAAATGGAATTATAAAAAAAATTTGCCGATTCACCTTAATTTCATTATGCAATTTTCCTTTCCCAATTTTTGCGTCTGTGGGTGGGGCTTTAGCCCTCTTAGCCCCTCTCGTGGTTGCGCCACTGCCTAAGTATGTACCGAAATCGGGGTGAATCGGCAGTAATGTTTTTGGTTTGCGATACAAGTACAAACACTGTCAAAAATCATGTAAAAAGTTATCTACGTTATAAAAATGTTTGGCCTGCCATCTCTTCTCAAACTAACAATGTGGCCCGCTGAAAAATTAAGTTTAAGTTAATTGTTCTATCGACGTCGCAGAACTTATGTAAAATAAAACCAAAGTCAAGAATTGGGGGTTCATGGAACTGCCATAGAAATCGCATCCAAAAGCAAATTTAAAAGAATTGGCTTATTCTGCTATCCGTTCTCATAAGGAGAACTTTTGTGTATCCGATATTCTCAGCTATGTGTCCGCTATATGGCGGACGGTAAGATAAGTGTCGCTAGTCTCGATAAGAGGAACAAGAAAATTCTTGTTGCGAGAGATGATAGCGTAATGTTCCTGGTTATTATGATGATAAATTTGCAACATTATCAGATTATGGCGTATTTTCGTAATTATGAAGATGCTGGCGGTCTACGGATCCCTTTACTTATATAGGCAATTTCATATGTATTTTCCAAACAGAATATATCTTACTGATCGTAATTGTTTTACTTACATATTGGTCCTCGAAAAGCATTGATAAATGTTACTTGCTTTTGTGTTTCTATTTCCGCTTTACATACGGTAAAATTTAAATTCTGAACAAACACATTGGTACTATTTTCATCTCCCGATTCATCCGTAGTAATCATTGTACTCGTTGAATTCTCATCGCTAGCATTGAAATCGTCGCAGTTGATACCATATTGTTCTTTATCAAACATTTTTAGACAAATGTTTGGGTCAATTTTAAGGTTGACACGACATGCCTATTTAAAGAGAAAAATTATCATTAACATCATTAACTTGTTAATGCTTTGTCATCGTGGATAATTACCTTTTCCAATGCAAGATTTTGCACCGACACAACCAGCAAACATGATGGTAGTAGCCAACATATTATTAGTGGCTCCACAATTAGTAGCTTACGGAATTTCCAAAGTTTACGAAGTACACCTGAGGCAGTTTTTTCGTTTTGTTTGGATGTTTCCATAATGGTTGAAGGTGTAGGATGTAAGTTAAATTAGAATCAATTTGTACAATTATACCTACGAAATAAATTAAATGAAATTTTAAATTGCTGTTTTGTTGGTTATTATTATTGGAAGACAACTAAGATAATTTGGCTTAAGTTCTTATAGGCTTTATCTAATAATAATTATTATCATTTCTATACATATATATTTTTTCTGGTTAATAGTTTTCCATTGCTTTTGAACGCGTTGAAAAAAAAAATATTTTGTAAATATAAATCGTCAACAATTATTGCTAACTATTTGAAAATATGGAAGCATTGAGAGAAAACGTCGTCGATTTTTATAGTATTTTTTTAAGTCAAAATCCCTGGTCTTTCGACGCGCCGCCCGGCTAGGTCGGCAACTCATATAAAACACTCCAATTTTCACATTCTTGCTATTAAAATAAATAATATAATATAGAATAAAATTTATTCTTGAAACTACACTTTTGTGCAATTTTGCCTCCCCACAAAAACAATGAAGGTTATCCATATGGGGTGAGCCGGCCTTGTGCGTATTGTCAATAAAATTAAGACGATAGTTTGAAAAGGATTAGGAATATTATAAGAGATTTAAATGTTAATCACGCCACTCGTAGTGCGTCACCGGGAGAATAAATATGTATGCAAGTACATATATACTGGTACGAAATAAATAAATAAATATGTCAAAAAAGAAATATTTTTTCCGCAAGTAAAAACTTTGTTAAGTGATTCAGGCAGGGACGTCTCCTGCAAGCATCACGGATAGGGAGCCTTTAGCTGTCACTTTCATTTAAACGGTCATATTATGTACCTACTTATCGTCGTCGTTATAACTCAAAAAGGTAAAATCGGAACAATATGCGCAGCAGTTTAGACTTACGTACATATAAGTCTCAAGGTATTAATCCACCATTAAACCACTATATTCAGACATTGAATTTGATACGTACTCGTATGATGTTCGATCTTGGAAGTTCCACACAAAAAAAATGTCAAATTGTCCTAAAAATTGTTTAAATAAAACCAAAATATGCATTTCTATTTCGATAACACAATTATACACATTTCATATTTTGACTATTCTCCGGTGGTGAGAAATGAATGATATCACATATTCGGAGAACACCATAAGCACTATTATTATATGAACTTTATTGACAATAATAACCTTCTGAAAGACATCACTAATATACTACTACACTACAAGAGGAGCTTCCCCAATTCCGGCTAAGCACGTTTATTTGATGAGAAGTTGAATATGTTACTGAAGATGAGAATGCTGGTCCAAGATGAAATAAAGATATTGTTGTAGATATGTACCCACATATCGATGGACACCAAAAACCAGTTAGAGCGGTCTGGCAATTTACGACAAATTTTTTCAGCCACTAAATCATATCAATTAAGTATGTTTATCGGATTGCTTATAGATACGAGTAAATTCATCAAATTAATATCCTTGATCTACAAGAGAATTCTAATTAGAATTCTAGGTTTTCCCCAGTACGTAATCATAATTTTCTTCCCGTAAGGAATACATCTGTGATGTATTCCAAGAAAGAACATGACAACAATTTGGTGTGCCCCCACAAAACGTAATGTTTTTTTTTCAGTCTTGAAAAAATCTAAATTTAGAATTATTAAAAGTGAGGTTCTCCAAAGAAAATTTTGAAATTTTCGCACGATTTATTATTTTTGGTAGTGAAGTGAGTAAAACTCCAGTGATAATAGCAAGGGCGAATTCGAGGGTAAATCCCCCTACGAAGTGTTGAAATCGTTTTCAGAAGTAAATGATGATCAGTTGCGCTTATTATGGAATGTCAATAAAATTAATTTGAATTAATTGTAATGAAAGGTGACTCCTAACAAATAACAGTCAGTTAACAAAACCAGTATCTTTTCTAATAGAAGAATTAAAAAAAATTAAATTATTTTTTTCGTGATTATATATAAAATTTATTAAGAAAAACGAAGAAATTTGAACAAATCAAAAGTGAGAAGATGCGACTAAGGCTATGTTTACACGACGCAACAATTACGGGTTTTCAGACCTCTGTAGCTCGGACCCTGGTTGCTCCTGAGTGTTTAAATTCGGCAGAGGTTGGCGCGAGCGACGAGTGTAGAAAATTTCAAGAAGATACGATAAAAAAGAGGTTGAAAATCGCATTTTTTCGAAAATCTTGTTCTCGTTTTTTTGTCGTTCTTGTTGTTTATTGACAGCGCCCGCCCTAAGGGGGGGGTGCAAGCCGGGCGGTCGCCCGGGGCGCCAAATTTTAGGGGTGGCTTTTTGGCTAGCACTCGAATAAAAAAATGAAATAAAAAGGGGCGAAAAAATGTCGAAAGACAGGAAACCATTTGGCACTCGAAAAAATTTTACAATTTTAGCGACGCGACGGTGGAAGATGTTTTTTTGTAGGCAATTCCTAAATAAAAAATTGAAAATATTTTTTTTGTTAACTAACTGTTTCATTAATTCTCTTTTGAAAGTTTGGGTTTGTCCTTGAGATGCTTTGATTTGATGAGCCTACAATTTACACGAGGTTCTGCATTTAAAAACCGAACATGCTTAGTGACAGTCGCCCCCAACTTTACTTTCAAAAGGCAGGAACAGTTCGTAATGTGCTAATTAAATTATTCTTAAAAACAAGAAAGTCATTGACTAATTATGCGCTAATTTTCCAATAGAAAATTTAATTCACCAGAATTAAGGATTCTAATTGGGTCCACTTTCATGTTTCCTAACTCATTCTAAGGTGAAGGGATGCTATGGAATATGTCCTAATTTCATTTCCGTGAAATAAAGAATCGCATAAACGATTCTCATACCCAAAGAGCAAAATTTTTATTACTAGTTTTTGGAATCGTTTTCGATAACTTCCACCCACTTTTCGCCCGATGTCTTCGCGAATTTCTCCGCCTAATTTGTTTCTGCCAAGATGCTAATATCAGAATTTGGCTAGGTTTTCCCAATTTAACTACATAGTTCTGAATTTATTCTCGAAGGATTCTCCACATTTATGAAAATAAGCCGGGGACGTTGAACCATTCGGAAATTCGTCTGCAAAGAAATCCGGTTTATTGAAGTTTATCTGCTGCGAATTGTGTAATGCCGGCCCCACACTGTCCGCGGTTTGCCAAACCGTGCGAGACAAAAAATCAAAGTTGTGGACAACACACGTTTGGAAGAGACAAAGACGATGGGGGAATTTAACAAACGTTATGTTTTTATTTAATTCCCCCATCGCCTCTGTCCGCTGCCAGGCGTATGTTATCTACAATTTTGATCATGAGTACCGCGCAGTTTGGCAAACCCCGCACAGTGTGGTTGCGGCATAAGAAAGTTATCAATAACCAATCCAAAATGCAAGTAGTGAAAACGAGAACAATCCTTTGGCACAACATTTTCCAGAGCAGCATTCTCGAAAATGTGCTGAATGTTTTCGGGGAACAAATGTTTTCGCAATAATTTTCGATGTCCTACGTCGGTTTTAAAGCTGCCAGTTTCCTGTGTGAGATCTGCATATGTATTTTTTTGGTATGATGGCGAAAATCGTTCATGAATTTAATAGTGAGCTTATTTTTTTTAATTCTAAACAAACTCTCTACAAAGCTTTGCTGAACTTGGCTGAGTCGCTCTCAAGAATCTAAATTACAGGCTTCGACTTCATATTGTGCCAATTTCTAGTACATCTTATCTAATGGTTAGTCTTATCGTATAGAGACTTTAAACAAGAAGTTAAAACGGCAGAATTTGGTTGACCAATCAACAACTACACGGAGAGAAAAATGTGCAATGAATTCAACAAAATCATACAATGAAATTCACAACATACAATTTTACTAAATTTGTAGTGAAAGTTATTAAAATGTAGTGAATTGATTACAATGTAGTTGTTTTACTGGTGTTGATTGCAGTGTAATGACAAAAATCATTGCATGATATTTGTATGGATAGTTACATTTATTGCGTTTGAGGTAATTTTCACCACAGCCTGTAATAATTATTATTACATGGTGTAATAGTTTTCATCCTTTCGTAAACGAAATTAACAAGAGCGCGTAAGAATAATGAAACTGTCAAAAAACAAAACGACTAATTTATTCGCATAACTTATTTTTTCTATTATTGCCTAATTTTATTATCGAAATTTCACAAACCAATTGTTAATTTTATTACAGCGCAATGACATTTTTTATTACAGATGTAATAACTTCTACATCAGTTGCAGTAGGGTCAAAAATCATTACAAATGCAATGGTTTTTATTATAGTTTTAATACCTTTCAATACATTTTTTCTCTCCGTGTATTTGTGAATTAATTTTCGCCAAATTTTGTACACCTAATCAGAGCATTGTAGCATCGGTCATCCAGAAACACCGAGGTAATCCAAATCAACCTTGGGAGCCAAAATTGTTAAGTTGACTTGTCATAAATTAAGTTGGGACAGAAAGGTGGCTAAATATGGGCAAAAATTTGTTTGTACATAATGTGGTTTGAAACAAAGGCATGCATGAGTGAAGCTTATTTGACTGAAAGGCGAAAAATCGGGTAATATGCTAAAATTGTTATGTTTACGATAGTTCACATCCATGTGATGTCCTCACTAAATACAGAATTACTGGGTCTTTAAAGCTTGGCCTTCTTTTTAAGAAATTGCGGTGTATTGCTTTGATTAAAGACCTACAGGCCGAAAATGCGCAACTGAAGGCTAAAATTGGACATTTAGAAGGTAAATTCAATTGGCAACAGCAACAACAATTAAACAATTGCATTGAAATTGTCGGGATGTCAGAAATCAACGATTCGAACGCTCTTGACAAAGCCAAACGACTTTTCAACACAGCCTTGTCTGTTGATGTTTCTGACTCACTTATTGAAAGATGCTTTGTAAAAAAATTAAATTCGAAAACTGGGAACGATAATGTCAAAGCACAAAAGTGCATTCTTTGTGTCAAATTCACTGACAACACTACGAAGCAAAAAGTAATGAGCCAGAAGAGGAAAAAGAAATCCAACTTAGTGAGCAGAGCGAGCAACGATAATAGGAAGGAAGGAGACGGCAATAGTACGAAGAAGGAGATATACATAAACGACGCTCTAACCAATTTCACTAGAGCTCTCTTTTTCAAATGCAAAGTTGTAAGCAAAGAGAAAAAGTATAAGTATGTGTGGTTCAGGAATAATCAAATTCTTGTGAGAAAGGTAGAAGGAGGGAGAGTCATTTCCATTAAATCATTTAATGATCTTGCACTGCTTTAGTGCTCGATTTTTTGTTCTCTCTTTTTATTTATCATAATGCATCATCATATTTAAGATACAGGAGATGACTTTTCCACTCTCGAACCGACATATGTAAGTTTTGATATCTTGAGTTCTGATCATGGGCGTAGCCAGGGGGGGGCAGGGGGGGGCGACCGCCCCTCCCTGGCTGGTGAAACTTTTTTTATTGAATTGAATATTAATAATACTGAAAGAAAAAAAAATATTTCAGGGATAATTTTTTTCAGATTCACTTTTTCGCATTTTCGTTTGCAGTTTCCATGTTCCGAAAACCACACAAACATTTCCATATCAATTTATTACAAGCCGTTCTTCTTCCTTACATAGTCATCTACATAGATACATATGGACATACCTAATTCTATTCTATTTCGTCCAGATTTACAGCAATCCTGAGTGCTATGGATAGCTCTTTTCGTGTCTATACAGTAGACTTGGGTAAACGTGTACTTCGCCAAACGTGAAAGTGAACAATTTTATGTGAGCTACTACTCTGAAACGTGAACAAGTCTTGAAAGCCCTAAAACATGAACATTAAGGGAGGAATTCATAGTCCTCACTTAAGGAATACGGATTCCCTTAAGGAATAATTATAAAGGAATGCTTATTGGGACAAAACGTCACTTTTAAATGCATTACCTCATTCAATAAAATAATTTAATTCGGAAGCCTAATTAAAGTAACTGACAAATAAAATATAAAGAAGTATCTAGTAGCTGCAAAATTTAAATTTATTTTTCAAATACGAGCGACTATGAACTGTAAAATTTATAAGGATTCCCTTATAGGCCAGTCAATTTATGATTTTAGGTCGCAAAAAATAAGTCGGCTCTGTTTTTTTGGGATACTGTTAGGGTAGATACCAGAAGTGTACCACCAAGTTTGCAACTTCGAAAACCTATCCTAACCCCGTGACCCTCAAAAAACCTAAAAATTTTCGAAGGTTTTTCATATTTTGGTTTGTGATTTCCAAAAGTCGTCTGCTTGATTCTCAAAGCTAATAAAACCTTCTTTAATTTGAGTCCAGCTTTGTAGGTGCAAAGGATCTCAAAATATTCGTACAGCACTTTAAACATTTTTTTTTTTTTTGTTGTAAAAAAGTTCGAAATGCTGTATCTTGGAATCCTTTGTACCTACAAAGCTGGCGAACTAAAGAAAAGTGCAGTGGACGACTTTCTTGTGCCTTACAGGCCTTCTACATCTTCAACTTCGTTGCCAACCTAGGTTGCAGGTACCTAACTACACACTTGCAACATTCCGGCAACCACGCCATTCACGTTCTTGCAACCTGGTACTGCAACCTGCACCATGCCTACAAATCACTTATTTTCCGGTATTTTTTGCGTGTTACCAACTTAGGTTGGCAACCAAGTTGCAGGTGTATAAGGGCTGTAAACCACTTGTGGAAAATAGAGAATCGACTGCACTTACGTATACGGTTTCTCGCAATGCCTTCTAATTTGACCACAGTTTTTCAGTCGAACTCTATGCATTCAGAGAACTAGCGTGAAATTTTGTCGGCCTGTTTGCATCGACCAGTAATGTAGGTACGCTCTCCAAGTACTGCTCCCTTTCAACAGCTTTGGTTTTTACAATTTGGATTGCAAAATTTTGGACAAGAACTTGACTGTGGAATGCTCTTGATACCGCCATCCGCGGCAACGATATTGTCTAAATAGATGAATTAATATTTATCGGGGAGTTAAATTCCCTTTCAGACTAAAGGTACGTTGTCCTCGAGGCGGCCGCACGACAGCGACTCGCTCATTCCATATGAAAACTCGTTTTTAAAATGAGAGAGAAACGAGTTTTTATGTAATGAGCGAGTCGCTGTCGTGCGGCCGCGTCGAGGACAACGTACGTAAGCTGGACTCAAATTTAGCACTTTGGTCTTGTTTAATTTTTTCTTTAAGTCGACTGCATTTTACTCCTTTTCGAGATCCAGAGCTATAACGATCAGATCGTTGATTTTGTGCGAGAGTACTTAATTGTCAAAACTTCATCATGCAAGTTCCACGGCGTCCCGGCAACTTAAGTCGAATGAGCAGAAAACTACCATCAGAAATAGAATGGAATCCTGCCCAACTTCGGTTTAAACTTTACTGTGGGATTCCGTTTTGGGGAGGGTTAGCTAGGACTCCCGATGTTATTGTAGAAGTGTAGAGGAGCAGCTGAGTTGAGCAGCTAAAGAGGGCTCTCAGTGGAATAACTGAGCGCTTGGGCTCCTATTTGGAAAAGGAAAAACAGCTTAAGAGCTCCATTGGGCTCCTATTTTAAGGAAGTGGAAAAGCATGTACCCCTAATTGTCTCCAGCCGACTGTCGGATAATGTTTTTTTCTATGGATGCTGTGGATGTGAGATAAGAGGCTTCTCGGTATGTTTCAGCAGGAGATGCGATCCTGTAGAACCAAGCAAAGCAGATTTCAAAACGGACATTGACGTCGCAAGTGGAATATGCTGCCCAAAAGCCAAAAATAGCACGGAATATAAACGAGTTACGTTTTAAAAAGCAGAAACGGAGGCCAGTTGAATGTAATCAGGATAACCAGTAAAAGTCTAAACACTTTCAGGGGCAATTTTTCTTTAAATGGTCTTGAAAATCATTCTCGACTGTCCTTTCCTAAAATTAAAAAAAAAAAAAAAAAAACAATCATGAATGGGTACTCGTTTAACATCTTGAGTGAGTTCATAGTTCGTCACAACGGGCGTGAGTTCGAAAAACAAATTAACTGAATTCGTTCACGGTGAGTCTCGAACCCGTGTGCAAAGAAGGTGCGGCCACTAACCATTACACCAGCTAAAATACTCTAAATTTTGCCTAACAATATTTTCGCGACCAACGATTTCAAATCCTAAGAAAATCTTGATACTGAAAAAATTTCGGGCTTGCCCCCCCCTGACCGAAATCCTGGCTACGCCCATGGTTCTGATAATTCGTATTGTGACAACAAACTCTTTGTAGTGCATCAGAATGTTAGAAGCTTAAGAGAGAATTTTCAATTACTTATTACTTTTCTGAATACCTTTGCGAGTCTTCCGGATGTTGTTATTGTTTCCGAAATTTGGATTTACGATTTTGAGTTAAATGATTATCATTTACCAGGTTATATTTTTTTTGCTAATACAAACGAAGGATATGCTGCAGGTGGCGTCGGATGTTTTATTAAAGATTGCTGGACTGCTAGTTTAATAAAATGTCTTGATTTTGTAAGCGCCGATGTTCTACAGATAGCTATTGATTTTCATCACGTTAATTACAATTTTTTGTTTGTTTATAGATTACAAAGATTTGATATATTGTCGTTTATTGATGAATTTTCGAACTTATTGTCGTGCGTTAAATCCAACAATCTAATAATTGCGGGGGATTTTAATATAAATTTGTTGGCTCAAAACAATATGATACTTAACTATAAGTCCGTTCTTGCCTCCTTTGGTCTAACAAACATTTTTAGTGAGACTACTAGGCAGATATCTGAAACTTGTTTGGATCACTTCTATTTAAGATTAGGTAATTGTATTGTTAATCCTAGCGTATATCAGAAATTCATTTTTAATTTTGATATATCGGACCATTCCATGACGGGTTTACTGGTTGATTTAAGTTTGGCAAAAGTGGATAAAGGCAAGAGAAAGGACGTGAAAACGCTCAAAAGAGTTGATTTTGTAAAATTAAATAACGTACTGTTTCTGGAATCTTGGGTAGAATCGTATGGAGAGAGTGATGTTTCTGCATCATATGCAAGATTTATTAACACTCTTTGTTCTCATGTTTAAAAATAATAACAATAAGTTGAAACCATGGATTACGAACTCTCTATTGTCAACGGTAAAGCTAAAAAATAAACTTAGTCAAAGATTAGCTAAGCATCCAAACGATCGAAAGCTAAAACGAAGGGTGAAAAAACTTCAAACCAAGCTGAAAAAGAATATTCCTATTTGTAGTGACAATTATTATAAAGCCCGTTTTAGATCTGTTAAGGGAAATTCAAAAGGCGAATGGAATATTGTTAACAGTATCCTGAATAAAACATCTTCAAGCAGCAAACCCATAGCCGTTAATATTAATGATTGTTTAGTTTCGGATCAGTTGTTGGTTGCTGATGCATTTAATAGCTACTTCATTTCATTAGGGTGTATTTCATCACCTGAAAAATCGAGTCAATGCCGTTGTGATACTAGATATAGTGTCAATAATCAATATGGACCTAGTTTCGCTTTCGAGCCAATAACGCCGTTTGAAATTCTACGGGTAATAGGCTCTTTAAAAAACTCTAATGCTTCTGGTAATGATAATATTTCTAATTTTATTCTAAAGAAAATAAGGTACTTCGTAGTAGACATTCTGGCAGTTATTTTCAACCGAAGTATTTTCTCTGGGATATTTCCCGATGATCTTAAATGCGCCGATGTCTTTCCGTTGTTTAAAAAGGGACTTAAAATTGATTTGTGTAATTATAGACCCATTTCGCTTCTGCCAGTGATCAGCAAGGTTTTCGAGAAACTTGTGAAAAAAAGGATGGTGTCTTTTTTGAATGTGTCTAAGTTCTTTAGTCCCTTACAATTCGGATTTCGAAAAAGTAAATCCACGGAAGATGCTTTACTCGATTTTTGCTCTAGGATCTTTACCAATGTTGATAATAAAAAATTAACAGCTGCCCTATTCGTTGATATTACCAAAGCATTCGATATGGTAGATCATATTATTTTATTAAATAAACTTGAACATGCAGGCTTTCGTGGTTTCATTTTAAACTGGTTTAAATCATATTTAACAAATAGATCGCAACGTGTTAACATTGGAGGGATAAGCAGTAGTGCTAAGTGTTTGACTTTGGGAGTCCCTCAAGGATCCGTTTTGGGCCCCATATTATTTTTAGTCTATATAAATTCTTTGTTTGAATTAGACTTTAAGGGATCAATCACAGCTTTCGCGGACGATATAGGGTGTACCTACGGTTCTAGAACTCCCTTGGATTTAGTTGCGGATATTAACTGGGATTTGAATTTATTAAGATGTTGGTTTTCACATCATAAACTGATAATAAGCACAAAAACTAAGCTCATGTTTTTTAATTTGTCTTCTAGTGTTATAGCCTATGACGAGTTTTGGTACCACGCACCTGATTGTTTACGTTTTAGTTTAAATTCTTGTAGTTGCTCGGTACTGCCCAATCGCCAAACATTTAACCAAAGCAATCAATGTAGTGATAATTGTTTTGATATTGAAGTTGTTGATAAGTTCAAATACCTGGGTCTTACACTGGACTCCAAGTTGAGTTTTGCCCTCCACACGCAAGATCTAAGTAAATACTTCAGATGTACTTTGAGGTATTTTTATTACTTGAGAAATGTTTGCTCGAATGATTTGTTAAAAACTATTTATTTTGGGATCTTCCATTCCAAACTTCAATATGGAATTGCGTGTTGGGGGGGAACAAATTATAATAAAATCCAGCCTATCCTCATTCTGCAAAAAAACCTGGTGAGAATCATTTGCCGAAAAAACCGTAGATACTCTAGTTTTAATCTGTTTTCTGATCTGAATATCCTTCCAGTCAGACACTTGTATTGCTACAAAGTGTGAATTACGGGATAAAACAATTTGTCGTAGGGGTTTAACATTTTTCTACACAAAGGCCGCCTTAAAACCTTAAAAAAACGTCAGCAAATTGTTTGTAAAACTGAGAGAACGATTTCTAAAATACATAATTTAACCTCGAATAGGCCACCGACTTCTTGACGAATTTTAGTAAATATCTTAGACTTTAGTTCAACACCTACAAATTTTTACGCTTTTGTGCTGATACATATTGTGTTTCTTCGACCTAGCCGCGAGACGTACAAAACTGCTAGGTGGGCTGCATGAGGTTCGCGAGTCTGATTTGCCTGGCTCAGTGGATAAAGAGGCTATTCTCTGAATTACAGGAGCGTTAGTTCGAGTCCCACAGTAACCAGGATCTTTTGTGTCGGAGCTACTCTTAAATCGCTTTTACAAAAATAACGACATAAATACTATTTTCCTGGTATAATACAGAAGGGCGGCAAATTGTCCACTTGCCCGGGGCGGCGTAAGCGGTAGAGCGGGCGCTGCAGACCGGAGTGTGGCAAACACCGCGCAAAAGACCGGTTCCAAGAATGATACCTTGGAGTCGCCCAACCACACTGCTGCACTGCTGCTGCACGATTTTTTGTATCAATCTTTTGTGCGGTGTTTGCCACACTCCGGTCGGTATGGGGCCGGCTTAAGATATGTGCCCACATATCGATAGACACCAAAAACCAGTTAGAGAGGTCTGGCAATTTGCAACAAAATTGTGCAGTCACTAAATCATATCAGTTAAGTATGTTTATCGGATTGTTGATAGGTACGAGTAAATTCATCAAATATGTTTGTTCTACAAGATAATTTTTTAGAATACTGGTATTTCCCCGGTGTAATCATAATTTTCTTACAGTAAAGAATACATTTTTGAGGTATTCTAAGAAAGAACATGACAATAATTTGCTGCGTAATGTTTTTTTAGTCTAGAAAAAATATAAATTTAGAATTATTTACTGATCTTAGGTGAAAAGTGAGGTTATATAGTACAATAAGTTCAAAAAAGCCCCAAAACCAAACATTCAACAAATAGAAGAAATGTTTGATGCCAAATTGTTAAATACACTGCTCAATATACGCAGTAAATAGTTACACTAATTTCCGCCATGGTTTAAAGAGGAAGGGGTGGCAAAGCGGTGAAAATTCAGTTCTTTCCAAATATCCGGTAAACTAACCAGATATTTGAAAAACTGAATTACTGACCGCAAAGTATCCTGAGGACGAAAAAAACTACACAAAATTACGTTTGTAATGATATATGTATAGAATTTTCAGATGAAGAAAAAAACTTTTCGAGTCAAATAGATAAAATGTTCCGAACAAATACATAAATTTCCGAGTCAAGAAAACACGTTTCCGGATCTAAAAAATAAATTTCCACAACAAAAAAATCTTCTCTTCTTCCTCCCTTGTCTCGTTCTTTATACCGCTCCATGGTTTCGCGTTGCTCGAACTGCGGTGTAGGTACATCGCCCGTTTTGGCGGTAATATCTTAGCATATTTCTACAGGCAGCTCTATCTTGGATCGTGTCATCGCCGAGACCAATGCGTTGTTGCTGCTTTTTCATTTGACACATACATCCAGGTGTTCTTCGGTCTGCCTTTGCCCTTGGGTCCATCAAGTGGAACTTCCATTGGTATCGCTTTCTTTGCGGGGTTCTCAGGCGGACGCCGTTGAACATGGCAATACCAATCCATTTGTCGGTCTTCGAGCTTTTCGGTGATTGGTTGGTCTATCTATGGAGAAGCTGCCTCGGATGTAGCTACTCTTGATGTGGTCCCTTTTGGTTACACCAACTGGCATGCGTAACATTTTCATTTCAGTCGCTGTCATTTCTTTCGCGTAACATTCATACATGGTCCAGCATTCTGATCCATACATGAGTGCGGGACGTACAACTTGCCCTTTAGCTTCAGTGGCATTTTCTTATCGCAGAAAACTCCACAGTTTTCTCGCCATGTCATCCACCCAACCTTTGTGCGATGTTTAATGTCATCATCGCATGTAGCGTTGTTCACCATCGAGCCAAGGTACTTGAACTTGGTACAAGACTTAGGCCCAGTTTCTCGTAGAAATTTTACTAACGCGCTAGCTAACCATCTTGTCAAGATTGCTTTAAGTCGACATCTCGCTTACACAATGTCTTGACATTTAAAGTTTCGCTGTTCAGTACCCATGGGCTGGTTAAGTCTTATCGTTTAGACGAGACACGCACCTGGTTTTTGGAAAAGTTTTAAAACTTGTCCGCTCGTGTGGCAATACCAGATCAAAGCTAATTGTCTTCGAAATCTCACCCCGACGTCACAATGACGTATTCATTTCGCATTGTTTGTGTTGCCGGAGGTAAATATACTAAATTAATGCATTTGTTTAATTTCTATTCGTATTTCTTTTAGTTTGGAGTAAAACCTGCATATCGGACATCACGAAGTATTCCATCGAATGCCTTTTCTAAATCGGTGAATAGAAAGTGCAATACCTTTCGTGCTGCTCTATACTTTTCCATTGCAATACGAATGCGAATGTTACGAATGTTTGTGTCGCATACGGCTTGTGATCACGCCGGTGATGCATAGTCAGGAATTGCTCGAACAATAGCTTTATGTGGCCAGCATGGTTTCTATATCCTTGCCCCAGGAACTGCTGGCTAGTGCCAGTTAGAACGTTATTTCGACTGTAGATTTCTAGGAGCAGAGGAACAATATCCTCTGAGCGCTCTCTCTTATGTATGGTGCCTTAGCAGTGAAATGAAGCATAGTTCGACGTATCTATCTATCGCATTTTCTGGTCTCTAATCTAAGATGACACTAACACAAAAAAAACATTAAAAATATTTTTCTCCCATTTCTTCAGAGTAATTTCTTGGCATCATGGGCACTTTTAACTGGCGTTGTGGACATGATTGTCATGACAGCTTGTACGGAAAATTGCATTGGCAATACGTTCCACATTTAAAATCAAAAAATTGAATCCGATGGTCCCGATTTATCTCACAATCAAAAAATCTGGCCGATCGATCGGAGGGTCTATGGTGCCTCTTAGGTTTACACTTCGATTCACTCACTCAGCAGAAGAATAACGTCAAACGACGAATAATGTTTTACGTTTGTTTCATATAAGCGCTGTTCCATTGGACCAACGCTTACTTATCGTTTCTGAACTATGAACTCATTTCCATATGCTATAAGTATTGCCAGCCTATAATTACACAAATCAAAGAGAGCTTTACATTTTATTTGACGAATTAAGCAACCATATTAATGTGCGTCTTGCATACTTTTAGGATAAAATTAACGAGACTTTGAGGAAACGCACATTTATAAATTATACATGCATTAACGATTTGATAACTTAACAACGCTTTAAAGAGCTGATAGCTTAAAGTGGTTGATAAATATCTACCAGAAACCGGCCCTTAAGCTGCTCTCCTTTGA
The DNA here is from genome assembly GCA_949715475.1 of Microchrysa polita. Lineage (NCBI taxonomy): Eukaryota > Metazoa > Arthropoda > Insecta > Diptera > Stratiomyidae > Microchrysa > Microchrysa polita. Next base: position 41,901,381 of record OX454415.1, on the reverse strand, counting down.
CGCTTAAGTCTTGAACCATGTTCAAGTACCTTGGCTCGATTGTATAACTATGCAAAATAAACAAAAATTCAATTCACTATAATGGAAAAGCTTTCTGAAAATCATTCATTTTCTAGGATTTTGACTGAACGAAAATGCAAAGACCCATTCCGATTATCCGCGCGTGTGCGACTTATAACTTTCGAACTCAAATATACTTTAAGACTTTGCAGTTAATAGGAAATGTGACCGGTAAATTGTTCTAAAGGTGTGCCTAAATTCTGGTTCCAAATGTTTCGTTATACGATTGTTCACAGCCTGATAGATGCCTGCCACCTATACAATCCATCTTCAATGATAACAATCTACATACAAACTGACATAATCAGCATGTTGACACATCTTTATCCTCATCACATTTTCATCAAGAGATATTTCCATGAAATGTCCTTTTCATATACATACATCCAATCAGATTTTGCACACATCAACTTATCCGGGGCTTTTAGCCGTCCTTGTAAAACCCAAAAAAAAAGAACGTAAAACCAAAATGAATTTATCCAGAGACAATCAATTGAAAATCTGCACACAGTAATTTTAACTCCTTTCGCCTGCAGAAATTAATAATATAATGCAGCAACCTGTTCATGGAAACACGCGGACCGGACACCGACATGGTCAAATCACGTGTACATATTTCGATTATTTACATGATAATAATAAAAATCGTTAATTAAAAATATTGTTGAATCCTTTACAACAGCGGTTCTTAGCCTTTTGCACATAAGGGACTCATTTGTGGTTGCGGAGATGGCTCATAATTTGTAAGCCCAATTTTATTTATCAGATGATAGGGTATTTTCTTTCAGTCCTTACTGAAAAAAAGATTTTATGGAAAAACTCTAAAAAAATATAGCTGTCGCAACCCTATTAAGGCGTGCCGTTTGCATACTATTACGGCGCCGGCCGTCTAGTCTCTGAAAACACGTAGCTACAATGTAGCAACTGCACAATAAAGAGAAAATCCTTATCAAGATCTCAGTCGACCTCGTTTTCTTGAGTGTTCGTCACCTGTTTGGGCATGCGATTACCGTTAATTTAATAAAAACCACAAAGAGAAAACAAATTTTTGACGGTATTTAATACAACGTTGCACTACATAAACCGACTGACATCCGCTTCTAACATTCAAGTTTCATTTCTCAAAGTTAAATTAAAGCTACGTAAAATCGGCGTATCGGATTATGTGGGAACCACAGCAAAGGCTTCGCGGACCACCACCTAGGTTCGCCTCAGGGACCACCAGTGGTCTCCAGACCTCCGGTTAATAACCGTTTGCTTTCAACATCTACAGTGCACCGTCCGCGTTTCAGCAAAGAACATTGTCTCCACTGACAATGGAATTTATATAATTTTGTCCTGTCGTATGGTACCATTGTTCAAATTGGATATTGTATCGAAAAGGAGATTTCCATGGTATTATGCGTTCGCTATGTTGGTTGCCAGTAAATTACAAGCTATTAATTTATATACGTGAATTCGTATCAGAACGATGGACTCTCGCTTGAGGATCATATTTCCTATACTTTCTGTTTCTGTACGTTTTTATACTAGTTTTGCGGTTGGCCATTTTATTTGGATTTTCACGGGATTTATGTTTATATTTCAGTTTCGAAACGAAGTAATTTATTAAAAGAACATTAAATATCGTCAAGCCGATTATTTACGATATGGTTTTCGAGGACTTTTATGTTGTTGTTGTTGTCAGTGTAGCGCCGCAGGTACGTTGATATGTTTGAATATGTTTTTCCGGAAAAAGAAAACCCTTAACGAACATTGTATGCATTCGTAGCTCTGTAAATTTATGTACAGAATTGACGAAATTAAATGTGCAATTGTCGGCTTATCAAGAAAAATATATTTAAATTATGCTGCCATTGCATCAAATGTATATTTTAATAATTAATTAACGTTAACATCATTTATAAAATTACGTTTGCCTTTTCTGGCAAGGATGGCCTTTACTCAATTCAAATATGTAATTTTATAGTTAATTCGTACTAGCAATATTTTGTTTTATTTTTATATTTAAAAATCCCCTTGTCAACAATGGCGCCGGAACAGGGGGGCAGCGGGGGCAACTGCCCCTCAATATTTTGACTAAGGGGGCAGTTAGTACTACATATTGCACTTGCACTATATTAAAAATTAAGGATAATTTGTTTCATATTTTGTTAACATATTCAATAATTTTAGTGGATATTTTTTTTTCATAATGGAGTATCTGGTTCGCAGTTGCAAACGTCCATCCAATGAATGTACACTACGAGTTTTTACATACATGATCATTTCATTTTCATTTCTTCTTCGTCAACAAGAGAATCTCAAATTAACGACATATAGCCAACTTCTAAAATAACCGAAGAGCGAAACCATTGACCATTGATCAACGAAAACGCCTACATTCTCCTTGTTAGAAAGCTGTACCGGCGCGCGGCGGCAGAGAGTCTCACAGTTAGATTGGGCTGCCATGCCATGCTGAAGATTTGGATGTTCTTCGCTCACAGTTAATACTTTTGAAGGATATGCCGCATGCCGGGAGCTTAACCTAGATGCTGCGTCGAAATTGCTGATCACTTTCGAAGTAAATCGATTACAGCGAGGTAATACGGCTAGTAACATAAATGCTGACGTTTCCAGCCACAGCAGCGTAATCAGAATGGTTTTGCACAGCTTTGCGACGTCTTAAAACATGTCGACGTTCAAGAATGATACAAAAAAGGCTGATAAATACATATAATTATTCTGAATGTTCACAGGGAACAGGGACTTTATATCTGCCAAAAATCATGAAAGAATTCGTTTCCCGAGGAAACCGGAAAACAACCTTTGGAAAAATCGTGTAAAGTTAAATTTTATATGTAAAACTACATATAAGTTGATAATCTTCAACACTTTGGAATTATAATGGGATCAAAATGGGTAATAAATGAAACTTAAGGATTATTCTAATTTTGGAGACTATTCACGGTGGGTTCTCTAATATGTTTCATAATTATTTGGTAATACCAAATAATTGGTATCGTTTCAGAGGACATTAAAGTGCTAGAGCAAAGGTCCGGTATATGGTTTTTAATATGAATTTGACAAAAAAAATCTTGCCCCCTCAATAAAAAATTCGTTCCGGCGCCACTGCTTGTCAATAATAAATTAAGAAAAATATCCTAAATGTGTTCATTGTTCTATTAAATCGCTACGTCCGTTAGAGAGCACGCTAAGTACCTACATATAAGTCGAAATTTTACTAATTGAATTTCATTTTAAGCATCACGCCACTGCATTGAATTTTCCGCTTCAAATGATTATATTTTCGTCCCGATTCCATATTACAGACAATTGCAGTAAATGCAATACATTTTACAATATTTGATTCTAATCCGTATACAAAATGGCATTACGTTCCATTGATAATAATACACGTACAATGTGACAATATGTCCTTCGATTGTTCACCAGAATATAGTTCACTATCACTCGTCCTGGAAACTTTATATTGGACACCATCACGTAGGCAGCATTACTTTACTATTGGGCGCCCGACCAAATGTCGCTGAAGCATGAAAATCAATCGCTAAACATTCTGCCAGCGCGTCTAGTTCCCATTGAAAAGTTTTAATGGAAAGTTCTGAAAGGATGCAGATTGCAAAGCCGTTGGGAGTGATTTGACAACGAAAAAGTGTTGCTGCGCTTTGTCTTTGATTTAGACTGCAAGAAAATAAGATACCTCTTTTTTCGAAATGAAACCCATCAAGTGTTGTTTGCTAAATTTCGCCGAAATTATAATTTGCTCGTCTACAGTGGGAATTGAACCTGCGAGTCCGTGCTTTGTAGGATAACTAGACTAATAACTTGACTAACCTGGGTGAAACAAAATCGAAGAATCATCGAAATTAACCAAGGCTGATCAGTTGGCAAATTATACCTTAATGTTTTCTTTGCCCTCTGGAAGTAATTTTCCTCTCCTGCACCCTGTTCTGTATCCACCGCATAAAACCCATTCAAATGGTAACACATTCCACTTCGTATCTCCTTTATTTTCACTCGTCGAAACGTTGACGACGAAACGATAATGATGATGACGGTAGCGAATGCATTTGATTTTGGTGTCACACAAATGGAATGCTATTAACCTTTTGACCATATCCAAAGTTTCGTCCTTTTTCTGTATGCTTTTTATTTTCCTATTTTTTTCTCCTTTGCCTAGCGCACTAGCACTTTGTTTTGTGTTGCACACAGTTGCGCGCAGCAATAGTTAAAACGTTTGGCATTGTATTGTCCTTTAATTCGCGGAGTTGCACTTCGAATGGACAGCAGGAGGACTTTTAGTTGGCACCACCACCAGGGACTTGTTTTCCAAGTTTGAATTTTCGACGGAATGCGAATGAGTATTGTATATGGACGCGTATACGAGCTAGTTTCGCGCCATGCTGCGATGGTGCGATGTTAATGGACTCCAAATACTTTTATTATTGACAACAACGACACGTTTCTGAAATGTTGAAAAGCCATTTTGAGTTTAAATGCGCTTTGTCGTGAGAGTGCGGGATTTCATATTTTAGCATAGTTTTTGGCGATCATTTGACCAGAATTGCTGCATTAAGATGATAATGGGATCAGCAGGCGATTTTGAAGAGGATATTATTAAGGACTGCATTTGAGAGTATTGTTCGATAAGGCATATAAACTAGTGTAAATTAGATTATAATTATAGCCTCTACAATGATGGAAATGCTTCATAAAAGCCTTAGGCGACTAAGTTAAAATGCACACGTTTTGTATCATCTGATTCCCGATCCTGGACTGATAGCGCGATGACGCATGACGCTCTTGCATGAACTCATTTGAGAGGAGATTAATCGTTCCATGGTTGTGATAATATCTCCTAAGACGCAAAGCAATGTACCGAATGGGAAGGAGACAACGGATCTAGGAAAGTCTCACTAGGCCTATAGATGTACAGGCAACTCAAAACCTTCTCGCTGAGCTAAGCAGCGGCACATGCTTTGCTGTAGCTCAGCGAGAAGAATTTTGTCGGGGTTTTTGCCGCTCACAGACCCTGTCCTGCACATATTAAAGGAATATCATGTGCCTGGGGAATTAAGACTAAGCAACATAAGGAAAAGAAATGCGATAGGGAAGAAAAATACGATGTCGGCCAACTCAAGCGCCGTGAATGCTCGTAGGCCCCGATGGTGCCGAACCCTGGCCGTCTCTACCTTCAAAACTTAAAAGAAAACCCGACCGTGAGCCCCCCATGGCCTCAAAAATTCATATCAATTTGGGGGGGGGCTACCTTGGTGAATCACCCTCTAACGCGGAACGGGCCGGGGAACTAAATTTTAATTTTAATTAAAATAAATAAATAACAGGCGCGACAATCCAACATTGGACTAAGGCCGCAGGATGTGTTAGTGACATCCTATTTCCAAGATTTTATCTGCTTTTTGTTTAGGTAATGAGATCAGCATCGCGCTCAGCAGTGCTATTTATCCCCATAAATGGGTACTCGTTTAACATCTGAGTGAGATCATAGTCCGTCACAAGCTCGTTAGTTCGAAAAACATCATCATCCACGGTGAGATTCGAACTCATGACCCTGTGCACCGAAGGTGCGCGCACTAACCGCGAAACCAGCTAGACTACAGACACGGCGTATCTTCAACCGGCCACTTGTAACGGCTTTTCCTGATACTAAGATGATTGAAACAAGTTTTGCATATACATGTAAGAATAGCTTAAAAATAGCTTAAATCATTTTTTTTTCTTGCGTTGTATTCGGCCAACCGATCTGCAAATATAAAGAAGACAGACCTGAGCACTACAATTATAAATAAAATGAAGCATTACAAACATATTGATCAAATGACATTCACTAACAATACAAAAGCCAGTTTTCCTACCCGGAAAACTGTCGATCACAGGTCTGGATTGAGATGATAACCTCCTCTCAACCACTATGAGGATAACCTCCTCACGACCCCGAAATGGCCAGGGAGTGCACGTCCCTACGAGGTTGTAACCCAACCTCGGACCTCACCCAATGATAACCTCCTTGGGGATCAGCCATCGCTATCACATGAACTGTCAAGGATAACCTCCTTGAAGTCCAATATTTTAAATTATTCTTTTATTAAACGTTGTCACTTGATCAATACTAATATTTCTACTATTACTACTAATTACATATCATAACACACCACACTTGCCCGTAAGTCTACTTACAATTATTACAGGAAACTATTCTTCTTCAAGCACAAATCACCACAAATTACCACACAAAGAAAAACACTTTTATATAAACAAAAACATCAACGAACTATTATAAAAAAAACACATTTTATAAATAGAAAATATTAATTTTGAACTATCAAAATTTCCTACAAGCCTTCTATTCCAGCTTGTAGAAAATTTTATATGCATAAACATAATGCATTTCTTACATTCGGCCATCCGACAAACAACGCGTCCCGAGTTGTTGAAAACAATTGGCAACAAATACTTTAAATTAATTTCAATTTACCGTTCGGCGTCGTTATTATATTTTTAATATTTGCTTGCATTTATCAACAATTTGAAATCGAATCTAATTTCCAGCAATATTTTTTTTTATTAAAAGGAAGCACAGTATTATTGTCGTAAACATGAAATTCAAAAATAGAAATCTGATATTCTCAAACATCCACTTTCAAAAGATTTTTTTTTAATAGTCTAGTTCAGCAAAATTACCGTTAACATCACAATAATCATTCGTTCAATATTATAAATCCATCTTCTTTTACAAAAATTGGAACAATCCAATTATTTACCTTTTTTTTTCAAATTTAACCATCAGTCAGCTAATAATATTAAAAAAATATATGTTAACAATATTTTCGAAAACTAGTAAAAATCCAATACATTTGTTCAAAAGAATAATAACCACATATTTGTGTTGGATTTCTTATGTCTTCTTCTTTGAATTTGAAATCGGTTTTTTTTTAACTTATGTTGAAACTTTTCATTAGCAAGAATAAGTATTCTTAAAATAAATTCTTAACAAAAATACTCATATTATACAAGAATCTTCTTGTTTTCCAATACAATACAATTTCCATCCTGACTATTTTTTTTTTGTTTATTTTAACTTAGCATGTAGGAAAACAACGTCTACATAGATAATATATTTTATTAACTTCAAAATATTTATTCATTAGTCCTTGAAATATGTTTTGCAAAAATATAATTATTTTGTCATTATAGATTTTTTTTTTAAGTTAATACCATACAGCAATAACAATTTGTGTTTTTCAGTGTTACGCACAATAATTCGAGAATTATTTCAAATAATTTAATTAATTTGTAATATATATAATGTATAATTTCATCGTCGATTTAATTACAAATTGAACATCAAGATTTACGCACATATTAAATAAATTGAAAAGTTATATATATTCTTATTGTAAAATAAGTACATATAACAATAAAGCAAGAACCAAGCATTTTTTTTTAATCGGCGCTGTCCGAATACAACTCTGTAGGCGAATTCAGGATAATCCCACTTCTGATATGTAAGAATAGCTTAAAAATAGCTTAAATCATTTTTTTTTCTTGCGTTGTATTCGGCCAACCGATCTGCAAATATAAAGAAGACAGACCTGAGCACTACAATTATAAATAAAATGAAGCATTACAAACATATTGATCAAATGACATTCACTAACAATACAAAAGCCAGTTTTCCTACCTGGAAAACTGTCGATCACAGGTCTGGATTGAGATGATAACCTCCTCTCAACCACTATGAGGATAACCTCCTCACGACCCCGAAATGGCCAGGGAGTGCACGTCCCTACGAGGTTGTAACCCAACCTCGGACCTCACCCAATGATAACCTCCTTGGGGATCAGCCATCGCTATCACATGAACTGTCAAGGATAACCTCCTTGAAGTCCAATATTTTAAATTATTCTTTTATTAAACGTTGTCACTTGATCAATACTAATATTTCTACTATTACTACTAATTACATATCATAACACACCACACTTGCCCGTAAGTCTACTTACAATTATTACAGGAAACTATTCTTCTTCAAGCACAAATCACCACAAATTACCACACAAAGAAAAACACTTTTATATAAACAAAAACATCAACGAACTATTATAAAAAAAACACATTTTATAAATAGAAAATATTAATTTTGAACTATCAAAATTTCCTACAAGCCTTCTATTCCAGCTTGTAGAAAATTTTATATGCATAAACATAATGCATTTCTTACATACATAATTGCATGCACTTGCCTTAACCATCAAAACATCAAAGTTATCTAGTGTTGGTGTGCCAAAAAGCCACTTGGGCTTGTTGATACAACAATAAGAGAAACTGAAAGCGATCGCAAGTGGATCATTACAAGTCAAATGAAGGATTTAAGTATTTCTGTGAAATTCGCCATTTTACCTCTCCATGCCTAAACTAATTCTAAGGATAAAATCATTGACATGCCTAAATTGATAGAATTATGCAGTTCAGTACAACCTTGTCGGCGTAACCAAGCAAAATATGGCGTAACTATGCAATGTAAACATTCAATTCAATATAATATTCAAGTTTGAATGTAATTAATCTGGGACAAACGCAAACATCGCACCAGCAAGATCGTCTTTTCCTATCGTATACTATTCATGAACGAAACGATTGACCTTGTATTCTTTCGGAAATCCGTCGATATCTCTGCAATCCTTTGGTGTGGCGACACGATCTAGGTGGCGCTAGACTCACCATAAAATTGCCTAAAGACTAATCGAATCCTCTTTATTTTTCCGGTCAGGGCGGTCCGAGATAACCGTCAATCTGGACGTCGGCTAGAGCAATTTCACAATCAGCTTCGTACTACTTGGGAAATCCGTCGATATTTATGGGAGCTCTTCAGTCTAGCGAAACGATCAAGGTGTCACTGGACTCGCAACAAAATCGTCGGTTGATGATCTTTAATGAAGCGTGAGGAAAGCCTCGCCCTTCCGCTCTCGTCGTCACCAGCCTTTCTTTTTTTTTCCTTCCCTCTTTTAATCCCTCTGTTCGTAGTATTCCTATTTAGAATGTAGAGGACAGGGGCAACGGGCAGCACAAGCCCAGAACAACACTACCGCTCTGAGCTACAGCAAGCCCATGCCGTTACTCGCTCGTTGTGGAGCCTTTTCTTTGGCCAAACCTGCACGGTTGTAGAGGCCTTGGCTCCGTCCCCTGGGACATCTTCGGATGTCCGACGTCCTCCATTTCAGTATAGTGTTCCGATTCTATAGTTCCTTGCAGTGGCGCCGGAACGAATTTTTTATTGGGGGGGCCAGATTTTTTTCTCAAATTCATATTATTAGGCGGTCACCATATACCGGACCTCCCAAGTAACAATTTTATCCCTATAATACTTCATAGATTATTCTCTTCTAACAATAATAAGGGCACTTTACAGGCTGTAAATGCTGAATAAAAGTCCAATAATGGCATTTGGCGCCGTTTTTTGATCCAATAGAAGCTCATTGTTGCGCTAAATTACGCTTTGAAAAAGACATACATCATTTCCTGTCATTCACTCGCGTTTGCAAAAAAAGGAAAAAAAAGAATTCCCGCAGCTAGTATCGAACCCATGTCTATTGGTTGCCCATCATACACGCTACCACTCAGCTAACCTCACATATGGTCGGCATTGCTCGGAATAACTACAAATGGTTGTTGCTTCTATTTAAATGCTTGACAATTCTTTATCGAATCTTCTGCAATGCACCCTATATCAATCAGGTGACGTTGATTAAATCCACACATTTATCAATAAAATGAAGTCAGTTTCTGCACAGAAATCATCTTAACTGATTCCAACAATAACAATGAGTGAGTAAGTGTTGGTTTCAGGCAGGATTCCACAAAATATATGGAAGAAATTAAATATATCTGCACCTCAAAAGCTTAAATTTTTTTTTTTAAATCACAAAGTTCATCCTTCTATAAAACTACGATGAAAAATTTATTATGGATGAAGATATGAATGTCACACTATTAAAATGAAACCGCCTGTGTAATAGGAGAATATATGCATGAATGTGTGTTAACTTATAGAGAGACTATTCATTGTGTGTGCTATATCATCCAATAAACACAAGAGTGGATTATTTAAAGGAATATCTTTTTAGGTTAACGTTTAGATAAATTATTGTCGAAGTCTTATACCATCATCTTCAAATTTATTCCATAAGGATGATAGAAGCTTTCCAGAAAATGCTTTAAGTATGTTTTATTAGATCCAAATGCTTCTTTAAGCGATGTCACACGATAAACTGATTTCGTGGTACTATATGATTGCTATAGTGTGAAGTGCTTCTTTAAAGATAACGAATTGTTACTTGGGCCAGCACTTTGATACCCTGTGAAACGATACCAAGAAGTGATTATGAAACATATTAGCGAACAACAGCGATCAGAAACCAACTTGAATAGTCTCCAAGATGAGTATAACCTCAGTTTCTTTTTCTTACCTATTTTGATCCCATTTTAATTCCGAAGTGTTGAAGAATATAAAAATATTTTCTATTTTGTATAGTTTTATAAAATTAAAGGTTAAACGATTTTGCCAAAGGCTGTTTACCGGTTTCCTCGGGAAACGAGTTCTTTCATGATTTTTGACAGATTTAAATTCCCTGTTCGATCCCTGTGAGCATTGAGAAAGATTAGGTGTCAGATGTTTTAAGACGTCCCAAAGCACTGAACGACCATCCTGATGATGCTGCTGATACTGGAACCGTCAGCAGTAATGTTACTAGCCGTATTACCTCGCTGTGCTCGATATACTTCGAAAGTGGTCAGCAATTACGGCGCAACATGTAGGTGAAGCGAAGATCAATAATACCGAAATCTTCAGCATATAGCAGCCCAATCATACTGTGAGATTCTCTACCGTCGGAGAATGAAAACTTCCTCGTTTTCGTTGATCAATGGTCAATAGTTTCTCTCATGTTGGCCTTTTCGTTAATTGGAGGTACTCTTGTCGACGAACAAGAGACGAAAATGGAATGATAAATCTATACTCCTAGTATTCATATCCACTAGAATAATAATTGGATATGTACATTGTATATGTTTACAAAATTAAAAATAAGTGTTTCTTAATTTTTAATATAGTGTTATATATGTAGTACCAATTGCCCCCTTAGCTAAAATATTGAGGGGGCAGTTGCCCCCGCTGCCCCCCCTGTTCCGGCGCCATTGGTTCCTTGATATTTTTTGAGGCTTTACGTGGAACACACTTAGGTGAAGTTTAGTTGCTTCAAAAGAAAAAAAGTTTAAAAGAACTTAGATTTTTGGGGGTTTGTATGACAGTCCTATGACGTAGTCATCCGATTTCATCCGTTCCTAGATATGTTTTGAAGCCTTACTCCCTAGTTTGCATAGATTCCGATGGGCAAACAGACAGATAAACGGACATCGCTCAATCGCCCTATCATATAGTGACGGGTATTAAAAAAATTCTTTACACAGGGGCGAACCCAAGGGGGGGATACAACACCCCCCGAAATTATGAAACCAATTTTTCAAAAGTATTAGTTTAAACTAAATTTACACAACATAGCTATATTGACATAACCAATAAGTGATGATTTTCAGACTCAAAATCTATAGTGTAGTCACTAGGTGATTTCAGATTGCAAAATGTGATTGTGGTGGAGAAAAATTTTGTTTTTTGTTAATTTTTTTGAGGTGCTGAGCGTGAATCCGGAGCTTCCCACCAAAATTTCGTTTGCTAAAAACCCGAAAATTTTCGGAGTTTTTCCGTTTTTTGGCTTATAACTTCGAAACTGTACATTTCTCCTTTAAAATGCGTTATGTGGTATGGTTACAATTGATAGTTATTATAAAAAAAAATAAAAAAACTGAGCAAGCTTTTTATTGGGATGGTCGATGAATGAACTTTGGATTCTTTAATGCCATTTTTCTAGGATGCCCAAAATTGAACTTGGAGAAAAGCATAAAAATGTTGGCGTGCCTCTGCTTCAGGAGTTTCTTTTTTTTACCATTACTCCGGGAGGAGCGTTGTCGATTATTGATGTTATTGATTGTTCCCCACAGCTGAATTTGGAGTATGATTTAGTTGTTATATTTTTGTGTTTTTCATTATTAAATATTTCTGAATACTTTTTTTGCAGTGGTTAGTACTGGGCTATAAATTTCTAGACTTTCCAGTTGTATTTGTAGTTCAACAATACCAAAATGTACAAAATTAGGTTTTTATGCGAATTTCAGCGAAATTTCTAATATTCAAAATTAGTTTATGCAAAATTCCTGTTCTTTATTTGCTAAATTTCCGTACCTCTAATAGTATTTTTTTTGCGACTTTGACCCTATTTCGGATCGAAATTTTGGTGGGAAGCTACGGATTCGGGCTTAGCACCCAAAAAAAAAACATAAGAAACAAAAAAATATCATGTACTAGGTTTATCACTTGGTTACCACACTACTAATAACAAAATTTGACATTGAAAATTAAGTTTAAGGCCCGTATTTATGAACATTCCTTAACTCAAGGATACCTTGAGACAAGGATGCCGAAATTCAATAAATTAAATGTCATTTCCCATACTTTTTCATAGAAATCGTTTATATTCAGGAGTCAATGCATCCTTGATTTAAGGCGAAAACCAAGGAGACCTTAAGTTTTCACTAGACTTTAAATATTATATTTCAAGAAAGGTGACTTGACTTCAAGTGAGGTTGACTATACAAAATTTCAAGGTCTCCTTGAGGTTCTCCTTAAATCAAGGATGCATTGACTCGTGAATATAAGTGATTTCTATGAAAAAGTATGGAAAATGACATTTAATTTATTGAATTTCGGCATCCTTGACTCAAGGTGTCCTTGAGTTAAGGAATGTTCATAAATACGGGCCTAAGTCTAATAAAAAAATAATACATTAAATAATTTTATTAGTTTTGATAGACAAGATATAGTTGCGAATTATTTTTTAAAGTTTTAATTAATGCGAAATAAAGTAAAATATAAAAGAAGATTAGATACATTCAGTGAGTAGTTTTTGTTTAGGGTCATCTTACATATTATTATTCGCGAGCTTCAAAAACCACAAACTTTGACAAATTTCTCATAGTGACCATTGAAAAATGGGTAAAAGATGTCTTCATTTTGTAGGACCTAAATGGATGTAAAAAAACAAAATGAATTTGCAAGAAATGCAATAAGGTGATTCCGTCTAAAAAATTTCGTAACAATCGGTTACCAAAAGCAGTTATTTCCTAAGGGAGTGTATTTAAAAAAAGAACTTAAATTTATTTGATGAAAATCAACTTTAAATATTATCTGACCAAAAACAACAAAGTTGTAAAAGTTACCCCGCCAAAGAAAAATTTAGCTGCCGCAAAAAGAATACATATCACTCCAATCCGCCGCTCATATGTAATTTTGTTTTAGGTGTAAATGCTGGATGTAACTTTGTTTTAGGTGTAAATGCTGAAGAAGTTTAAATGTACAGGACAACTTCCTAAAGTAATTTGGTGGGAGCCGGCAAAGTGGCAAGTAAAATGAGTAAAGTGTGTAAAGTGTTAATGCTCCCACCAAATTACTTTAAGAAGTAGTCCTGTACATTTAAACTTCTCCAGCATTTACACCTAAAACAAAGTTACATCCAGCATTTACACCTAAATGTCCTAATGTCCCAGTGTGTCCCAATGTTCCAGTGTCCCAATGTCCTAATGCCCTAAGGTCCATTTTCACAGTGTCCTAATGCCCCTATGTTCTAATAACCCAGTGTCCTAATGTCCTAATATCCTAATGTGCCAATGTCCCAATATCCTGTGTTCCAATGTCCTAATGTCGCAATATCCCAATGATCCAATGTCCTAATATTCAGTGGCCCAATGCCTCAATATCCCGATGTCCCCATGTCCCAATATCCCGATGTCTCAGTGGCCCAATTGCCCTATGCGCCAGTGTCCCAATTTCCGATTGTCCTATTATGATAAGGTCATAATTTCCTCATGTCCTAATACCCCAGTGCCCCCATGTCCCTGAATCTCAGTGCCCTAATGTCCCAGTATCCCAATGTGCCAATATTGCAATGTTACAATGTCCCAATGTGCTAATATCCCGATGTCCCAGTGGCCCAATGCTCCCACGTCCCATTTTCCCCAGTGTACCTAATGTCCCAATATCCCAATGTCCTAATGACCCAAGACCCTAATGTCCACATGTTCTTATATCCTAGTGCCCCTATGTGCGAATATCCCGATGTCCCAATGCCACAACATTCCGATGTCTCAGTGGTCCAATGCCCCTATGTACCAGTGTCCCAATGTCCGATTGTCCCAAGGTCATAATGTCCCAATGTCCTAATATCCCAGTGCCTCCCATGTCCCAGTCTCCCAGTGTCCCAATATCCCAATGTCCCATTGTCCCAATATCCTGATGTCCCAATGCCCCAATATCCCGATGTCCCAATGCCCCAATATGCCGATGTCCCCACGTCCCCACGTCCCTGTTTCCCCATTGTGCCTAATGCCCCAATGTCCTAATGTCCCAAGACCCTAATGTCCCAATTTCCTAATATCCCACTACCCCAAGATCCTAGTCTCCCAGTCTCCCGGTGTCCCAATATCCAAATGTCCCAATGCCGCAGTGTGTTTTAAAAAATGGTCAATGCGATGAGCCGATAGACGCAATTGTTGGAAATCTTTTGTTAACTTTACCTATTAATTTACCGTTATTCCATCCACTTATCTAAATGGAAGACATTGATTCTTTAGAAGGACCACCAGAGGATCATTCGTTCCAAATTTCATAAAAATCCCATCACGAAGAGAGACACTAGAAGGAAGTCTTTCTGCAACTGTAGACTTTATTCTGAAATTGGGTTACTCGCTTAAGTCTGTGAGGGTGAAAATTTCACCGTTTATTGCATATATCTTACCCGTTATTGTGCCGATCGAAGATTTTATATGGAAAGGCACTAGAACAGGATATGTGGAATATTTTGGTAAAAAAAAAATTTTTGAGGCTGTTGCCTGGTCAAACAAAAAAGCAAGTTGTCTCCGGTAATCATAGACTTGTTCGCTTTCGTTTTTCTTTTTCCTTTGGCGGGCGAGACGCTCTCGCGTCTGTTGATAAATTAAATTTTTGTAAAATTTAGAATATGCAAGAACGATTATCTTAAGATTAAGGTCTGAAAATAAACGTATAACTAATTGTGACTTATGGTTCCATTCTATACACCAACTGCGGTGCATGTCTGTAGTAATTATGTAGTAATTACTACAGACATGCACCGCAGTTGGTGTATAGAATGGAACGATAAGTCACAATTAGTTAAAATTCGAACCCACGAAATTTGGGAATCAGAATTAATACAGTAATTGTAAATTCGAGAGGGAAAAATATCTAACTACCATCACAACTCCCAAAGCAATGTGAGCATTCAACACCGGTACAGACCTGCACGGTCGAGCGTCATGGTGGTAGCCTTCACGGCAAATCAAATCTCCATAGAATTCTCCCGCTAAAATTCAAGTGGTCGTCTTGTGCACAGATAGACAACAGACACAAGACCTGATGAGTGTGTCTATCTGTACGAAACCACAAAACTTTGGGAAAAAATACCAAAAATTGAGGAAATTGAGGGAAAAAAGTTTCGTCCCAATCGGGATTCGAACCTCCGACCTCCAGTCACAAGGTCAGCAACTCTACCTACTGAGCTATAGACGCTTAGAGGTCTCAAGTGCAAAGATTCCAATGTGACATTTCCGAAAATTGAATAACTCGATATTTCTCCCGTTGGGGCTCTTCTCCTCCAAACAGACAAAGTTCCGCGTAGTTCCCATAGAGCTGGTAATTTGCATGCCATAATTACTACAGACATGCACCGCAGTTGGTGTATAGAATGGAACGATAAGTCACAATTAGTTAAAATTCGAACCCACGAAATTTGGGAATCAGAATTAATACAGTAATTAATAAACGTATGCTTTCATGAGTCACTTGCATACACAAACCTCCCCCCGAAATAAATTCCTGGGTTCGCCCCTGCCTTGACAAATACTTTAAGTGTGTCTTAGAAACGTTCATCATGTATAGTCTGCTTGGTCTAGGAGGTAGGGCACAGGTCTTCGAATCATAGAATCCCGGGATCGAATCCCACTGTACAGGGTGGACGAATTACAAGTTCGTTTTTAAAAATGCAATAAAATAAACAAAATTATTTTTTGCCATGTCTTATGGCTTTATTAGAATGTAAGTAATCTCTTATTAATGATGGAACAAAACTTCATTCAAGTGGCTACCCGGCAGGCGTCACAGTAGTGCATTCTGTTACACCAATTTGCCACGACCCTGTTGATGGTTTCGGGCTGTAGCTCACGGATTGCTTAGATGGTATTGGCCTTAAGTGCTTGAATCGTTTATGGATTGTTGGCATAATATCGGTCCTTCAGAGTTCCGCACAAAAAAAAAGCCCAAAGGGGTCAAATCGCAGCTCCGAGGCGGCCAATTGACATTGCCAAGACGGCTGATAATACGATTGGAAATTTGGTGCGTAAAGGTACATTTTCCTCGACACGACTGCACGACAGCGATTCGCTCATTCCATATAAAAACTCGTTTTTAAAATGAGAGAAAAACGAGTTTTTATATGGAATGAGCAAGTCGCTGTCGTGGCCAACGTACCTTAAAGGTTGTCCTCGACGCGGCCGCAGCGACTCCAGTGGCTCTAGAGCAAGTTCCCTACCCCAAGCAGCCGTCACCCCGAAGCCCACAAACAAGCAAGTGCACCACGTTCACCTTTCGTGCATGGATTATGTACAACAAGAGTCCCGCGACTGCTTTCTATATACAGATTCTTGTATCAGCCGAATGGGTGAATTCTCATTGTAAGTCGAAACCGGAATCGTAAACTTGCACGACAAGAACCATTGTTATTACAATGTGAAATGCACAATGCTTGTCTACTATGGCCACTACAAAAGCTCTCGCCGTCCGTTTGTTTGTGCGCTAGAGCCGCTGGGGCGCCGTGCCGAGGAAAACGAACCGTAAAGAGTTCAAATGTTTGTGTTCGTAGAGACGACTCATGGGATCATCGCTCAGCGATCGAAGTTAAACCACCGGTTTTGCGCACTATATGGGTATATTTTCTATACATAGATAGTAGATACTAGGAAAGTAAAAACATTAAAAAAAATGTTAAATACGGCTCGAAATTGGATGCAAAACTACGACCGCTGAGCGAGCATCACATGAATTGTCTCTACGAACGCGTACCTTTAGAGAAGCAGTCTCCGCTGACTGCATTTCAACTGGCCAACTTCGAATACTTAAATAAATTCTTATTCACTCAACATACCGAAAAATCTATTTTTATTCAATGTTGATTTCTCATCTTCTCTAGTAGTACAATATCTCACAAAAACAACTCTGTTGTAAAAGGTTTCCGCCAAAGAAAAAGTTGTCAGCCGCAAAAAGGATTGATATAATACAATCCCGCCAAAATGCTCACAAGGATATGTATTCAAAAGTGATTGAATTAATAGTTTTCACCAAACCAGCATGGTTCGGAAGCGGTACGTGTCAGAATTTGTGAAATAATTTCCGCCGCGGTAGACCACGCTGAATTTGCCAATTCTTGTGAAGTCTGTGTTGTGTGTACCGTGTACCGCACCCGGGCTGGTTTGGTGGAAGCTAATTTCTTTCAACGCTTATTGGCGGGGAGCTGGACAAGGGTGCTATTTGCTGCTATGCTCTTTTCTTGATTAGATTTTATCTCGAATCTTCCAGCCTTGTAAATAAATTGTATTGTACAAACTTGTTTTGCTTTCCTTCGTATAGACGACTTTACCCTTTTTTATACAATAAAAGTTCTTTCGTAATTTTCATAAGATTGGTTTTATCCTGCAATTACCCCTATGAAAGCTCCCCGCGAAACAGCATTGCAAGAAATTAGCTTCCACCAAACCAGCCTGGGTGCGGTACACGGTACACACAACACCGACTTCACAAGAATTGGCAAATTCAGCGTGGTCTATCGCGGCGGAAATTATTTCACAAATTCTGACACGTACCGCTTCCGCACCATGCTGGTTTGGTGGAAACTATTAATTCAATCACTTTTGAATATATATCCTTGGGAGCATTTTAGCGGGATTGTATTTTATATCAATCCTTTTTGCGGCTGACAACTTTTCTTTGGCGGAAGCCTTTTACAACAGAGTTGTTTTTGTGAGATATCTTATTTTTTTGCAGTTTCCAATTTACAAAATCAACTTAACATAACAATAAATGAATGCGTTTATTTTCTTGAAATTAAGACGGTATTCACTATGCCCTATTATCACGACTTTGTTTGAGAACAATAATAAACCTCTTGGTAACCTTTGTGTCCTTGACAACCTTAACCTCCTTCGTAACCTGATGTATGTGTGTTGTGTGTGTTGACGATTTTGCTGGAAGCTTTAGGATCATCGGGATGTTATTTGTTCATCCAATATTATAGTACGTTCTCGTATGAGAGACGAATCAAAACTGAAACTTTGACCCCTTGCTACCGCACTTGCAAACGCTTTCCAACTGAAAACTTCGGAGAGCATATACAAGGGATTGTTCGAAACAATCCTGCCAAATCACAAAACTAAACGATTCTTTTCTAGGCATTTTTCGAGCCTATCCCCGACTTTTGCAAAATGCTTCCTTTAAAACATAAAAAACTTAAGCGAGAAACTCTATGCATTTTTTCACATTTTCCGCTGTATCTTTTGTTCTACTTCACGGATCGGAGCAAATTATAGCGTATGCACACCTTCAAGATAGACTCTATCAATGGGAAAAGAGACCTAATCCCGAGGTGCTGTAGCCCTGGCAATGAACAACAAGAACAACGGGAACAAGATTTTCAAA
Source organism: Microchrysa polita (assembly GCA_949715475.1). Lineage (NCBI taxonomy): Eukaryota > Metazoa > Arthropoda > Insecta > Diptera > Stratiomyidae > Microchrysa > Microchrysa polita. Next base: position 41,882,426 of record OX454415.1, on the reverse strand, counting down.
AAAATGCGATTTTCAAACTCTTATATCTCCGGTGTTTTTCATCATATCTTCTTGAACCTACAACCTATAGGGAATTTGAACACTCAGGACCAACCAGGGTACGAGCTACAGAGGTCCGAAAACCCGTACTTGTTCCGTCGTGTAAACATAGTCTCAGTCGCTTCTCACTTTTGATTTGTTCAAATTTCTTCGTTTTTCTTTGGCGGGCGTGACGCTCCCGCGTCCCTAGATATACGAGGTTTTTTAGGGTTTTTTAGAATTTTTTCAAAAAACCCTTATAAAATCGATTTTGTCCGTCCGTCCGTCCGTCCGTCCGTCCGTCCGTCCGTCTGTTCACTAAATAACTCGCGAACGGCTCAACCGATTGTCGTGAAATTTGGTAGGAATGTGTAGAATGGTTACAGTCTTTGGCACATATACCTTAGAAGTTGGTAGGAAGAAGATAACAGGGTGTCCCGAACGTTTGAAAAAAGTCGACTTTTTTAGTTTGTATCGGAGATTGACGAATGGGTATTTAAATCAAAGATCTAGACGAGTACATCTCATATCAGTTAAAATTTTCCAGTTTCGAGTAACGGTAAAAAAGTTATTGGCGTTTAAAGTTAAACTTCCTTTTCGAGCTCCGTTTTTCTAAACCGTTATAGGGATCGATATGAAACTTTGCACAAAGATTGGTCCGTATGGCCTTATATACGTTAAATATTAAGACAGTTGACTTTTGCTAAGGAAAAGAAAATAACAGTAAATTTGTAAAATTTCAATTTGTTCGTGTTTAGAGCCCCTCTTAGGTTTCCAAATATGGAAATTCTACTAAGGATTTTTAGAAAATTTCATAGGGAATATGTCTACGAATTTTCATGCGAATAACTGTATCCAAACCGGAAATATAGCCAAGTAAGTATTTAGTAAGGGCCTTTCACAATGCAAGAGAAGCCTCTTAAGCATTTCTTCAATGCACATCTTTTAACTTGATGAAACAATGAACATGGAATTTGGTGGAAATGCAAAAAATGGTAATAGTGTTTGCCACAAATATTTGTGAAGTGTGTAGGACCAAGTTAACAGGGTGTCCCTGAATAGCTGCAAAAGTATACTTGTTCAATACTCATAAGAAAGCTTGCGTGGGCTCTTATGTCAAGGGACACAATGGAATCATTTAATATAAGTTGCTTTTCCTTGATTTAAAAAAACAGTTACAGTAGATTTACAGCTAATAATTAAGTTCAAATATAAAGCCAAGCGATCCTTACGTTTGCCTGAGTTTCTTTTTGCTAAAAGGCCATCAGAAATCTTAAATCGAAAAATGCCTGTAGATTTGCCTTGGAGTACTTTTATACAAACTGCGTAAATAGTAAATCTATTTTTGGATTGGTCTAATTAAAGGTGGAACAGAATGAAAGGCGCTAGCCTTTCATTCTGGAACGCGTTTATTTAGACCAATCCAAAAATAGATTTACAGGAAGCATTTCATTAATGTTGTGCACAATTCTTATCTGTTGCTTATACAATATTTGTACAAAAAATATTCACTATGCATCAAAATTCTAAAAAACCCTCGTATTGCGGGCGCAGCCCTCTATACACCGGTATTTTTTTTACTTAAAAACGTAACGACTGAAATTTGATAGGGATGTTAGGAGACATACCCTAGTCCTCAAACTTAGTTTTCGTATTCTTCAAGGTGGGAGAATAAGGTCAACTAGGTAAATTACAGTCACCGGTCAAAGGCTGTGGCTTTCGATTGCCGAAAAACTACTTATTTTAGAAACATTTTGAATACCCATTTGGAAGGTACAGTCGACTCTCGATAATTTGAAATTCAAGGGGCAACTATTTTTATACCTACAATTTATCGAGAGTTTTAATTATCGAAATTTTTTTTAGAAATATGTTGAGAACGGTATAGCGATATAGTATAATAATAAAATCCATATTAAATTAAAATTATTTAAACTCACTCTTCAAGTAGCTCACGGGAAACTAAAATCAAATCATTTAATAAATTTGATTTCCGGGAAGAAACGGTAGTTTCAGTGCATACCACATCATGCACCGGTAAAAATTTTAATGCTCTTCCTCTCAATTCAGACTTTCTATATTTCAATTTATAGAGCGGCAAACAATATTTACTTCAATTTCTAGAACGTTGAACCCATCTTGAATTCAATTTACCGAGTACTGAAATCAACTTATTTCAAATTATAAAGCAATGGAAAATCATTGCTACTTTTAATTTATAGAGAGTACATAAATACCTATATGGAGTTTTTTACATTTTCTTCAATTTAACGAGAATTCTCGATGAGAATTTAAAATTATCGAGCAATTCAATTTATCGAATTTGAAATTATCGCGAGTCGACTGTACTTTATATTGTATGTAATAAAATTTATATTGTATAATAAAAATTATATTTTTAAAATAAAACAAATCTGACGCATCCCAGCAGTGAACCTATACTTCTATAAGTGTTGAAGTTGAAGGCAAACGTTTACCTCAGTGCGCTCTGAAAAGCATCTTAAAGTACCACCAACCTAACGGGTGCGCCAATTACAAGTTCGTTTTTAAATCATAGGTTAGTTTGACAATGACAGCTGTTTTTTACTGAAATTGAAGGCATGGATTTTGACGACCTCTGGTTCATGCAGGATGATGCGCCATGCCACACAGCCCATGCCACAATTGATCTTTTAAGGTGCAGTTTCGTGAATGTATCTTCTCTTTACAGTTGGCCGGTTTCTTACGCCAAAGACCATGACCGTTGTGAGAACAACGATTGAAGGTGTTTGCACATTTCGGCTCAACCCTTCAACATGATGCAGTAAGGTACTCTAATTTTGGCAATAAGCACTCGTATTGGAGTAGATACATTTAAGGTTTATTTAGACGAATTGCCGTCCAAAAGCCGAAGGATTTAAAAAAAAAATCTATACATTAATATTTATATTTACAAAATCCAATTGCCAGCATTAGAATTCCCTTGGCAATACAAATTATATTTTAATATTCCTTTTACTAACCACTAAAGTGCACATATCCTACATAAAATTAAGGCATGCATCTCAATATCCCGTTCCCGTCCGAAACTATTTCAATTCGTTTAAGATATTCCAACGCATAAAATGATCCTCTCACTGCAAGTATGTCGGGCTTCCTTTTACTCAAGGCCTGGCAGTGAAATTTCCATAAAATAATTCACTCCAAACAGTTGAGTAAAACTTTTCCAATTATAATTGACAGAGTTTGGCATCGACACAATTCGCCGCAGAATATGTACTGTACGTAGTATACCAGTACAGGCACTTGGGCTTGAAATCAACGCTGCAATACTACCGCATAATAGTCATGTACACAGCCGACGACCTTACGGCCATCCTTGCCGCTTCCTTCTTCCTTTTCCCTTTCGGTTATCCTCCGCTCTGGTACGTGTAGCAAATGTTATTCCAAAAATGTTCATTAATGTGACCGAGCAACATCTATAAAATAACACCATTCTCCCGCAGTCCTGACATAGTCGTCATTCACACAATTCACCAAAAATTCCATTTCACTATACAAAAGTTTTGGCCTCTGAAATCCTCTTAGCGATTCGGTTCACTCTCGGAATGCCTCCTGACGCAGACATTGGTTTGATTCGAAATATGTATAGCAGTCCAGAGGCCCAAACAAGAGAATAGTATAGTGGCATAAGGATATCCGATTTTTCAGGGACTAGGTAATATTCGTATATGAAAGAGAATACAGTGGGGTTCCAGTCAGATATACATATACTATCAATAGTATTCAGCTGGTGAAACTTGAAACAGGAAAGCAATGAACACAAAGCAACAGTGTGTATGATGGTGAATGATGTTGGTTGGTTGGTTGTGATGGATTTGGATAGGAAATGTATTTTTGTCTATAACGGAAAAAATGTAGAAAAGTGCAAACTGCATACATCAATCTACCTGATTGCAGGATGAGGAATCTAAATTGATTTTTATGAAAATAGACAGCAAGGAAATGCTTTCGATCTAATACTGAAACAGAAAAACAGAATACTCCATTGGTGCAAGGTCTAAACCCTTCTATACCGTATTGATTAAGAAAAAACCGATACCAAGGCTAATTGCGGGCGCGACCGAAATTTGGATACCCTTCGCTCTCCTCGGGCTAAAAGATTTTTTCGGGTGCATAATGCGTTGTAAAAAAAGCGAAAGGCAATTGTATCAAATGTATCCGTTTTTATATTGAAAATTTTTGTTATTTAAATTAAACAAACATTCTTTTTAAAGAAACGGTATGTATTTCGAAAGTAACGAAGGCGAGAGGCGATTCACACTATGGACAGCATTTACTAAAACCACTAAATTAATCGAGTCGAGACCCGCCTACTAGATTAAATCGTTAATTAAATTTAAAAAGCATCGTAAATTGTACTTGCATTATTCAAATTGCAGTACAATTTGGTACAACTGTCAACTAAATCTAGGATTTTGTAAATCTTGTCGATAGTCTGAATCGCCACGTGCATCAAGTTAGCGGAACAACTTTTGAAAATCGACTCGGCGACTTTACAGTAATTTGCCGCTAATTTGTTGTGAAAAAATTAATTTTGTCGCTCTTCTTTTTCACTGAGAAAATGGGTGTTCCGCTAACTTGACGTCAAGTTAGCGGAACAACTTTCACGGATCAAGTCGGAACTTATACCGTTCCCTTCCGCTATTTTGTTGTGAATTAGTTGTGAAAGAAAAAAATTTGTCGCTCTTCACCATCAGCGGGAAATTGCAGTTTCCTGTTTGTGACGTCACTATGGAACAGCCCCACTTTACCCGCTCGAATCAAGTCGCGGAGTATGTCATAATTTGCTGCAAGGATAATACGAATGAGATGTTAAAATAACGATTTTGTCGCTCCTCGCCATTAAGGGTAAAATGCACTTTTCCATATTAAGGTGACGTCACTATCTCAAACAACCTACTTTTCCTGATCGCACCGTGTCGGGGAATATGTCAAAATTTGCCTCTTGGCTAATTACAATAAGTTGTGAAAAGAATGATTTTGTCGCTCTCTTTTATACGCGGGAAAACGCGGTTTTCCAAATTATGACGTCACTATGGGAGAAAACCCATTTATCCTGATCCGATCGACTTGGGGAGTATGTCATATTTTGCCGCTCGGCTAATACGAATTAGTTGCGGAAAGAATGATTTTGTCGCTCGCTTCTATCCGAGGGTAAACGCGGTTTTCCATTTTATGACGTCACGATGGGAGAAAACCCACATTTCCTGATCGGATCGACTTGGTGAGTACGTCATAATTTGCCGCTTGGCTACTACGAATTAGTTGTGAAGATAATAATTTTGTTGCTCTTCGCTATCGCCGAGAAAACGCGGTTTTCCATATTATGACGTCACGATGGGAGAAAACCCACATGTCCTGATCGGATCGACTTGGTGAGTACGTCATAATTTGCGGCTTGGCTTATGCGAATTAGTTGTGAAAAGAATGATTTTGTCGCTCTCTTTTATACGCGGGAAAACGCGGTTTTCCATATTCTGACGTCACTATGGGAGAAAACCCACTTTTCCTGATCCGATCGACTTGGTGAGTATGTCATAATTTGCCGCTTGGCTACTACAAATTAGTCGTGAAAAGAATGATTTTGTCGCTCCCGCGGATAGAAGGGAAAACGCGGTTTTCGATATTATGACGTCACTATGGGAGAAAACCCAGTTTTCCTGATCGGATCGACTTGGGGAGTGTGGCATTATGACATACTCGCCAAGTCGATCCTCAAAGATCAGAAAAAGCGGGTTTTTCTCCCATAGTGACGTCATAATATGGACAACCGCGTTTTCCCGCAGATAGAAGGGAGCGACAAAATCATTCTTTTCACAACTAATTCGTATCAGCCAAGCGGCAAATTATGACATACTCGTCAAATCGATCCGATCACGAAAAGTGAGTTTTCTCCCATAGTGACGTCAGAATATGGACAACCGCGTTTTCCCGCAGATAGAAGGGAGCGACAAAATCATTCTTTTCACAACTAATTCGTATCAGCCAAGCGGCAAATTATGACATACTCGTCAAATCGATCCGATCACGAAAAGTGAGTTTCCTCCCATAGTGACGTCATAAAATGGAAAACCGTGTTTTCTCACCGATAGCGAAGAGCGACAAAATCATTCTTTTCACAACTACTTCGTAGTAGCCAAGCGACAAATTATGACATACTCGCCAAATCGATCCGATCAGGAAAAGTGGGTTTTCTCCCATAGTGACGTCATAAAATGGAAAACCTCGTTTTCCCGCGGATAGAAGGGAGCGACAAAATCATTCTTTTCACAACTAATTCGTATCAGCCAAGTGGCAAATTATGCCATACTCCCCAAGTCGATCCGATCAGGAAAAGTGGGTTTTCTCCCATAGTGACGTCATAAATTGGAAAACCGCGCTTTCCCGCGTATAAAAGAGAGCGACAAAATCATTCTTTTCACAACATATTGTAATTAGCCAAGAGACAAATTTTAACATATTCCCCGACACGGTGCGATCAGGAAAAGTAGGTTGTTTGAAATAGTTACGTCACCATAATATGGAAAAGTGCATTTTACCGTTAATGGCGAGGAGCGACAAAATCTTTATTTTAACATCTCATTCGTATTATCCTTGCAGCAAATTATGACATACTCCGCGACTTGATTCGAGCGGGTAAAGTGGGGCTGTTCCATAGTGACGCCACAAACAGGAAACTGCTATTTCCCGCTGATGGTGAAGAGCGACAAATTTTTTTCTTTCACAACTAATTCACAACAAATAGCGGAAGGGAACGGTATAAGTTCCGACTTGATCCGTGAAAGTTGTTCCGCTAACTTGACGTCAAGTTAGCAGAACACCCATTTTCTCAGTGAAAATGAAGAGCGACAAAATTTTTTTTTTCACATCTAATTCACAACAAAATAACGGAAGAGAACGGTACAAGTCCCGACTTGATCCTTGAAAGTTGTTCTGCTAACTTGACGTCAAGTTAGCGGAACACCCATTTTCTCAGTGAAAATGAAGAGCGACAAAATTTATTTTTTCACAACTAATTCACAACAAATTAGCGGCAAATTACTGTAAAGTCGCCGAGTCGATTTTCAAAAGTTGTTCCGCTAACTTGATGCACGTTGAATCGCCCCTTACTGTTACCTGGGTTGACAAATAAAGAATGAAACTTATGAAAACTTCAGAAAAACTCTTTTTTTTATTTAGGTCTAATTTTAATATGATTAATACATTAGACTTTTATTTGCTTGCTTACCGTATACGAAACAAAATATCTCAATTTTGCATGTCCTAAGTAGGCATAGGTGTAAATCACGAGAAATTATTTCGCCAATTTCGACTGTTTCCAAAGTATCAAATACACCCATGCCTATACTTGGGACATGTAAAATTAAGATATTTTGTTTTGTATACGGTAAGCAAGCGAATTTTTGTATGGAATGTCAAATTATGTCGTTTTCAGTGTTGCCAATTTAGCCGGTTTCCGGTCAAATTTAGCCGGAAACGGTACTGTTTAGCCGGAAGAAATTACTTAATCCGGCCGTTTTTCCAGCTAAAACTATTTTATGATTTTTTTGCTTTGAAAATAGAATAGGTATTCACAACCAAAATAATTAATCGCCGTGAAATTATTTCTACACATTTAATGTCGTGTATAAGGAGAAGTACTATGTCCACCGAGTGGAAACTTGCATTTACAGGTCTCCTGGGAAAAATGTAACGTTGCCTTTTTTCCATAAATTTAAGATAATTGTGCACTCGCGGCTTGATTGATTGTCGATGGCATTTTTCCTGTGAAATAAAGTGCAACTGCATTGTTTTCGCTAGTGACATGTCAGACATATGGGGAGATTTTCGTGCGAAGTGATTATCAACAAGCGAATTGGTCATCAACATTTGGAAAATACAGTAGAGCCCCGATATTCGGATTGCTTGGGACCGGACCCTATCCGGATTATCGAATTGTCCGAATTTTTTAAATGCACTAATTTACACCTTGGTGAACAGTATTTATACTCAAACCATAAAAAATTAACCATTCTAACGATAAAAAAATATTTCGTATTCGAAATTTGCCTTATCTTAAGTTTCGAGCAAACTTTATGAAATTGTGGAATTTTATGAAAATTTAAACTAAATTTGGCACAAAACCGAATCCGGATTATCGAACTTCCGGATTTTCGGGGTCCGGATTATCGGGGTCCGGATTATCGGGGCCCTACTGTATTTGCATCGATTCACGTAAACTGACGATGTTAGTACCTACTCTCAGAATGTAACTAAGTAACCACCAAAATGAATAATTTGCAGAATGGAGGACAGTTTCTTAAATAAAGTTCTTTGCATAGCAAGTCTTGGTACGCGAAAATTTTTCAATTTTTCAACGGGTTACCACAAATAACGGTAATCATGCCAGATTTCGCATTTGTTGGGTTTGCGGCCAGCAAATTTATCAAAAATCTACTTATACTATTCCTCGGTCAAGTTCATAATTTTCGAATATGGGATTCGTATCTTTGGAATATCAAATTCGTAATTGCCGAACATCAAATTCGTTTCTGAACATCAAATTCGTTACTGAAAAATTTCCAGGCATATCTGAACACTGAACTGCGTTTAATTTTTAACCAAAATGTTAAATTATTCAGGGACGATAATGTTAAGTATATCTTAAATTAAGGTGACCAGATTCCCGAAGGTCCAATGCTGTACACATTGCGGAATTCATTTTCAATTTTTGAATTTTCAGGCAAACCCTCAATAATACTATTTCTACCACAAGGTCCCGAAGCGGTCGCATTAAGTGCCGTTGACTGTATGTCATGAGGCTACCACCATGATGGATGCCATAAACTGACCACTTATTCTCTTTCCTTCCATAAATGATATTCGTAAACAGAATATAGAAGGAATAGTAGCCGATATTCTGGGAAATGTGTGGTGAAACTTGGGATAGCAAGGTTCTTTTGATACCAAACACGACCCAGAAAAGAGCCCTCAACTTCTAAATGTTCTCATTGACAAAACGTCATCAGCATGTGAAGTACAATTGTCTGTTTTAACACGCAAAGCTATAACAAGCATGGATAAAGCGTAGCCAGGATCTCGTTTAGTGGGGGCAAACTCACATTATTTTTTTACACAATAAGCCAGGATTTTTTTAGTAATTCATCTCCGGCAAAATTTAGGATTCCCTGTCAATTTAAATTGTCAGTTCCATTTTGTTAGAAAAATGTTAAACATTTTAAAACCATATTTTAAGAAAGGACAATTGATAATCCAATTTGTTCCAATTCAGATATGATTTTCACTTTCTAGACAGTCGATACGAGTCGATACTAAGGCCCGTATTTATGAACAATCCTTAACTCAAGGAGACCTTGAGTCAAGGATGCCGAAATTCAATAAATTAAACGTCTTTTCCCATACTTTTTCATAGAAATCATTTATGTTCACGAGTCAATGCATCCTTGATTTAAGGAGAAACTCAAGGAGACCTTAGCATTTTCTATAGTCAACCTCACTTTAAGTCAAGGTAGCTACCCACCTTCCTTGAAATATAATATTTCAAGTCTATTGAAAACTTAAGGTCTCCTTGAGTTTCGCCTTAAATCAAGGATGCATTGACTCCTGAATAGAAATAATAATTATTTAGAAAATTTCAAGGTCTCCTTGAGTTTCTCCTTAAATCAAGGATGCATTGACTCGTGAATATAGGTTAGTGATTTCTATGAAAAAGTGTGGGAAATGACATTTAATTTATTGAATTTCGGCATCCTTGACTCAAGGTCTCCTTGAGTTAAGGAATGTTCATAAATACGGGCCTCAGTGATTTTTCAACTTTTGAATTTCAGTGTTCGAATCTCCACTCTCGGCAGCATTGTACGGATGATGATGGCCCTTTCCCCTGTCTCTGACTATCCATGACCCTGAGGCAAAAATTATGAAGCTGTTTATTTGAAGTACGAAAACTACCTCTCCTTGTACCTACAAATTTAAAAGTTTCGTTTATTACGATAGATAAACAAATACCTCATTGGGTAGAGAATTTTTAATCGGATGGCGATCCTCTGCGGATTTAGCGCCATTTTATTGGAATTGGTGGAGATATTGGGGAAATCCTTGCAGAGTCCTTTAGTTTGCATTTTCTTTTTCCAAAAGATGATAAAAGGGGAATCGGACGAAGTACAGTGATTTCTCCATCGTTTTGTGAAAAATTAAAATCGCATCTTTAATCGGCTGTTACTTGTGAATCTTGGCATCTGTAGATGCTTGAAATTTTAACGTAATATGGGCAGTGCGGTGCTCTATACATGGCTGTAAATTTTCAAAATTTTCCGCTCAACAAATTTCGAATTAAGGACAATTTTCGATTGATTCGATTGAACTTCCGAACGCGGATAGGTAGAGCCATGAAATTTGGAGGGAGTATAAGCGGTGAGCGCTAAGTAGCTCTACAAGTTACAAGTGTGAGCTAGAGCCTTGCAATTTTCATCAAATATGGACAATGCGGGGCTCCAGAAGTCTGTCAATTTTAAAATTTATTGGACAACATTTTATTGAGACTTTTTGATTAGAAAAGATAAAAGTGCGATTTGGGTAGCTGTAAGTGTCGAAGGCGGATAGGGAAGACCCTAAAATATGGAGGAATTTAAGTAAAAGTAAGCGCAGGTAGCTCTACAAGTGTGTTAAATTTCAAAACCATCGATCAAAAAGTTCCCAAATTATTGAAACGTTTGCTACATGAAAGTGCGATTATCTTGCTAAAAACACATTTAAAACAGACAAGACTGACCACAGGCCTCACCGGGAAGCATATTAGTTATTATGTACCAATTTAAGTTTTTTTGTGTGGCATTGGAAATGCTGTACATTTTGCTGTACATTTACTAATGCTGTACGACAGGTCAAAATGCTGTGCAGTACAGCAAAATGCTGTACGTCTGGTCAGCTTATCTTAAATGCGGTTGTCCATAGTTACACATTTGACGGTCCTTTATTACGAACTTTATGTTCCACAATTTCGACCTTGATATGGTTATGAACTTGACCGAGAAACGGTAGGTATACAAAAATTTCGGCTAGTTGAGCTATCTAACTCCGAACAAGGAACATTTTGACTGTAATGCCCGCGATTGGTGCATGTATATGTAATAGAACTAAGAAATCTGCCTAAAGCAAATATACTGTCCGATCGATTGAACAATCGACTGAGCAATTGATCTGACGCCCGTACAGCACGTACACTATGCAATTTATCATGCAATCTGAAATGACAATCTCACGGTGTCCACACGACACAACATAGCGAAAATTATATATTTTGTGGCAATTGAAGATGAACGTCCATTGCTACTTTCGATAAAGAATTACCGCCACAACATGAAGAATAACCACTCTTTTATATTAAAAATCAGCAACTGAAAACACATGATTGTCATGACAGATTGTATGAAACATAAAAAAATGGATGGTCATACACACCTTCCAATTTATCTGACATTCAAAAAATTGCTTTAATCGATTGGAAGGTCTATGGGCACTCTAGAGCATAAAACATAGTTTACGGGGAGTACTCCAAAGAAAAAATAAAATTATTAAAATCAATTTGTATTATATTTTTTTCGCAATGTCATTGTTTTGTATGATTTAGCCGTTTTTTGGCCGTTTTTCCGGCTGCAATTTAATTAGCCGGATTTTTAGCCGTTTTTGAAAAAAATTTAACCGGTTTTCTGGCTAAATTTAGCCTTTTTCTATATTTTTAGTTGGCAACACTGGTCGTTTTATTCCAAACGATATGCTAAAACTCTCTAATATGAATGTGCATTTATTTCTCTGAGCGACGACTTGTATTTAATTCCCCCTCCCATTATTTTCCTTCCGTCTTCACAAAAGTTCCGTTGCGTCGGCAAAACAATATGTGTGTGGGTGGGGTTTGCTTGGAAGAGAGGGGGGGGGGTTGAAACTGGTGCACAATTAAAAAAGTTTTTCTTAGAAGAACCTAATTTAGGGGGATGGGTTTGGTACCGATTCAAACATACAAACTGCCTGGTGCCTGCAGCAAAAGGAAACATTTGTGCAAAATTTCATCTTCATAGCTTTTAAATTGGCCGAGTAAAACGCGTCGCAACAGACGGACATCGTCCAATCGGCTCCCCAAGTCATGCTGATCACATTATGTATACTTTTTATATGGTCGGAGATGCTTCCTTTAATGCGTTCCAAACTTGTTGACAAAGTTAATATACCCTTTCACTCTATGAGTATAGAATATGTGTACCTAGTAAGGAACGAAGGGGCAACATTCAGTAAATTGGTCTATGTATAGTAACACCGAATTTGCATCATCATTTCATCACACAATCACAATATCCGTTCCATTTGTATCATACCAAATGTATCATACCAAATCATGCTAGAAAAAATTAAAACGTAAAACGCTTTAATTGATTTAACTTAGCAAATTAAACTTTTCTACGGGATTTTGTTTGCTCTTGTGATTTTTTTCAAGCATTCTTCAACTTTAAAAGTTTCAACTTTAACAACGATACTACATCATTCCCCATAACGACACCATTATACTCATTTCTACCTGAACTACGAGTACATCCATTCTATCCCACTCCATTAAGGTAATTGAAACTAATGTTACATCTGCATTTCATTTCAGCATAGAAAAAAAAATTGCATAGAATTCAGCAAGGACTCACAGCAGCCCTGCGGCCATATCCTTTCCATGTTAATAGTTCGCATATATTTCACGTCGAATTTGACCCATTCTCACACAAAAACCCTAGAAAAGTCTCTGGCACAAAACTCACTCAAGACTCAACATGACGCAGATCCGAGTATCACGTACAATTCAGCAAAATTAATTTTGAAAAGTGACGACTCCATCTGACGAAGACATTTTCTCTTGTGTGCGCGCCCATGACCCGCAGACCTAGTATGCAAACCTATAGTACTTGTCGTTATTATATTCCTGGCCAGTGAAAGGCTTCGCCAGGAGCCAACCGTAATCGCAGTACTTGGTGGCATGTGATGTCGATGTCGAACGTTATATCAGAGTAGCAAGTTCAAACAAAAGGAAAGGGGCAAAAGTAAAGCGAACGGCGGTCCTTGCTAACGAGTTGAAGATGGGAAGCAGAAAAGCTTAATTGAATTACAATGGCGATGACGATGTGAAGCCAAAAATGTATTCTCCATTTTTTTTTTTGTACGGAAATAATAAATTTAACTAAAGGATTTTTGTAAAATTGACAAAATTATGATTCATTCTCCTCTATGGCTATCAATAAATTTGTCATTAGTGCACCAGAATCTTCATTTATTTCTTTTAAAATCAGGATTCGGTGTTTTATTTCATCTTAGATACAGTAAAGAAGAGAACACCATTTCTTCGAACCTAGCATAAGCGTAATTATCGGGTGAAACATGATTTCCCGTTTTAAAGAGCCACCGCCTTCCGGGCAATTCTCCTATTTTTGTTAACCAAAATATTCAGCATATCAAAATCCAATACATAGGCTGTCAAACTCTTCGATCGGTGCAATAGCGGGCAAGATACACAACGTCTTGCGTCGTAGATGCGTTCCTGAAAAACACGGCGCAAAGCAAAACAACGCAAATCGTAACAAGAAGAGTATGAAAGTCTTAGGGATAGGTTATTGGTTATTTTTTCGTTATCAAAAATACATCTTTTATTCCATGTAAATAAACAAAAAAAATATGTAATAGTAGTTCAGTCTAAGGAACGTAATCTTATTCAAAGTACATACTCACAAAAAACAAAATAACACAAATTTCAAATAAATCACAAATTAAGTCTTTTGGACTGCCATGCCCTTCTTTTGTATGTAGAGATCATTTTAAACTTCAACAGCCTCCTGCAGAGCTTTGGCTACGAATGAACTTCACCCGGCGTTATCGTCTCCATTTACGAACATTTCAGTAGCTTACTCAATATGCTTTAGAGCAGACGTGTCAAACTCGCGGCCCGCGGGCCGCATGCGGCCCTCCTCGCAGTTCTATGCGGCCCGCGGCCAAGATGAACAATCTGTATTAACACAAAAATTGTGAAATTGGCAACAAATTTAGAAGTTGAACTCAAGTCTACAAAAATTCTAATAGTCGTCAGTGGCTTATGCAGGATTATTTTAGGATTTTTCTCTAAATTCTATACCAACAATAATTTGAGGCTGGTTATATGATTTTATAAGACAGCTGATCTTTTTTGTACAGCACAATGCTAAGTATCTTCATGAAACTATTCTGTCCCGAAATGCAGTTAATAAAAAAATGGTTGGCTTTACCGAACATGAATAGAGATTTATTTGGAAAAATGGCAAAGTTTTAAGAACTACGGATATCTTGGAATTGGTGACTAAATCACCTGGATGTGAAATTCCAACATAATAATTAAAGCCCAATTGCCTGATTTTTAGACCTATACTTATCAAGCTGTAATGCTGCATGAGTTTGTTTAATTAAAACCATGTCACAATCAACTATTTTGCGTCCCAATGTTATTTTGGGCGACCTCGGATGACTGGTGCTAACATTTTTTTATCATCTGTCCAAAACTTGCCGCAAATCATGTAATTGTGGTTACTTGAAGATCAATCATATTTTCGCGTTTTCGCTTCTTGTTTTCATTTTTTAATGTTCTTGAATTTTCTAAAGGAGGAAGCTCTCACGGATCATCCCGAAGCTTCTATAGTGATCCAGACTCTCTGCTATATTTTGAAAGTAATATTCTGTAACCAACTTTCGTAATACGAGTACATAAAAGTTTTTGGAATTTTCCTCCTGCGGCCCACCTAAACCTAAGGAGAGTCTTATTTGGCTCGCGCCAGGTTTTGAGTTTGACACCCCTGCTTTAGAGCCTTAGTGCAGTCAAAATATCCCAATTCAGGCCTCCATATATAAAAAATTAGAGTAAGGCTAACTTTTGTTGTTTTTGAATCAGTGGGCTCCCAGAAATCTAAAACTGGTTTTGCTAAAAAAAAATTTCATCGGAAAGGTCCCAAAAAGGACAAAAAAGGATACTCTTTAATCCTTGACCGGAGGTCGGCATGCGGGGTATCATATCAAACGGGACGTCGAGTACATTACATATCCGGTGTTTTTTTTCCTGTTTCAAGCACCCTCAACGGAATAAATCGAGCTTAAATGGAAAATTTTCGTGTTTCCCGCGTATCTTTCCAAAGCCATAACTACGAGAATAATTCAAGTTGTCACTACTTTTATCACTTTTCAGAATCTATAATAGCTGGAGATTATACCATTAAATTTGCTAAGAAAAAAGTTGATCCGAAAGCTCTGAAAAAGAACATAAAAGGACACTAATTTCACACCTTGATCGAACGTGGGCATGTGGGGTGTCATTTCAAAGAGGACGTCGGGTGCGTTGCATATCGGGTACTTGTTTCCTGTCTCAAGGACACTAAATGGAATAAGTCGGCCTAAATGGAAAATTACGGCTTTAGAAAGACACAGATACGGGAAATCCAAAAATTTTTAAGTTGAGCCCAATTTTCTCTTTAGAGGGTCCTTGGAACAAGTAACAAATGCCGGATATGGAATGTACTTGACATCCTCTTTGATATGACATCCCACATGCCCATGATCGACTAAGGTGTGCAATTAGTGTCCTTTTATGTCCTTTTTCAGAGCTTTTCGATCAACTTTTTTCTTAGCAAATTTAATGGTAGAATCTTCAGCTATTATAGATTCTGAAAAGTGATAAAAGTAGTGACAACTTGAATTATTCTCGTAGTTATGGCTTTGGAAAGATACGCGGGAAACGCGAAAATTTTCCATTTAACCTCGATTTATTCCGTTGAGGGTCCTTGAAACAGGAAACAAATACCGGATATGTAATGTACTCGACGTCCCCTTTGATATGATACCCCGCATGCTGACCTCCGGTCAAGGATTATCCTTTTAGTCCTTTTTAGGACCTTTCCGATCAAAATTTTGTTAGCCTTACTCTATTTTTTCTATTTGAAATGCTAATATGACTGCACTGCACTCCGATATTCTTTGGGTAGATATCATCGGTGGAGCTTTTGACGTCTGTGTGAATTCGGGATGTGATTCTGGCCAAACATGACGCCAGCCACCATTCATGCTGTTCGAAGAGACTTCCTTTCAAGACTTAATTAATATTAATATTATTAATAACCTGGTGGATATTAAAGTTTTTTTAAAATTCTGGACTTGATTCCAAACTACTTAAGGACAATGCGACTGTTTTAGCTCTGCCACTTAAACATATATCTAACCTATGCTTTATTCAAGGTATATTTCCAACACAACTCAAGCATGCGATAGTTATTCCGATTCATAAAGGTGAAGACAAGAAAAGCATGAATAATTACCGACCTATATCTTTATTACCCTGCATGTCGAAAGTTTTTGAAAAACTTATTGAAAACAGACTAGTTAACTTTCTAGATAAATATGCAATATTATCCAAGGCCCAACATGGTTTTATGAAAGGTAAAAGCTCTGCAGCAATAATGCATAAACTAGATAGTGGCTCGAAATGTTTAGGTGTCTTTATAGACATCAGAAAAGCATTTGATACCGTCCAACATGACATACTACTGTTAAACCTGATAAATGCTGGAGTCCGAGGCATGGCGCTCAATTTATTTAAATCATATTTGCAAGGAAGAAAACAAGCCGTGCGTATTAACAACTGCACTAGCCCAAACTTGGATATTAATATTGGTGTTCTACAAGGAACCGTCCTGGGTCCGGTTTTATTTCTCATATACATCAATGAGCTGCTCAAAATGAGCATACCTTACTGCAAAATGTTCGCTTTTGCTGATGACGGTATACTATGGGAACAATTGGGAGGAAGCATTCGACTATGCTACCGAAGGTATGACAAAAATGTCGTCATGCTTGTCCAAAAACAAATTATGCTTTAATCTGAACAAAACTGTCAGCATTCCGTTTTCTTTTACATCCGCAGGTGCACCGTCAGAAAGTTAACGTATACATTTACACAAAAATGGCTGTTTGAAAATAGGTTGTAAATGTCACTATATTAACATAGTAGACAACACAAAATATCTAGGAATAATTATCGATAAGCATTTACGTTGGCAAAACCATATCCAATATTTATGTAGCCGTCTTAAAAAAACTATTTATAAATTTGTGGAACTAAGATCCATACTTTCTATAGAACGATTGAGAATGGTTTTTATATCCTTAGTACAATCCGTAATTGAATATGGTATGATAGGTTGGGGTGGTCTATCAGCAACGATTTTACAACCTCTCGTGATGTTGCATAAAAGAATTATCAAAATTTGCCTTAAAAAACCTATACGATATCCATCCATTTATATCTATACTGATTTTCATATCTTATCAATATGTAATCTTTATAAACTAAAAATTCTTAAATTTGTATTTAAAAGCTTGCGTGAATTCCCGTATATGGAAAATAACACTGGGTATGTCGTGCTCTGTGGCCGTGATGGTTCGGTCGCCACTCTGTGAAATAGACACTCATAGAGAAACGAGTTTCCAAACTCGGCACGACTCGTCGCAAGTTTATTATTCAGAAGAAGATGATAAGAAATATTCTTATCGTAGAATAATAAACTAACAATGCCACTAGGAAGTGGTATGGCTGACAACCGTATCACACTCCGAATTCAGTTGTCTTTGTAACGTTGATGACTACACTTGGTAGTCATCAACGCTCCATGCTCCACTAGGAGTTACGGTAATCAAGAGATTTAACCCGCAGACGTGTGCGAAAGTTGCGACATGAACCTAAATTTTATACATCAGCCGCTTCCAACCATGCCTATTACTCAGCACCTCGGCTTTTTAATAAGTTACCTGAAGAAATTACTAGCCTAAACAGTCACTTTATTTTTCAAAAAATGTTAAAAACTCACTTAACTTATAGTTAAATTTACAAAATTATATGACAGTCCTCCACAGTATTACATTTCACAATTAATGAATTCGTATTTACTTTTAAACTAATTTAATGTGGAGCAATGTCTCACAGCACGAGCTTAGCTCATCGTGAGATATTCAAAAATATCTTTCTGAAATTAAAAACGATAAGTGAAAACTCAATCTCAAATAATTAAAGTTATATTTATATGCATAGAATAATTTAAGCGTTACACATGGAACATATTGAAATATTCAGTAGCGTATACTAAATTTTAAATTCATTATTGCCATCTCACATATTCTATGACCCCATTATTCTATATTCATATTTATTGTATAAGTATTTTTGTTTTTACGAATTATAATGAATTATTAATAAATAAATAAAAATAAATAAAAAAATAAATTAATAAATAAATAAATAAATTCCTTGATAGTGCAGTCCTCCAACTTCTCTGTTCGGCCAAAAAGTTTTTTGAAAGTCTTACAAAGATAATATGCCTTAAAATTCGCAATTATTACCTGATCCATAGATTGAATCAGGGAAGTTGTGTTGGGCGGCATGAAATGTACTTGTACCTTATCGGATATTTAATTTAAATCAATGTGGTGGCTGGACGCATTATTTATTAATTATTAATAATTCCTTAAATGATATGTTTTCCTTGACACAATAGCTGTCAGTTTCAAGGACTGCACACTTTGTAAACCATTCCCTGAACATAGCTGCAGTCTTCCAGGCTTTTACCTGTCCAGTGAACAAGAAGAGATGCTTTGCAATCACTTGTTAGCACCCTCGGAGTTTCAGACGTATGAATTACTAGCAGGTTTGGATTTAAAATCATTGGCATTCCAACCAAGGAGTAAACTGAGATGATCTTTGCTGGCTTTGTGGCCGGAAACTGTCTTCTCATCTGGCCAAATATATGTTCGACCAGGCAATCCTCTCCAATTTTCAATTTTAAATTTTCAATTTTCGATTTTCAATTTTCGATTTTCAACTTTCAATTTTCAATTTTTTATTTTCAAAAGTAGTTTCGCTAACTTGACGCACGTATGATCTGGTTTAGTTTCCCTCAAAATGTTTGATATAATATACCACGTTGTCACGAGTAGTGCGTGATGAATTCCCTAGCTTTACCTGCCGCCTGTTAAAACTGCGATGGCTCAAAGTTTTCTCCCTTACAAATAACGCACTATGTAGGTCCTGAATAACACGAAAGCAATATAAATCCCTTTTAACTTTTGTGAGGTATATTCTTAAAACTAGATAATTGAAAACCTGCCTGCGCCCAGAGGCTCTTCCTACAGGGAGAAGAAATCCATAAAAAGCGACAAAAGACAAATCCAATAGCTTATATACGAAGCGACCAAATAGAAACCCGCATCAAAACTACTCACAGAAAAAATAATAGATTGCTCATCTTATGAAAACTCATAATATTTCACGAAACAAGATGGATTTTTTCCCGCTACACCCTCGAAACGTTCGGATTAATTTCTGTCGCGCTACTTAAATCTCTACAGTCGCTTAGCGACAGGGACAAATTATGAACTCTGCTTTGAAGCTCCTGAATGTGATATGATTCTCTCCTGAATCCTGGCATAAGCTTCAATCGACACAAAAGCATCTCGTAGCCGTAGTCGCCGCGCGAGTCCATCTCCATGGTAGACAACAAGACTCGAGCGCTGAGATGAGCAACGATTGTGCACTTCACCAACAACAAGCACTTTTATGTACCAAGTAGTCTACACACAGGACACCAAAGAAGACGAAAAAAAAAACATAGAAAAAAATATAGTGCAATGAAACTCAATCTGAAGTGGAAGGATACGAGCGAGAGATAAATAAGCGTCTCGTCGTGAAACGGAGCATTCCCGCAGATAGACAAAAGCAATAGACGAAGGAAGTGCACTTTCGGTGAAAGAAGAATTCCAATGACAAAAAGGGATGCTCGTTTTTCATCGTCATCCTTGTTGAGAACACACAGATATACTGTATAACATAAGCATCGCCATCACCACTGCCGCGGCTGAATGTGGCATTTTACAAGAGTGCGCTCTCGCGACAACATTGCATTTGCCCACCCAACATAATTAATCATGAGATTCATAGGTCCTTCTTGCGAGAGGATAACTTTTCATTAGATGTCTGACACAAGTCAAATGAAAATCTTTTTCTTTCTTGTCCATGATGGCATTGCCATGCACGAAATGTGCACCCATGTGCAATTTAGTCATCCATACCATAGTGTGATGAATCGTGGAGATAAGCTGAAGACATATTTAGGGAGCATATGGATTGACAATGATGCAGCGCGATCTTTTAAAACAGATACAGAACGACTTCAAGCTTTGATTTTATGCAAATCCATATACGTAGTAAATGGGATTTCGTGTATGACTGCAGTATGCATGGACAATATTTCATCATTAACTTTGCATTTAAATCAGAGACAAGACAGATTCATTCGGAAGACAGAAATTGCTATGCGACATTTATACGTATATTTACGAATGAAATAAAAGGAAGCACTAAATGAGCAGTGAAAAATTACCGTGATTTGAAAAAGTTTATGATAAAGAAAGGAGCTTGTAAGTATATACATATATAGGACCTTCGACGTAAAGTAAACTGTCTACAAGAAAGAAGAGCAATCGGCTGTAATTGAGGGATTTGCTGCAGAAAGATGGTAGCTCCAGTTTTTGGCTAAATTGTGTTAAGTTTGCCATTTCATTGCTAAAGCCACGCTCTTTCATCGTGGCCAATAAATCATTGATTTTTAAGTCATTGACAGTTTAAAATTGGAGCTACCTCTTTTTGTCCCAAACAAGATATTTTTCGTGTTTGTACCTAATAAATTTCGGTCGGAAATTTTCCAAAAACTAATTGCGCCCCCCGTCAAATTTTTTTCCGGTTGGACCGGGGCTGTGAAATCTTTGAAAGAAGTAAGCAGACCCATTTGATGCGGTTGCTTCCCAGCACGCTTCGCCCGACCTGGACACGCCTACGTTCTAATATACAGCCCATGGCCGCGCCCGATTTAGTGAGCGGACCACGCGGTACGGCCACTCAGACCTATAACTCGACTCATTGTACCCTTCCGTTGCGCTTAGGCGCTGTTTTGTCTGCGATTAATGCAGGATCGCGCCAAGCGTAGCACATTCCCAAGAAGAAGTGAGAACGCCTCGCTCTCATCGATGAAGTCATCACCAAGATACCTCATCCTTGACATTGAAAAGGTAGGACAGCTGTCAGCTGCATATGAAATGCAAGGCTGTTTCTTCCTCTTCCTCACACTGGGCACACATAGTTACACCTTAATTCTGCGTAGGCGGTAATTTAGAGAGCAATGACCTGCCACTAGATCTGTAAGGGTCTTTATGTCCCCTTTCCTGAGATTGAGCAGGAAGAACAACGGGTGTGGTGATGAAGGCTTTAGTCTATCGGCAGGAATCTATGTTCTCCCAGATTCCGGCATGGATCGCAGCTGACTCCCTTTTGAGGGTAAGCTTGATCACGGATGATGGTATGCCAAAAGCTGTCTCCGGACCTAGCATATGTGAGCTATAGCCTTGTCGGGCGAGTTCGTCTGCCATCTCGTTCAAAGTGATATTTGAGTGTCCGGCCTCCCACACCAGCTGTAGCCCGTTTTGTCTCCCCAGCCTTAGAAGCGCTTGATTTTTCTGAATAGTCAAGCGCCTTTAGGCAGCTTGGCTGTCAGAGCAGATTTGAATGTTGCGGCTGCGCCAGTTGTACCGCATACATTCGTGCGTTGCCACTATAACGGCGTAAATTTCTGCTCGAAAGATCGATGTGATGATCCCAAGAGACTGAAACAGCCTAATTCTTGGTTGAGCCGAGAAGACCCCTCAACCAGCCTTATCATCCATCACTGATCCATCAGTGTAGATTATTATGTCATCTCCAACGAAAACAGAGTGGCATTCAAATTACAATTCTTCTCTGTCAGAGGGGATTACTTGGTATGTTTTATCGAAGACGTTTATTGAAATTATCCTGTTCGCAGGCATCAGCGCCTGAGGATGTTTTGATTTCATTATTGACGCATGACCGTCAAATGTTGTTAATCCTCCAAGTGCCCATATTTACAAGACGGTAAGCGTCGACAATTGCAATCCTCCTCACTTCCACATCAAGTGGTGGTAAGTTTAGGAGGGCCTCCAGTGCCGCGGACGGCGCGGTTTTCATTGACACAGTCCCTGCACATGCGTCAGCAGCTTCTTGCAGGCTTTATGGCATTGTTCGTGAATATGGGGTTTCCACGTTAGTTTGGGGTCCAAGTGCACCCCTAGATATTTGACTGTGGAAGATAGAAGAAGTTCGACACCGTGTAGCCTGGGTAAGGTAAATTTTCCCCAATTTCGGTTTCTGGTAAACATAACCAAGACAGTCTTCTCAGCGTTTACTGATAGCCCATTTTGGTTACTCCATCTGTCGATTAGCCGTAGTATCGATTGCATTCGGTCACAGATTGTGTCCTCAAATTTGCCTTTGACTATTACAGCAAGGTCGTCTGCATAAGCTTCCGCAAACACTCTGTTATTATCTAAAGTCCGGAGCAGAGTGTCCATCACAAGGAGCCACATCAGAGGAGAGAGAAGTCCACCCTGAAGGCACCATCTGGTGCACCCTGCTTCGATGGTTTTAGATCCAACTGTTCTCCAGCTCACTGACGAGTTCATGAAGGGCAGTTTCTGTCGATTTACCTGGTAAGCATGTTGCCTGCTGTTCAGTGGCCGTCTGTCTGGCCCTAATATACCAGTCTTTCGAGCCCCTTTAGGAGGAATGATATCGCCGACTAATTAAAACGAAACTCGAAAACTCTTAGCTTCAGCGTAGGAGGGTTTACCTGGCTTAGGAATAAACACCACATTGACGTTCTGCCAGGTTGTTGGAATGTAGGCATACCCTAGGCATGTCCTATACGAATATATATATATCCATTCTCTCTTTCAGGAGAACAGGGAAGATCTCGTCAGGCCCTGGGGACTTGTAGCTGTCGAACAAGTTTAGTGCCCACTCAACCTCTTCTAACGTAACTATTCTGCAGACCAGAGACCAGTCTCCTGGGTGGGGACTTTTAATGGTCACCCTTAGAGTTTCGCTCTGTCTGCTTCCTGGAAAGTGCACGTCAACTAGAAGGTTGATGGTTTCCTTTTCACTCTCCGTAAACCTTCCATCCGGGTGATGAGTAGTCTATTGAGGTACGAAACTCTTGGGTGTATGCCAATATATGGTGAACATTTTTGAAAGAGCCCATTGGTAATGGGAAATAACCGTTGACGATGGAATCTCTCTTTTATTCTAAAAAAAAAAGTTCCGTCCGGTAGCCTTAGATTGCCCAGCATTTGGCTACTATGTTTACCGAGGATTCGTTTAAGTTTAGCCGTAGCCTGTGTGGAGCTGGTTTCTTTACAGAAGCGTCTCCGCGATTATTTTTTTGTGCATCTTATGTCCTTTTTGAGGATTCTTTTGGCCTGTTGGTAATTAGTCCAATCCGTGGACAAATTTGTCTTCAGAGCCCTATTAAAGAGTTTCCATGTAGCCCTTCTCTTCTGCGCAAAGTCCGGGTTCCAACAAGGTGTTCTTTCCTTCTTTGGCAGGCGCATTGGGCAGCTTTGCTCGTAGGCGTCTACTATCCGATTAGTTATCAAAAGTGTCACCTCGACAGATTTCATTCGGCGGTTCGGTGACGGTAAGGTAGGCTGCAACATTTCTTTATATTGCTACAATTTTTCTGCGGATATTTCGAAATGATTGCCTAGGTGTATGACCTAGGTTCAGTTCGAAATCAATGCGGCGATGGTCCGATAGCGTGATGTCCCTGAAGACCTCCCATTTGTGAACCAGGTTTATCAGGCCTTTAGAAGCTAGTGTGATATTCTCTCCCCGCAGTTGTGGCCTACGCTTATTGCCTTTGTTGAGAATCTTGAAATCAGTCGTGACTATGTAGATACTCGGCAAGTTCGCATCCTCTTGAATTGAGGTCGGTGCTTCCCCAACCTAAATGATGCGCGTTGGCATCGCACCCAGCGATTATACCTGTGCCCGCATGCCGGAAATTCAGACCTCTAATGTGTTTGCCAGTAGCATTAACCCAAGGATTTTGTATTGGGCAAAGTAATGTCTTGCAAGCATTGATCCAATTACTGATGAGCGCAGTGGCCATTATACAATGTTGCAAATTTAAATGAGAAGGGAACATAAGTAATTGGTCATTTTTATGTTTTCTTGTTCGCGCCCCTCTTCAAATTAAGTAAATCTGAGACCTTCACGATCACTAACCCCAATCCGAAGTAAAAAAGGCCTCCCTGTTGTTGAATCAGAATCACCTCCCATTCAGGGATGCCGATTGTCAGGAACATACATGGCAAGTATCAAAATATCAAAATATCAAAATATCAAAATATCAAAATATCAAAATATCAAAATATCAAAATATCAAAATATCAAAATATCAAAATATCAAAATATCAAAATATCAAAATATCAAAATATCAAAATATCAAAATATCAAAATATCAAAATATCAAAATATCAAAATATCAAAATATCAAAATATCAAAATATCAAAATATCAAAATATCAAAATATCAAAATATCAAAATATCAAAATATCAAAATATCAAAATATCAAAATATCAAAATATCAAAATATCAAAATATCAAAATATCAAAATATCAAAATATCAAAATATCAAAATATCAAAATATCAAAATATCAAAATATCAAAATATCAAAATATCAAAATATCAAAATATCAAAATATCAAAATATCAAAATATCAAAATATCAAAATATCAAAATATCAAAATATCAAAATATCAAAATATCAAAATATCAAAATATCAAAATATCAAAATATCAAAATATCAAAATATCAAAATATCAAAATATCAAAATATCAAAATATCAAAATATCAAAATATCAAAATATCAAAATATCAAAATATCAAAATATCAAAATATCAAAATATCAAAATATCAAAATATCAAAATATCAAAATATCAAAATATCAAAATATCAAAATGTCAAAATATCAAAATATCAAAATATCAAAATATCAAAATATCAAAATATCAAAATATCAAAATATCAAAATATCAAAATAGAGTCAAGGTGAATAGAATGGTTATCGAAATTATCCTCATTCCCCAGGAAAGTTACGAGTTGCGTTTTTTTTTTGGAGTATTCTTCTTAATTTATTGCTAATTATATATCATTCAAATGGGCTCCAACTACCTTTTCAAAAAGTAATTTAGAACAACCAACCATCGTACACAAATACATTTTGAATGTTAATTACGAATGCCTAATTAAACACAATTGCCGCAAGCCTCTAAAATATGTGACTTGCACAAAATGCCGAGCCTAATTTCGGGCAAGCGATCAAGTCAAAATGCTTTCCAGCAATGGCCCTAATCAAGTTTTCTAACATCGTCCACTGCACAAATTGTAAGTATAATGTTATTACAATCTCCGTCATAAATTGCTTGCACAACACTAAAGAGCTCCCCATTATACTGTGCTTGCACTATACTATAGCCTGATAACAGGACATTGCTGAGCAAACTTGGAAATATTAGGCAATGCCTTTATTATATAACTTTGAATAACAATTTGACATTTCTTCGCCTCGGGGACGATTCTGCAATGAAATTGATTATGAAATGTTATGTGAATGCAGAACAACAACGAACCCGTCACTATATGTGATGGCTGTATCCTTGTTGCAGTTATGGCCGGCCTAAGTGGCGAGTTGTGTACTTAGTCCTGAATATACAGACGATGACTAGCAAATTACATTAGTGCCCAGGCTATATGGTTGCTGCCATGGTGTTTCGTATGGTTTTCAAAATTTCCGCGTAAATCTGTTATGGACGGGAGGGGCTTTGATAAAGTAGTTTGTCCGGGATTCGAGCTAATGACGAAATGTAAAATAATTGTGGTAAATGTAGATGATGCATGGTCCGAGGCAGTGGATGGAAATGAATTTTAAACGTAATAACACGTCGATGATGATGATGACGATGACAGGATATTTGCCATTGCCAGTGGCGTTGTTTTGTTTTCAAAATTTTACAAAAGCTTTGACTGGGCCGTAGGTTTAATAGCAAATGACTAGCTGATGTCGATATCAAGGTTTGGCTTCCAACGAGGTTGGAAGGTCAACGTGGAAGCTCCTAAAGATGCGCACATTCTTGGAACTATCTGTCAAAAACGAATGAAAGAGCTGCGCTTCATATGACAGTCACATTGATATAATCCAAATAAGTAGAGTGAAATTTAAAACTATTTTGAAAGACTACAACAAAGTTATTAGTAATTACCTCATTTGGCCACGACCAAAATCGTCTCTACGCCAATGGCATTTCATGCGTGTACGAACGTAAATTAATACAAGCATAGGTCTTTCGATTTATGCATTCGAACTGGAATTGAATTTGATTTAGCTTTCGATTTGGGTTAAATCAATTTGATTTTGTAGTTCAAATTTCCACTAAATATGCTCCGTTTGATTTGTTATTTTGATTGTTGAAAATGTTGGGAATTTGGATAAATAGCACTAACGGCATTTTCCTCAAACGATTTCAAGTTTTTTTTATTGAATGAGTTTGAATGTACAATTGGTGCCTTCAGTACAACATTCTTAAAAATTATAAATATAATATAAAGAAAATGAAACAGGATAACAAATTTATTAAGTCTTTATATATACTGTACATACCTACCTAAATCTCAGTATATGAACGTACCTCCTTGTAAGCTTACGCACCACACGATAGCTTACGACGTGCGTCATTGATGATATTGCTTACAGCCATTTCATATGTATTTTCAATTTCAATCCAATTATTCGACATGTGATCGATTCCTTTAACAAAAGAACAAAATTCAAATACATAGATACCTACATATCAGCAGCAAACGTGCTATATGAGCTTGGTAATTCAACTACTAAGTAGCATGTATTATTTCATGCAAACAGGAACACAGCAAAAGCAAAAAAAAAAACGTCTCCTTTCCGCACTAAAGTCTGCGGCAACCGTGTCTCCCAAGGATTCGCAAGGCACACGTTAAAGCTATATGGATAATTTTTTACCAGCTCAGCATCAGACATACTCCTTCATACCAAGGATATTTTCGATATGTTTTCAAGACAATTTTTCGTGAATGTTTTCTGAGAAAATATTGGAAAAAAAATTATCAATGCCATCGGCAAACTAACATATTGTTGTAATGTCTTCTAATATACAAGGAACGAAAATTTAATGAGATTGATAATATGAATAAATTTTTTCCAGGCTTTTCTTGATATTTCCTCGAATAATATGTGTAGGCGAAGAGATTTGATTGATATTTTGACAAAAATAAGTTCAGAAGACGCAGCCGTTCAATGATGTGATCCAAGACAAAAAAATACCAAAAAACGGAGAAGCGTTAACGAGGTAAATTTTTTTGATGAAAATTTTGGATAGGGCTGAAATGATTCAGCGAATGTAGAGCATGTTGCGGTTGCTGCAAGTTTGGGAGTCCTATCTAGGCTAAACTTGTTTTTTTTATTATTTTATCAAATTTCAAAGGCAGTACAATATAGTCCTTAAAAGCTATATCACTAGTTCTTAAAGAATTTGAAAATTCGTTTAGCCTAACATGAGAAAGGAGGTACGAGCAATTGTGTGCAACATCAAACACCCGCTTCCGCAAAGACAGAAGGACGAATGGTCTAATGTTCGGTTTGGAACTATCAAAATACATAGCTTTGTCTCCATCTACGCTGATAGGTTTCAGAACCTGTGATGTTGTATTTGAGGCCAGGAGCGCCTGAAGCTGTTCATGCTTGATAACCAACTCTGCCGTATCAAAACCATCTTGAAACGATATAGACTTGATTCGAGATAGGGCATCCGCAATCAGGTTTGACTCACCCCGCACATGCACGATGTCCGTAGGAATTTCTGAGATAAAGTTTAGGTGACGGAGTTGACGCGATGCAGCCTTTTCTGCCTTCTGGTCAAACGCATACACTAATGGCTTATGGTCCGTTTTGATTTTGAAACACGCGCCTTCAAATAAATGCCGGAAATGGCGAACAGCACTGTAGATCGTCAGCAATTCCCGGTCATAAGTGCTATATTTCTGTTCAGCCGATGTTAACTTTCGCTGGAAAAGGCTATGGGTAGTTGTTGATCGCCTTGCTGTTTTTCTAATACAGCACCAACTGCAACCTCGGATGCATCAGTTACCAAAACAAGAGGTTTGTTCGGCTGAAAATGAACTAATAGAGTGCTATTAGCGAGACTATCTTTACAAGCGTTAAATGCGTCGATGGTTTCAGGGGTCCAGCAGATGGGCATCTTGTCTCCTTTCTTGACGTCTCTCAACAACTCATTTAGCGGGGCAAAATATCATCCACGTAACAGCTACAAAAATCCAGACCCCGCAAAACTTCGTCCATAAAACGCTGAAAGGTCTGTGCAGCATTCCGGAGACCGAACGTCATAACTTAGAACTCAAACAAGCCGAAGGGCGTGGTGACTGCCGTCTTCGGTATGTCATCTTCGCACACTGGAACCTGATGAAACGCTGGAAGCAAATCGATTTTAGAAAATATTCGCTTACCAATAAGATCTGCGCCTACGTCTTGGATATGCCGCATCGGGTACTTGCCAGGAACGGTAACCACATTCAATCGCCCAAAATCTCCGCACGGACGCCAGGTACCGTCTTTCTTAGCCGCCAAGCGCAGCGGGCTGGCCCACGGGCTGTTGGAAGGCCGGCAGTAGCCTTTTTTGATCATAAAATCGAATTCCGCTTTTGCAGCCGCTAGCTTATCGGGCGATAACCTATAGGGTTTATCTGCAACTGGTGGCCCAGCCCGGTGGTGGTTATATAGTGCCGCACGTTGTGATTGACATTTGGCTGTGCTGATGCAGGATTTGTTACATTCGGAAATTCGCTGAGAAGTTTATGAAACGGAGAGCCATCAGTGATTGTTGAAACGGTATCGTAGGTGATGGCGCTCATAAATCCTTTTGCAAATAACTTTGTGCTTGGGTCTAGCAGACGTTGGTTCTTGATATGACGTGACGTGAAGGCGGTTTTT
This sequence comes from Microchrysa polita, assembly GCA_949715475.1. Taxonomy (NCBI): domain Eukaryota; kingdom Metazoa; phylum Arthropoda; class Insecta; order Diptera; family Stratiomyidae; genus Microchrysa; species Microchrysa polita. Next base: position 41,853,322 of record OX454415.1, on the reverse strand, counting down.
AGATTCGACACTGCCTACCGCCGGACTGGACAGCGTCGACGCTAGTTTCCCGAACTCTGTTGCGACCGCCATTGACATGGTGGCTTACAATTGCGAGCCGCCTTGCCAAACCTTTCGTGGTAAAAACAAAATCTTCCATTGGGATCGTAAGTTCGCTGCGAACGTGATTGTGTCTTTTCGCGGGACCGATTGCATTCCATCCGATCCAAAGGTGAACGGTTCTCGGACAACTCCACGGCCAATAAATCTTCCTTGGGCTGGGGACTGATAGTGACTGCACATATGTTTGCGTCTCGCACGATTTTGTCGGCCAGAATGGCGAGTTCACTCAAATTTACTTCAGATGACGCACTCAAAATAGCCTGGGCATTAGCCGGCAGGCGCTGTAGCGACAATGATTTGATTACTGACTCAGTCAATTTGCAGCGAGTGTTTTTCGATTGCATGAGACGCAGCAACTGATTGGGTTTATGGTCTCCAATTTCGCAGCCGGAAAGTAGTTCTCGAATGCCGTCTTCTTGTGATGCTGCAAATATACTTACCAACCGTGTTTTAATGACGTCGTATTTATTTGACGTGGGTGGATTCTCAACAATATCGGCCACTTGCGCTAGAACCTCCGCACAGCGCCCGCTCTAAGGGGGGCGAGTCGGGCGGTCGCCCGGGGCGCCAAATTTTAGGGGCGGCTTTTTGGCAAGCACTCGAATAAAAAACAAGATCAAAAAAATCAACATCAACTTCGATTTAGTGGGAAGGTCTGCGATTTCCTTTCTATGAAATGGGAAATAGGGAGTCGAATAAACGCTGAGCACATTAAGGCGCTTAAAACAGACTCCTTTGTGAGAAATGTTATCCACAAAGGCATTATTTTCATCAATAATATGTTATATGTTTGGAGTTGTTTTCCATAATTTCCATCGACATTTCGCAGCATAATATAAATTCAATTCGCCAAACCTTTGCGTCAATGGATTACCTTGGTCCCGATTGCTTTGATTCATCTTGTATTGGAATTGGAGGGCAAACTACGAAGAACCTGGTTTGGATTTTAGCAAGATGAGGCATCGAACCACAGAAAACATTGCAGAGCTCCCTAATTTGTGTTCGGACATGCTAATATCGGAATTTGGGTATTTGGCGATATAAATAGCTCTGATCTTATTCTCTTTAAAAATTCTCGAGATGGCACATTTATGAAAATAAGCCATGCACATTGAAAAGCCTGAAGCAATCCAGCTAATTGAAGTTTTTAAGGAATTTATGGAAAGCAACTGCAGGAAGTTAGTAATGAAAGCGCCTTGCTGAACTGTGGTGAATTGCGCTTAAGAGTAGCTGATATGATAGCTGAACGGTCGATCCGGTGATATCATTTCTCGCAGGGGCGGCGCATAAGGGCACGCGTGGCACGAGATTTAGGGCCCAAAAGCCACATGAAAGCTTTCTCGAACCATAAAAACAGCACGACTGCGAAAAGCAACACTTCGACGTAGATATTTTTTGTAGACAAGAAGGGATATACATACTATTCGAAGTCAAAACAAATGCTAAATTTATTGTTACTCTTTCAACAGGTCCTTTGGTTAAAAACATTGAATATGTCCTGAAATCTTTGAAAGTTCATCAGACAATCCGGATCCTCAAATTGCATGGCTGCGCTATTTGCTGTAACTGCAGCCGCGGTTTGCAATCTGACCCACTCTTTTCTTTGCCCGCAGTACCATATTAGCAAAAAAAATTCTTTAGGTCCCTGTTTAAAACTGTTTAAAAAAATTTTAGTTGATAGTACCTTTTCTAAACTTTCGGACTAAATTCCAATTCACATTGTCATGAACTGTCGAACACGAACAAAATAGTTTGAGAGTGGTACTAAGCTTAGTTCAAACTAGTTAGCACGGCCGTTGAAGACTAAAATATTCGATCTTGCTTGCGGTATATACATACACGGTCATTAGGGCTGTGGTGCAGAGGGCACATTTGGTTTGAAAGGAGTCTTGCCAAGATTGCTGTATTAATTGAACTTAATATTAAGTACAAACCTTCTTAAAATTGAAAGATTTAAATTAGAGCACAATTTAAAGCTGAAACAAGGGATAGAGTTCAATTAATAACAGAACGAAAATACAAAAAAAAAAATTAATTCGGATTGACCGTGTGTGTGCGGCCTAGGTTCGCGGGATCGAATCCCATTTATGCTTAAATATCACAAACAACCGCATCAAGCTCGCTAACAACTCCATCAAATTTTGCCTCGTCTCACACAACTTTATGCACTCTGAATTGAGCTTCGATTCGAGAAAACCATAAAACTGATTGTAAACGCCACAATTCCGGCATCTTGAAAAACGACATTGTGCAAAGGTTGTCCGCGGCACCCTCGTCCTGTGCAACTTTTCTTCCGCTGTCGCCATTCTACAAAATCGCTTCAACTCGATGATATTCACAAACGTCGGAGTTTCGAATTGTTGTGCGCAAATATAATATAATGTAATAACAACTCGAACTCGATATCAAAAGGGAACATTACGCTATCAGCTTCGCAAGAAGAATTTTCTTGTTCTTGTTATCGACACTAGCGACACTTATCTTACCGTCCGCCATATAGCGGACATATAGCGGAAAATATCGGAAACACAAAAGTTCCCCCTATGAGAGCGGATAACAGAACATGCCATCAAAAGAAACAAACTTTGTTCGTGAACAAAAAAGGAATGACTGAACATGAAAAACAGACGATGACAGCGCGTCGTTTCTCATAGAATACCCATTGTCGCCACAAGCGCTACCTGACGAGTTAAGTGACAGCTACAAATTATTAATACAAAAGAATCTTAAGGTCCATCTAGATTAGTCGCCAAATGGCGACACGTGCAGCCAAATGGCTGTTGTCATTCCATCCAAACATATCGCCATTTGGCTGTGCGTCCAGTTTTGATATTCAATATGGCAACCCAACCAACCGCTTGTCAAATTCAAAGTGACAATTTTCCATCTTTTGTTCGTTCTTTTGTGTGAAAATGAATAATTCTTGAATGGCCGTGTAATAATACAAACGCGCAGAGTCCGATTTTGATAATTGAATTTAAAAAAATCACTAAAATGAAATTTTGGTTATGTCATTTTCTGTCTACATTTGGCTGCTAGTGTGGATGCTAAGTAGCAGCCAAATGGCTGCACGCAATGTCAGTTTTTGGACGCGCAGCCATTTGGCGCCTAATCTAGAGGGACCTTTAAGTTTCATTCAAGTGTGACGGGTATGCAAATATCGGCCGCGCCCGAAATTAGCCTCAGTCTCGTTTTCAATTTCAGATGATGGCGTGCGTAACCAAGCAAAATATAACAATGCAAAACAAACAATATAATGTAAAAGCTTTCAGAAAATAGTGTGCGTCTTATCTATACGATAAGACTAACCACTAGATAAGATGTACGAGAAACTGGCCCATAATTTGTTAAAAGTGAGTTTTCTTAAATGCTTACTTAATCTCAGCGAAAATTTATTCAAATCAACCGCGCGAAGTCGGAGGATTTCTTCCAAAGAAACATCCAAATCCAACAAACAACGAGACCGAGGCTAATTTCGGGCGCGGCCGAAATTTGGATACCCTTCGCTCCCCTCGGGCTAGAAGTATTTTCGGGCGTACCTACGACTTGTATTAAATCCCCCTCCCCCCATTCTTTTCCTTCTGTCTTCACAAAAGGCGTCGGCAAAACAATATTTGTATGGGGTTTGGTTGGAATAAGTAGGCAAATAAAAATATTTCCTCAGGAAATTTATTGGGGGATGCGGGAGCATGGCCCCATAGTACCATTCCATTTGTTTTGACCTTTTCAGTTGCTTTGATTAAGACACATCAATTCAAGGTTTTGTGAAATTGGTGTAAAAAATGTTTCTTAGAAGAACCAAAATGGGGGGTTGGGTTTGTATGGCAGCCCCATGATCCCATAGTCTGACTTGATCCATTCTTAAATATGTTTTGTGATATCAATAGAAACACATTTGTGTGAAATTGGTACACAAATAAAAAAGTTTTTCTTAGAAGAACCTAATTTGGGGAGTTGGGTTTGTATGGCAGCCCCATTGTCCGATTGTACCGATTCAAACATACAAACTGCCTGCAGCAAAAAGAAGCATTTGTGCAAAATTTCAGCTTGATAGCTTTTAAATTGGCCGAGTAAAACGCGTCGCAACAGACAAGACATACAGACAGACGGACAGACGGACATCGCCCAATCGATTCCCCAAGTCATGCTGATCATCAGTGGCGGAACAACTTCACTCGGGGCCCTCCCGCCATCGATTTTTTTTAATAAAAACGCTCACACAGCGCAACATTGACCTCTATAGGTATTGGTGATATTTAAGCATAGTAAATTACCTGCGCCTACAATGGGATTCGATCCCGCGAACCTATGATTTGACGACGAGTGCCCTGTCGACCCTAATGTCGCACACACACAATCAATCCGAATAGTGCGAACAGTGGAAGAATTGTGTGCGAGCTTAAGAATCGGTGATGTTTTTTCGGTTGATATGTTATGAATTGAACATTTTGCATTGTTTATATAAATCTTTATGATCTTTATGTTTTTTTCTTATTTATGTGGAAAGGTATAGGCACATATATTTAAATATCAAGGCAAAAGTAATGACGAATGTACTCGTATTAAGTATGGACCAACAAATTAATCGTGATTATTTTGTAGCATTTTGTAATTAAAAATTGTTTAACCCACGTTGTACAATTTTTGTAACACTTTTAAAACTATATAACCTTAGTATGTGTTGATTTTACAACTCCTCTGATTAAAAATCAGTTGAAAAAAAATATTACTTATGCATAATTTCGATGGTATGAGTGGTTCGTAAATGAAAGTTTGGAACTAGAACTCTGATATTTACTATTGTGAATCTATTATTGGAGAAATTATTGAAGAATTGTTAAATTTTTAATTTATTGCATTAACATCCATAGCGAAAACTGATTCTATCGGTACTTGTTGTACTTTGGGATCGTCTTCAAGATATTTCGTTTCTTATCTTCCTAAATTCGATCATTTTTATTGGCCTAAAATTTAATAATATTAACCACAAAAAAATCTCTATATGTATAAATATAGACGAAAAGGCTAATGAAGCCAAAAAGGAAATTCTTCAATCACAAAAAATATTGAAAAGATACAAAATTGTACAAAGGACAAGGGTTTTATGAATTTAGGCATAATTTTGAAGAATTAGTTGCTCTTGTTTGTTTCAGTTGTGAACCCCCAATTTAGGAGGTCACGAGCCGCCACTGCTTGCTAGACAATTTACATTACGACATTTACAGGCCGTACTAACTAGTTTGAGCTAAGTTTAATACCACTTTCAAACTATGTATTTTGTTGTGTTTGACAGGATATGACAAAGTGGATTGGAATTTAGTCCGAAAGCTATCACAAAAAATGTTTTAAGAGTTTTAAGTTTATTTGCAGAGGGACCTAAAGAATCTTTTTGCCCATATGGTACTTGGCAACGAAAAGGGTGGGTCGGATTATAAACCACGGCAACAGTTACAGCAAATAGTGCAGCCATGACAGGAGCAATTTTTTTTTGGTGAAAATTAGAAGATTCAGATTGTCTCTTGTAATTTCAAAGATCTTAGGACAATATTAAATTTGTTTATCTAAGTGACCTGGTGAAAGAAAAACAATAGATTTGTTTTGACTTCGAAAAGACTATATCTATTCTTGTCTACAAAAAACAGCTGCGCCGGAGTGTTGTTTTTCGCAGTCGTGCTGTTTCTATAGTTCGAGAAATCTTTCATGTGGCTTTTGGGCCCCTAAATCTCGTGGGCCCCCCCGGCACGCGGGCCCTGCGGGCCCTTATGCGCCGCCCCTGCTGATCATATATGTATACTTTTTAAATGGTCGGAGATGCTTCCTTCAATGCGTTAGAAACTTCATGACAAAGTTAATATACCCTTTCACTCTATGAGCGAAGGGTATAAAAATACAAACGACTAAAAATATTTCCAACCCTGAAAGACAGCAAGGAGGTTGAAAAACACAACTAGTTAAATCCTCAGCGACATTATTTGCCAATGAAAAGTTATCCGGTGTTACGAATGCAATAAAACTTTTTCTCCTCGTTCGTTTGTGTTTTTAGTCTTTACCTCTTTAGAAAACTTTTAAGACATTTCCATCGACGCGACGACACGTGATGCACAGTCGTTTCATCTATAGTCTCCTGTTTAGTCCTTTGATACGACGATAGAATGACACTCTTTTATACTATTTTCTAGTGATACATTCAAAGAATGAAAGAAAGATTGGAAGGGTTTTACTTGCTGAACTTAAGCGGGCTGCAAAGTGGGCAAAATGTTTTCACAAGTCATCGTCTTAATCTAATCTCGGAAGAAATCACGAAGCGTTTGTGTCATGCAGCTAAGAGTTGAAGTCTATATCCTTTTACTTTTTGGTCTTCGGAACATGGGATATAAGAGTGTACTGCTGCAAGTGTAGATTGCATACGTTACATACTATGAGTACTTACCAGTATGTATGTAAGTTTGCTTGCCTAAGTTTTCGTATCCGTATGCAGTCAAAGTTCACTAAATAGAGTAAAATTTAGACAACTGAAAATTAACACAAGTCAGCAAAATTTGCAGGAAAACAAGTTCGTCCTTTTGACATTCTTAACAAAGTATGTATGTACTCGGATTACAGTAAGGGCTTTGACATCTTGGCTTAAAAGTTTAGTTCTGTGCATGTTTTGACTTTTTTGTTGATTTTAAGTGAAAGTCGTAATATCAACCGACTATGGATTTTTTGTCATTGTTCTAGCGACTGAAATGAAAATGTTACGCATGTCAGTTGGTGTAACCAAAAGGGACCACATCAAGAGTAGCTACATCCGAGGCAGCTTGTCCATAGACCAACCAATCACCGAAAAGCTCGAAGACCGACGAATGGATTGGTATTGCCATGTTCAAAGGCGTCCGCCTGAGAACCCCGCAAAGAGAGCGATATCAATGGAAGTTCCACTTGATGGACCCAAGGCCAGAGGCAGACCGAAGAACACCTGGATATGTCAAATGAAAAAGCAACAACAACGCATTGGTCTCGGCGATGACACGATCCAAGATAGAGCTGCCTGTAGAAATATGCTGAGAAATTATCGCCAAAACGGGCGATGTGCCTACACCGCAGGTCGAGCAACGCGGAACCATGGAGCGGTATAAAGAATGAGGCAAGGAAGAAGAAGATGTTTTTTTTGTCATCTTTTTTTTACTACTGACCAAACACCGTCCACAAACTAATGGGACATTCGAGCGTAATTAAAAAAATACTAATAAAACCGCAAAATGGTACATTTTCACTCCACTATAAAACTTTTAATCAACGGTCTACTCTACATAATTCATAAAAACGAGGCAATTTGTCATAAAAAAACACGCGAACACGAGCCTTGTATCGGGGAAATATGCACTTATTTTTCATACTAGAGTCACCTGTTGTCATCATAGTTTGCCTACTATTATGCTAAAACAACCGCCATCTATGGAGGCCTATCTTCAGGATGATACCTGCGGAATCCATAGTGGAATCAATTTCAATAATGCGGCATATTATTGAAATTTATTTTTGATTCATTTTTTCCCGGATACCTTCTATTCGTATGTAGGTAGGTATCTTATCCATCTTTCGACATCGCATCCTAACCGCGTTCGCGTCGTCGTCGACGTGGTCGCTTTGCATACATATTCAGCGGTTATGGCCCAATTTCCTTTCTATCATATTTCAAGTATTCGTTTGTTTGTAATAAAAATATGGCGTATGCCAGAAGCGTATAGGATATTTGAAAATGTGCTCCAGTTCACGTCAAAAAAAATATCAAATCTGTGCTTTGGGAAAAACCTATACATATGCGCTGTTTGTGGATGGGATTATTTGCGTTTCCGGCGACGACGATAGGCAGGATATCGAAAGGTAAAGTATACCTATACCGGATCGGGAGAAACACACATGTAAAATCAGACAATAATAAATTTAAAATTGAAAAATAACAAATACAAGAGTGAAAGGATATGGAATTTAGAACAAATTCTTTGAAAGATTTTTTGCTGGGGCTAAATATCCATTTATCTTAGGTTGATATTTTATCGGCTGCCACGCGAATACTTATGGTAAAACAGGTCATATATACTTATGGTAAGGGTAAGAAAGCTCTAGTCTAGCCAGCCATCTGTAATGAGGCAAGCTGAAAAAAAATTCTTAAGTTGGACAACGGACACGAGATACGGAAGTACGAAGAGTACCTATAAAGGAAAACACGCGTCTTGTTCCTTATACTCTATATTTCGTACTACAACGATACAATTGTTCTTAAAACTATTTATATATATATCATGTAAGAATACATGATACCTAAAACTATCTATATTGAAAATATGGTAAACATACGATAAGATGAATAAACCAAAGTCCAGAGTGCCATAAAAGTATATACACACAATGTGTGCATCTCTCGCATCCTTATGTCTATGCGTATAATTATAGTAACATATGTGCAACTCAATCAGTTTTATTGGTTTACAATTATCTTTGTATCTTCGGTACATAGCTCGACCCTACCGAAAATAGATTTGGTCACCAAATCTTATTTTATGACATTTTATATTTTTTTTAACAATTTACTATATGAAAGGATACAAAAGATGAGTTTTTTCTGTAAGCAATAAAATTCAAATGGGTATTTATGAGACCCTAATTAAATGTTTGTGCACATATGTATATGTACATTTTGTTTTTTTTTCATACAATATTAAGATTTTCGACAAATTTTTGAATACTAACGTTTGTTTTGACGGTTGTCTGTTTAGTTTTTCAATGCTTTTATTTGATGAGTTGAATAGTTTTGCTGTTCTGTAAACAACTGTAATAAAATCATGAATTATGTTGGAAAATATTTGATTGATAAATGAATTTGCAAATAAAAGAAAATAATCATTAAATTGATATATATAGTTATAATATGCTTAATTAAATTTGTATAAGTTTAACAAAGAAGAAATTATATTTTTGTATGGAATATGAATTTGGACTATTGCAAAATGTGGAATCGTAATTTTATGGACTAGTATAGATAGGTCGAACATATAACAATTATAATGCCTTGAAATAATTATAGATGATCTCCTTCAACGCATTATGATAAAATAATACGGGGAAAATTGTGCCTTTCTTTATTTGATTCAAAATTTTGCTGCATGTTAATTATAAATTAAATTTACACAAACAAAATTTCAATTGATGGACATTACATATTCTAAACAAATGTAGGTCATTATTATTATTTTCCTGGGTCCTCTGCAAAGTGATATTAATTCGTTGGTACATATATTTTTGGATGCAATCGGCAAATCGACACATAACTGATTTTCTATATCGGCGCCACATTGCGATATATTTACGATTTCGATAATTGAAATAGGCTTTGAAGGCGGATATAATTCAGGCTGTCATTGTGACCACATCGCTATTCAAATAACTTGAAACGAAGAATTAAGAAACTGTCAAGTTGACATTGTAGTATATTATGTATCTGAAAAGAATCTCAACTATTTTCCCTGAAACTTGTAACGAACATTACTTATTACTTCTTCAAAGTACTCATATTTTATAATATTAATATAATAGATACTATAATTTTAAGTGAACGAAGAATGTGCTAATTGGTTCTACAATTTTCTCACCGCCCTTAAAGTTTGTCAGCGTCCTCGATGATTTTTTCCTGTATGCACTTTCATGTGGTGTTTAATGGTTTTAATACGTTTTCTCCTTTTATAATTTTTTTTCAAATAGGTAATGTTTTTGCTTTTTGTGTATAACTGTTTTACTATCTTTTTTAATACATTTTATTTAAAATTTCTTCCACCAATTTAGAAATGTTTATTTTCAAACCTAGATTTTAACACATCTTCGAACTCTTGGTTCCACTTTCAGCCTCATCGTTAAATTGTTTTCATATAAAAATAATATTTGTCTTTTTTTTAAATTGTTTTAGTCTTGCTATTTCACTTGAATAGGTACCTAATTGTTAGTTTGTTTCCGGATGTTTTAGTTATTGATGTTAATTTTTTTTCACTTGATTTATGCACGATTCTTCAGAAACTTTAATTCTGAAGATTGTTCTAGCTTATTAATTCCACAATGTTTCATTCTCCATTTCACTAAAAACATGTTATTTTTATATGAGTATAGTGTTATTTTCCTTCTAATAATCTTCCACCAAAATTGTCTGAATTTGTATTTATCACTATTTTTAACACCACTGCTACTCCCTTTAATCTTTTTCATATTACATTTATCACTTCTATTATAAAAATTGTAGTTGTTGTACTCCAGATATTTAATTTTATATCTATTTAGAATTTCCATTGATTTAGGTGATTTTTTTCCGTTCGCTTTAATCTTTTTAAGTTGTTTTAATCTCTCCGTATCACTGTAATTCACCCTAAATGGTTTGGGTTTTGTTCTTTTAGTTTCACTTGTTTCACGTTTTACCTTCAGTATTTTGATTTTGAAATTGTTCGTCCCTCGCTTTCGAAATTTCTTCTTGTTAGTTTTACAATTTGCTTGATATTTAGTGTTTATTTGTTTATTTTGTCCATTTATAATATTTTTAATTTTCTGTTTAATTGGATCCGTAATATTTAATTTTTCACTATAACTTAATTTTGATTTGGTTATACAACGAATATGCGTGTTTTTATAATTTCGACTCTTTTTATTTATATTTCTAGTTGCATCTTTATTTATACTTAAGTCACTTTTGTTCGCATTTTTAATTTTTCCTTTAGCCACATTAATGTTTTGAAAAGTATTCGCTATTATATATTTAGGATTATTAATTGATGTTATATTTGAGTCTACAAACGTATCTAAATCGTCTTTAAATAGCATATCGTTTAGTTTATTATCACTTATTATATTTTTAATTTCAAGAGATTTTAGCACATTATGATTATTATCTGCAACGTCCAGTACAGGTTTTATATTTTCAAAACTGTTATTGAATTCACTTAATGGTTTCACAATTTTGTTTGCTTCACAATTCACTATAGGATCAGTCTTTTTAACTAGACTTTTATTTGCTTCACTATTTTTCATTGTGATTATTTCAGTGGTTTTCTCATTTCCAACGATTCTGGAAAAAGTCCCCATCAATTCCCTTAACTCTTCCATGACTTCAGGGTCATCCTTCTGTACTCTTTTCTCCTCTCCAAAGTGTAGATGCATTTTTTCAACTAATTCGCCCCACGGCTTAGTTATGCACATTCTACAAACGCGCTTTGGAGTTTGTCCAACTATTTTGGAACGAAGTACACTGTCAATTGAGTCAACGAATAACTCGTGAAGATGGGTGGTTTGACTGAAAATGACGCTTGCTACAGTCGTCCAATTGTAAACGTGGAACCGTTCATTGTTTCCATCGTATACCGGCATCTTCACCGCGATTTCAAAAATCTCTTCGTATGAGAGTAGTTTGCATTGAGTTTGTGTTTCCATATTTTCAACAGAACTTCTATTTTTACAAACTTTGAATTTACTTTAAACGTAATTCACTCGCGAAAACTGTACTTTTTCCGTCCGTAGTTATGTCTCACCGGCAGAGACTTTATGGGTTTCGTCTTAATAAAGACCCATAACTACGCGAAAAGATTCCGACTGCGCCAGATACGGAAGTACGAAGAGTACCTATAAAGGAAAACACGCGTCTTGTTCCTTATACTCTATATTTCGTACTACAACGATACAATTGTTCTTAAAACTATTTATACTATTCTTACATGATACCTAAAACTATCTATATTGAAAATATGGTAAACATACGATAAGATGAATAAACCAAAGTCCAGAGTGCCATAAAAGTATATACACACAATGTGTGCATCTCTCGCATCCTTATGTCTATGCGTATAATTATAGTAACATATGTGCAACTCAATCAGTTTTATTGGTTTACAATTATCTTTGTATCTTCGGTACATAGCTCACGGCGGCGGCATACGCGCGCAGGCAGCTCTGTTCGGTAGTGGGGGTGGGTCCTTGCCGGTCCAATGTGTCTTCGCCATCACAGAAAAAAAAATCGTATGCAATTTTTTGGACAAACATTAGGAGCGCAGTTGCTCTCTAGCAGTCTAACCAAGCGCACTGTGCTTCGATAGTGATTTACTATAGTACATAGTTGGATTATACAATCAATATTGTATTTCTTCAAGTGCCCCGTTTTTTCCTATTTTGTATTATTTTTAATTTGCATTTGCAATTAGTTGCCAAAAACGAGCTCGACCCACTTCGCCCGCTGGAGGCGATGTGGTTCATTCAAAAAGTCTAATAATGCCGAGATTCAAAAGAATCAACGTGGATGCCACAGCTACTGTTAGCGCAAACCGCTTCGCCCCATTGAGTCAGCTGTCATCGGACAATGTCGCATCAGAAACGCCAGTAGTCGAACGACGAAATATGCCACCAACCACCATCATCGATTTGTCGAGGGAAAAGATTGCATCCTTATGTCTATGCGTATAATTATAGTAACATATGTGCAACTCAATCAGTTTTATTGGTTTACAATTATCTTTGTATCTTCGGTACATAGCTCACGGCGGCGGCATACGCGCGCAGGCAGCTCTGTTCGGTAGTGGGGGTGGGTCCTTGCCGGTCCAATGTGTCTTCGCCATCACAGAAAAAAAAATCGTATGCAATTTTTTGGACAAACATTAGGAGCGCAGTTGCTCTCTAGCAGTCTAACCAAGCGCACTGTGCTTCGATAGTGATTTACTATAGTACATAGTTGGATTATACAATCAATATTGTATTTCTTCAAGTGCCCCGTTTTTTCCTATTTTGTATTATTTTTAATTTGCATTTGCAATTAGTTGCCAAAAACGAGCTCGACCCACTTCGCCCGCTGGAGGCGATGTGGTTCATTCAAAAAGTCTAATAATGCCGAGATTCAAAAGAATCAACGTGGATGCCACAGCTACTGTTAGCGCAAACCGCTTCGCCCCATTGAGTCAGCTGTCATCGGACAATGTCGCATCAGAAACGCCAGTAGTCGAACGACGAAATATGCCACCAACCACCATCATCGATTTGTCGAGGGAAAAGATTCAGTCCGAGCTTAACGTTCTAAACACCACCGATTACCAGCTGAAATTCACCATTATTGGAACCAAAGTCTACGCATTAAATAAAACCGATTACGATAAATTGATTGAGCGACTATCTTCGCAAAATATCAAGTTCTTCACTCACAATCCATCAACAGGTAAAGTCTTTAAAATTGTACTATCCGGGTTGGATGCAATGCCGGTTGATATGCTTGAAACCGAATTGAAGTTGAAGAATATTGATTGCTTGTCTATTAAACCACTCCCGATTAAAAATCCACGCTATCACAATCAGGCTTCCTACGTACTGTCACTTCAACGTGGACAAATAAAACTTTCTGAGCTACGGAATCGCGTGAAGTTTCTATTCCACACGGCATGGCAGTGCAATTTAACCACCTTCGAAAGAATCCAAACAGTGGTCCAATCAGGTGTTACAATTGCCAAACTTTGGGACATGGAATCAATGGGTGCCACCTGATTACAGTCTGTAATCTTTGTGCAGGCACGCACAAAACAATTGAGTGCCCTCAGAAAGACTCTCCAAACTTCAAGCGCAAATGTGCGAACTGTACTGGAGAACATGCAGCAAGTTTTTCGAATTGTCCAGCACGGCTCAATTATATAGCTCCACAGCAACGACTAAAAGCAAAGCGGCCGAATACCAATGCAACGAATACTCGTACTAAACCTGATTTGCAAAATTTAAACATCTTTCCTGCACTTAAACCACGAACGGAATTGATTGTCCCACAAACTCCCATTGTAAATAGAAACTTTGCGGTCAGCTTCTCTGATGCAGCAAGAAATACAAATTTGCCTAATCTCAACTTATTTAGTGCTTCTGATATTTTAAATATCTTCAATGAACTAATGAATAGTCTTATTAATTGTCGCACAAGACAAGATCAACTTAGAGTGATAACAGAATTATCTGTCAAGTATCTCTACTGTAATGATAAATAGCGTACATAATGTAAAGCTTGTCTTATGGAATGCTCAAAGCATTGCACCAATTGCCAAGCGCATAGAATTTTTTGCATTTTTAAAACAAAACAAGGTAGATATAGCAATAATTACAGAGACATGGTTGAAGGACTCTAATGTTTTATATGATCCTTTATATACAATTTACAGAGTTGATAGGTGCAATGCTAGAGGGGGCGGAGTAGCCATCGCGATATTAAACAATATTAGTCACCAATTAAAGCCGGCCTTAAACACGAAAGCATTTGAAACGATATCTATAGATATCTACCTTTGTTCGAATACTTTCACAATCGTGGGTGCTTATTTTCCAGGAGGGAACTCTGATTCTATCAAAGATTCTAATTACAAAAACGATCTACAACTATTTAACAGGTTAAGAGGTAATTTTATAATTGCCGGGGATTTCAATTCCCGCCACGTGTACTGGAATTGCGCTAAGACCAATCACTGGGGGAAATTGCTACAGGATAAAATTATAAACAGCAATTACGATATTTTGTTCCCACCCACCTCAACATTCTTTCCCAGAACTCTAAGAGGTTGTCCTTCTACACTCGACTTTTTATTAACAAATTGTCCCAATTTTATTTCACCTCCATTAACAGTTACCGACCTTTTTTCTGATCACTTGCTGGTGCTTCTTAACATTTACGATCAGTCCATTTTAGAAAACTGTCCCAAAAGATATATGTTTAACAGAGCGAACTGGTCTCGATTCGCACAACTAACGGGCAGCCTTAGAGTTCTTGACAACGAACACTTAAGCATTACATCCAAAGAAGACATCGAGCGCCACCTCGTTAAGTTCAATGAAATTCTATGGGAAGCTGCTCAGAGCTCAATCCCTCAAGTTATTCATTCCTCATCACCAAGTCAACTAAAGCTGACGCCATACATTAAACATTTAATAAGCGAGCGCAACATCGCCCGCAGCGATGGCGATGGCGATGGCAGCGTACAAGGCTCATATTTTATAAACTTGAGATCACAAAATTAAAAAATCAAATTGAAAATGAAATGCACAAGCTCAGAAACCTTCATTGGAACAACCGGATATCGTCTCTAGGTAAAGGAAGTAGAAATCTTTGGGGCATAACAAAATCGTTAAAAAAGCGGAAAAATTTAATACCACCTATCTCGCAGGCGAATGCTGTACTTCTAACAAACTCTGAAAAATCTCAAGCTTTTGCAGAGCACTTTCACCGCCAGCACTACGCTACTGACCCCTTAGGTGATCAAGAGACCAACGAGTTGGTATCTGCTACCATCAATGATATTAAGGCTATGACAGAGTTCGAATCGCCATTTATATCCCTATCGTGCGTTAGAAAAGTAATAAAGCTTGCAAAAACTAATAAAGCTCCTGGTCCGGACCTAATACCTATGACACTACTTAAACACATGCACAAAAAGACTTGCATTTATCTCTGCAAAATTTTCAACGCTTGTATAAAATTCACGTTTTTTCCTAAGGCCTGGAAATTGGCCTCAGTAATTTGCATTCCAAAACCAGACAAACCTAAGTCACAAATAAATAGCTATCGTCATATAAGTCTCCTCAGCAATATTGGTAAACTATTTGAACATCTAATAAAAGACAAGATAGATGAAGTATTGGTGGAAAAAAAATTACTCCCTCACGAGCAGTTTGGTGTTAGAAGACGCCACAGTACGGTGCATCAAATAGCTAGAATAAAGACGATTGTGCAATCGAGCTTTGAGTCGAAAAACTCCACTGGAATGTTGACACTAGAAAAAGCGTTCGACAGTGTTTGGCACGATGGTCTAATCTACAAAATGCATCACTTTGGTTTTCCTCTCTATACAACTAAATTAATTATTAGCTATCTGACTGATCGGTTTTTCTTTGTAAATCTTAATGGATCGATATCTTCCCGTTTTTCGCTTCCAGCTGGAGTTCCACAAGGGTCGGCCCTCAGCCCGATCCTATACAACATTTTACAAGCGATATCCCCATTCCTGAATCGTGTAATATCGGTCTATTTGCGGACGACACAGCTCTTCTGTGTACTTCCTCTTGTCCAATTTTTATAGCTAATTCTCTTACAAATGGTTTCAAGGCCTTAAAAGAATATTTCACTCGGGGGAAAATAAAAATAAACCCCACAAAAACCGAAGCAATTTTTTTCACACGTAAACGGAAGTCATCATCTATTCCTTCTGCCCCTCTCCTGCTTGACGGTAACACTGTCCCTTGGAAGCCAAACCATATTACATACTTAGGAGTTCTACTCGACAAGAAACTCACATTTAAAGCTAATACCGCTGATATTCTCGAAAAAACCGACAGTTTGATCATTAAACTATATGCTCTAATAAACAGGAAGTCATCACTTTCAATAGAAAATAAACTTTTAATATTTAGAATGGTGTTCCAACCGACGCTTACATATGCGGCAGCCGCCTGGGAAACCTGTGCTCCGACTCATAAAAATAAATTACAAATAAAACAAAATAAGATTTTAAAAATTATTCTGGATTTACCATTTTTCTTTTCGACTTCTGCACTGCATGCCATTGCTAAGGTTCCCTTACTACAACGTAAAATTTCCCATATGAGAATTAATTTTAGTTTATCGTGCGCCAAATCCACTAACCCACTTCTTGCAAACTTAAGTTAATCTGTCAACCATGTCTTCCTGTTATACCTATTGCTATCTACCTCTGCATCACTGTATCTGCATTCCATACTACGAGCACGCTATTAAAATTCGTGCTAGGCACATTATTAGATGTAAGTTTTTAGCAATAAGGCCATTAAGTTAAGTAGTTGTAAGTTTAAACACAAAACGCATAAGAGGTTTTTTCCCCGCTTTTCCTCTTCTTAGTATTAATTCACCATTTTATGTTTGCTAGTATCATTTCTAATTTTGTTTGTATTCCCTACACTACATAAACGCCAAATAAATTCCATAGCTGAATGAGTAATTACTCGATCTCTTACCTTTAATACTATTAAGTTTATAATAAAACAATTATTTTGTGAATGGTTGAATAAAGAATTTGAATTTGAACATTAGGAGCTAAATGTGGGGAAAAACGAGCGAACTGAAACACCATCGAAGCATCCAAGCACGGAATCCAGATGTTGGGATTCTGGCCATGTCCCACCGCAACCTATAGATCTTCTGGCCACTGTTAGAAGACCTCCCTAAAAACACAAAAATCACCAACTCGGGTGCGCCTACATATCAACCCTGAAAAGGAAGAACCCGTAAAGGAAAAGATTCAATTTCTATCAATTACATCATTTTGATATGTTGCCGCGTAAATAACATACATATGTATGTAACACTCGATTTTCTGTTTATCTAAGTCACATGTTCAACCCTAACTCAAGTATGTAAAATGTACCAAATCCAAAAAGAATGTATTATAAAAAGAAGTACTCACCAAGCTGCAACTCGAACGGCCGTTGAATATGCGCCGAGGCTATAGTTTTTTTAATGTTAAATTTGGAGGATTAATGAATTAATTAAACAGCAAATCGAAACCGTAAGTTTTAAATCAAATGAAATCAAAGTAGGTACGTTAATAACAAGAACAAATCAAAACGGGAAATTAAGCAAAAACAAAGACAACTGAAACGAAAAAAATTTTTAGGGCGCAACAAATCATTTAACAATTTTTCGGTGTTCGGTGTCCGTTGAAATCCGCAGTCGCTTGACAAGTTACGTTGGGGATAAGGTCGCTTGCCGATGCACACGCCTTTTTACACATCCTTCACAGCCGGTCGTCAAAAGCCAAATCATGGAACGACATTAAACAATTCGGGCAATCCACTATAAATCCGCACAGCACGGTTCGATGGCGGAGCACTACGTGTGGATAAAGCACTTGTCGTCGGCTTACGCTGGCCAAGAATTTGTCGACAACCAATTATTGCGGTGGCGGAGCACTACTTACTGACAGCACACTCTTTGTCGAATCGCACGGGCTGAGAAGTGGTTAGAAAGCACGTATCGGGGACAGAACACTCTTTTGGACAGGCCGCTCTGAACGGTGGCGGAGAACCCGTTCGCTAAAGGAGTTGTCTAAGTGACTGCAGAGCACTTCTACAGCGATCAGCAACTCGTCACCATAGTGTACTTCTTCAAAGTGGTTCCAAGATCGCTTTTGGAATGCGTTCTTTTGGCTGGTAGCGGAGCGCTTACGTAAAAGCGGGGCCTTCTATTTTTTTTTTAGTACAGCACCAACAAAAAACGAGACCGAGGCTAATTTCGGGCGCGGCCGAAATTTGAATACCCTTCACTCTCCTCGGGCTAAAAGTTTTTTGGGGCAAACCTATGACTTGTATTTAATCTTTCCCCATTCTTTTCCTTCCGTTTTCGCATAATATTTGATATTGACAAATTCTGTGGCGTCGAAAAAACAATATTTGTGTGAGGTTTGGTTGGAATAAGTGGTAAAATAAAAAAAAATATCTCAGAAAACTTTATTGAGGGGATGCGGGAGCATGGCCCCATAGTACGATTCCATTTGTTTTACTTTTTTTTTGTTTTGATAAAGACGCATTGAGGTTTTTTTAAATTGGTGTAGAAAAAATGTTTCTTAGAAGATCCAAAATGGGGAGGTTGGGCTTGTATGGTAGCCCCATGACTCCATAGTCCGATTATTATTTATGGCATCAATTGAAGTGCACTTTTACGAGTTTTGGTTGAAAGTGGTGCACAAATAAAAAAGTTGTTCGTAGAAGAACTCAATTTAGGGGGTTGGCTTTGTATGATAGCCCCATGACCCCATCGTCCGATTCCATTCATTTTTACACATGTTTTGTGGCATCAAATGAAATGCACTTTTATGAGGTTTGATTGAAATTGGTGGACAAATAAAAAAGTTTTTCTTAGAAAAACTCAATTTGGGGGCTGGGTTTGTATGACAGCCCCATGACCCCACATCTGATTCCATTTATTCTTACATATATTTTGTGGCATCAATAGAAACACATTTGTGTGAAATTTGGTTCAAATTGGTGCACAAATGAAAAAGTTTTTATTAGAAGAACCTAATTTGGGGGGTTAGGTTTGTATGGCAGCCCCATGACCCCATGGTCCGATTTGATCCATTCTTACATATGTTTTGTATTATCAATAGAAACACAATTGTGTGAAATTTCGTTGAAATTAGTAAACACATGAAAAAGTTTTTCTTAGAAAAACCAAATTGGGGGGGTTAGGTTTGTATGGCAGCCCCATGACCCCACGGTCCGATTTTAGCGATTCAAACATACAAACTGCCTGCAATAAAAAGAAACATGTGTGCAAAATTTCAGCTCGATAGCTTTTAAACTGGCCGAGTAAAACGCGTAGCAACAGACGGACAGACGGACAGACAGACAGACGGACATCGCCCAATCGACTCAGCTCGTCATGCTGATCATATATATACATATTTTATAAGGTCGGAGATGCTTCCTTCAATGCGTTACAAACTTCATGACAAAGTTAATATACCCTTTACTCTACGAGTGAAGGGTATAAAAACGGTAAGAACACAAACGAGCACTTATTTTTAACACACCGAGATTTGATAATAATCAATCTAAGTATCACTGAGAAAAAAAAATCCTGTAAATTAAAAAAATACGGCTATGATTCAAAGAGATTCAAATATGATTTTGCTTCATATTTGTTTCCCCTTGAATCATTGTATAATCCCTTTATTTCAAACGGATTTCCCTTTGAACTAATAAGATATTCCTTTTGAAAGATAGATAGACTATAATCACTTTAAATTAAAGTGATCCAGTGTCAATTTAATCAGGTCACAACCATAAATCGAAAGGATTTCCTTTTAATTTAAAAGGATGGAATCTTTGTTTTAAAGGGATATCATTTTATTTAAAATTAAAGGATTATTCTTATTATTTATTCGTTGTAAATTTTCCGCATGTTACAATAATTGTTTGGCAGTTCGGGGTGGAAACCGCAATCTTAAATTTTCTGTTGTTCGGCATACAGACAGTTATGCGATACTCAGACATACGTGAAAAATATTTGTTCTCATAATTTTGCACATTGCGAATTTGATTCGTGTTTCAATAGTTATTCTGCTGTTCGGGGTACAGACATACTCGTATACGATGGGACTTGTGTTACTGAAATCCACTTATCTCTTCATAAGATAAAGACAAAAGTATGTGAGAAAGAAGTATGTATTTTCACTATTTTGGTAATTGTAATTTTGGCACGTTTCAACGGATAGGTATTGTAGTTGGGAAGCCCTCTACTGGGTAGAGAACAATGATTTAGATTAAGCTTACTGAAATTCGGTAATACGTCTAAGAAATGTTGAGAAAAGCTTGTGAAAAACAACTAATAGATATAGTGAATTTTTCGAAATTTTCAACCATTATTCTGCTACTACTCCGAGTTGATACAAACTCGAAAATTCGGACAAAATATTTGAATATCAGTAATTCAAACAAAAATAATAAAATTGCTATGCCCTTAACGACCATGGCTGAATTAAAATATCAAGGAGGGGTAGTTTGTATGGGAGGTAGGGGAACCCGCGGTCCGATTTGGCCCATTTTCAGTACCGTCCCAGATTTTAGCAAAACAAACATTTGACCAAAATTTCAAACCGCTATTATTTCGGGAGTTATTCTGCTAAGAGACAGACACACGGACAGACAGACATGGCTTATTCGATTCAGGGACCGACCCTGATCATTTATATATATACTTTGCCATACCTCCGCAGGCTCCTTTGTGGTGTAACATAATATTGGCGTAACAAAAACAATATACCCTATACCATCTTATGGGTATAGGGTATAAAAATCACTTTCTTCAAAATTGTCTTTCCGTTTTTTTTTTAGATGTGTCTAAATCTACAAATACGGTGGATCAAATTTGCGGAAATCTCCTAATCTGTTCAAAGTGGCTTAAGGATAAGAAAAGAGCTGCCTTCAAAATTTTGCTCATCCGTTCTTGTTATTCTGCGTGTTTCAGTAGTGTTTCGGTTGTCGGGGAAAGAAAAATCCAACATACAAAAATACGCTAATACGCTTTTTAAAAAATACCGGCGCCCGCAATACGAGGGTTTTTTAGATTTAAGATACATACATAGTGAATAATTTTGCACATATACATATTTCATAGGTAATAAATAAGAATTATGCACAATATTAAATGCTTCTTGTAAATCTATTTTTGGATTGGTCTAAATAAACGCGTTCCAGAATGAAGGAAATATATTTACTATGTATCATGCCTACACATATTAACTGAATGTATTAGCTGTAACTCCGTTACCTTAACTCCAAACTGGAAAAAAGCAACTGATATGAAATGCACCCGTCGAGTTCTTTGATTCGAGGACTCATACGTCCATGTTCGATAAAAACTAAAAAGTCGACTTTTTCAAATCTCAGGGACACCCTGTTAGCTTTGTCCTACCAACGTCTAAGGATTTCGTGCTAAAGACTGTTACGATTCTACATTCTTACCAAATTTCATTACGATCGGTTAAACCTTTCGCGAGTTATTTAGTGAACAAATTTTCAAATGCCCGGGACATCCTGTTATCTTTGCCATGCCTACTTTTATGTATTTCGTGCCAGACTGTTACCATTCTACATATTCCTACCAAATTTCATGACAATCGGTTAAGCCGTTCGCAAGTTATTTAGTGAACAAATTTTCAAATGTCCAGGACACCCTGTTATCTTTGCCCTACCAACTATTAGGTATTTCGTGTCAAAGTCTGTTAATATTCTACACATTCCTACCAAATTTCATGACGACCGGATAAGGCGTTCGCGAGTTATTTAGTGAACAAATTTTCAAATGTCCAGGACACCCTGTTATTTTCGCCCTACCAACTTTTAAGTATTTCGTGCCAAAGACTGTTACCATTCTACATATTCCTACCAAATTTCATGACAATCGGTTAAGCCGTTCGCAAGTTATTTAGTGAACAGACGGACGGACAGACGGACGGACAAAATCGATTTCATAAGAGTTTTTTGAGAAATCTAAAAAACCCTAATAAATGCCCAAATTATCGATGTGAATTTAATGCATATTTCAATAAATATTTTGTTGTTTTGGATGGACACCTATCCGGTGCGGTAAATTTTTTGAGTTCACCTTATTACCTAAGGAGATAGATATAGACAAAGTTGATATGTGCAAAAAGGCTATTTTCAAAATTTGCTCATTTAATATTTTAGGGAAAATTTACATAGTTAACTATTCGGTATGGAGACCAATCCGATGGTGTAACTTTAACAAATCTACCAAAACATTCCAAAATGGTCGCTAGATCAGAAAAGCAGGTGCCTTGAACATGATTCCCCTTGTGAATTTTATTATTCTGTTATTTGGAGTAGAGACAGACCGATTCGGCGTGACAAATTTACCGAGATATTCTTATCTGTTGAGGAAATAAATGCTAAAGTATGTGAAAGTGAACTGTCTTTTTAATTATTTTCATTGTGCATTTTTTGGAAGTTTCGATTCTTATTCAGCTATTTATGCGATGGTGCAAATTTACTGAAATCCGAGAATTCGTTTAGGAGATATAGGAAAACGAATTTGAAAAAGAACTGTTTTCATCATTTTGATCATTGTGAAGTTTTTGGATGTTTCAATTGCATTCTGGGTTTAAAATCCAGCAATTCGTTTAAGAACTATACGAAAGGGTTTTGTGTTTATAATTTTGCTCATTGTGAATTTTTTGCGTGTTTCAATAGTTAGTCTGCTATTCGTGGAAGAGACCTATTCGATTGGATTGTCTTTCGCTTGACGTTCAAAAAATAAAGAAAAAACAATACGAAAAAAAAAACATTGTGAATTGTTGCTTTTTGTGAACTTTGTAATTATGCATATACTGCTATTCCGGACTTGTGTAGACCAATATAGTGGAGTGAACTTACTAAAAACCGGTAATTCGCTCAAGAAATACAGAAAGAGGTATGTGAAAAAGAACTGTCATCATAATTATGTTCTGTTGTTCTTTTAATTGGGGTAGGGACCAATCCTGTGGAGCAAATTTAAAAAACAAAACGTTCAAGAAATATACGCAGAAGTAGGCGAAAAAGAACCCATTGTGAATGTTTGTTCATTGGGAATTTTTCGCTTGATTCAATAGCTACTCTGCTATCCGCTCGGAGCCTAATTCGACAAACCTAAAATCATTGATATCGGTGCAGCCGCTCTTGAGTTATAAATGGTGTAACTAACACGACTTTCTTTTATAGAAAAGAAAACGACTAATAGTACAATCAAAATATCCTAAAGCAGGTCTACAAATAAAAAAATAATTTGTTTTGTTCTGGAATCAGTAGAGATACCCCAGGAAAATTGGCATTTCACTTCGGAAAAATTAAGGGAAGGCTGGGTTTTTGCATGAGCCTTCCTTTCGAGGTCCTAAACAAGTCCCTAAAAGTCCCCGTCCCTACGAGTGCCGCTAGCGGTGCTACAGAGGGTCAAAGACCCTCGAAAACAGGTTTCTCTGAATATTTCGATAACGGTAGCATATAAAAAAAGTGGTGTATGGAAAATTTAAAGCTCTTGTGAATTCTTAATAAACGATGCAAAGATCGAATACTTTCGGGCACTCCTAACGGCGCCAAGAGGTGTAACGGTATTTTTAACAAGGTTTCATTAAAATCTTTATAACGGTAACTCGTACTAAAAAATTTTGTATGGAAAATTTGTAGCCTATGGGGTTTTGAAGAAAGTGGCCAAATTTCATATCAATATGTATAGCCTTAAGGGCGCTATGGGGGTTCAAACCTTACAAAAACCGTGTTTTTTGAGGTTTTTCGTAAATGGTGCTAAGACGAGGGAGTGGGCTCTAAGGTGTTCTAGGAGAAATTTGTAGCTTCTATGGCTGTTAGTAAGACGCCAAAAGTCCCCAAAGATGGGAGCCCCCCAAACGAAGTTATGAGGGTCCAAACATTCAATTAAGCAGTTTTTGGGGAATATCTCTATAACGGTAACGTGCACCGAAAGCTGTTATAAGGCAAATGTGTAGCTTATATAACGCTTAATTAAATATCTGAATTTCAGATTGATGCGTGCAATACTAAGGGCGCTATGAGGGTATGAACCGTACAATAACGGTATTTTTTCGTTATTTTCGTGGATTTCTTCATAACGGGACCGCATTCGGTTGGGAAGCCTGTAACAATTTGTTGCTTCTATAACGTCAACTTAAAATGCCAAAACAACTTATTTATGCGGGCACCCCTAAGGAAGCTATGAGGGGTCAAAACTAAACAACTAACTAAACAAAACACCGTTTCTCGGATTTTTTGATAACGGGAACCTCTAGAGGGAACCCATCTGGAATAAATTTGTAGCTCCTGTTGCTGTTACTAAGACGCCAAAAGTCCTTAAAGATGGGAGCCCCTCTAACGAAGTTATGAGGGTCCTAACATTCATTTAAGCAGTTTTTGGGGAATATCTTTATAACGGT
Organism: Microchrysa polita; assembly: GCA_949715475.1. Lineage (NCBI taxonomy): Eukaryota > Metazoa > Arthropoda > Insecta > Diptera > Stratiomyidae > Microchrysa > Microchrysa polita. Next base: position 41,828,723 of record OX454415.1, on the reverse strand, counting down.
AACGTGCACCGAAAACTGTTATACGGCAAATTTGTAGCTTATATACCGCTTAATTAAATATCTGAATTTCGGATTGATGCGTGAAATGCTAAGGGCGCTATGAGGGTCCGAACCGTACAATAACGGTATTTTTCGTTATTTTCGTGAATTTCTTCATAACGGGAGCGCATTCGGGAAGGAAGCCTGTAAATATTTGTTGCTTCTGTAACTTCAAATTCAAACGCCAAAACAACTCATCTATACGAACACCCCCAAGGAAGCTATTAGGGGTCAAAATTAAACAAAAAACCGTTTCTCGGAAATTTTTTTATAACGGGAACCTCTAGAGGGAACCCATCTGAGGAAAATTTGTAGCTTGTGTGTCTGTTAGTGTGACATCAAAAGTCCCCAACGATGGGAGCCCCCCTAGGGAAGTTATGAGGGTCCAAACATCCAAATAAGCAGTTTTTAGTGAATATCTCCATAACGGTAATGTGCACCGAAAACTGGAAATGGCGAAATTGAAGTTTTTACAACGCGTTTTTACAATTTCAGATCGATACGTGCAGTACTAAGGGCGCTACGAGGTTCCAAAACTTGCAAATTCGGCATTTTTGGTTATTTTCGTGAAAATCTCCTTAACGGTAACGTATACCGGAAGCAGTCTGTAAAAATTTGTTGTTTCTATGGTTCCAAATTAGAGGCTCCGCCGATTTGTATGCTCCTGGAGCCTTCATATGTGCATTATAACGTATAAATTAACTAATTTTTAAGCCCATATGGACGTACGTAAGGACATACACTACACATACCTTCTTTAAAAATTAGTTTATTAAAACGTTATAATGCCCGTATGGTGGCTCCAGGTGCATACAAATCGATGGAGCATTTTATTTGAAACATAGAAACAACAAATATTTACAGACTGCTTCCGGTATACGTTACCGTTAAGGAGATTTTCACGAAAATAACCAAAAATGCCGAATTTGCAAGTTTTGGAACCTCGTAGCGCCCTTAGTACTGCACGTATCGATCTGAAATTTGAACATTAAGTTAGGCGTTGTAAAAACTTCAAATTCGCCATATAACAGTTTTCGGTGCACATTACCGTTATAGAGATAGATGTTCACTAAAAACTGCTTATTTGGATGTTTGGACCCTCATAACTTCCCTAGGGGGGCTCCCATCGTTGGGGACTTTTGATCTCACACTAACAGACACACGAGCTACAAATTTCCCTCAGATGGGTTCCCTCTAGAGGTTCCCGTTATCAAAAAATTTCCGAGAAACGTTTTTTTGTTTAATTTTGACCCCTAATAGCTTCCTTGGGGGTGTTCGTAAAGATGAGTTGTTTTGGCGTTTGAATTTGAAGTTACAGAAGCAACAAATATTTACAGGCTTCCTTCCCGAATGCGCTCCCGTTATGAAGAAATTCACGAAAATAACGAAAAATACCGTTATTGTACGGTTCGGACCCTCATAGCGCCCTTAGCATTTCACGCATCAATCCGAAATTCAGATATTTAATTAAGCGGTATATAAGCTACAAATTTGCCGTACAACAGTTTTCGGTGCACGTTACCGTTATAAAGATATTCCCCAAAAACTGCTTAAATGAATGTTTGGACCCTCATAACTTCGTTAGAGGGGCTTCCATCTTTGGGGACTTTTGGCATCTTAGTAACAGCAACAGGAGCTACAAATTTATTCCAGATGGGTTCCCTCTAGAGGTTCCCGTTATCAAAAAATCCGAGAAACGGTTTTTTTGTTTAGTTAGTTGTTTAGTTTTGACCCCTCATAGCTTCTTTAGGGGTGCCCGCATAAATAAGTTGTTTTGGCATTTTAAGTTGACGTTATAGAAGCAACAAATTGTTACAGGCTTCCCAACCGAATGCGGTCCCGTTATGAAGAAATCCACGAAAATAACGAAAAAATACCGTTATTGTACGGTTCATACCCTCATAGCGCCCTTAGTATTGCACGCATCAATCTGAAATTCAGATATTTAATTAAGCGTTATATAAGCTACACATTTGCCTTATAACAGCTTTCGGTGCACTCTACCGTTATAGAGATATTCCCCAAAAACTGCTTAATTGAATGTTTGGGCCCTCATAACTTCGTTAGGGGGGCTCCCATCTTTGGAGACTTTTGGCGTCTTACTAACAGCCACAGAAGCTACAAATTTCTCCTAGAACATCTTAGAGCGCACTCCTTCGTCTTAGCACCATTTACGAAAAACCTCAAAAAACACGTTTTTTTAAGGTTGGAACCCCCATAGCGCCCTTAAAGCTATACATATTAATATGAAATTTGGCCACTTTCTTCAAAACCCCATAGGCTACAAATTTTCCATACAAAAGTTTTTAGTACGAGTTACCGTTATGGAGATTTTAATGAAACCTTGCTAAAAATACCGTTAGACCTCTTGGCGCCGTTAGGAGTGCCCGAAAGTATTCAGTCTTTGCATCGTTTATTGAGAATTCACAAGAGCTTTAAATTTGCCATACACCACTTTTTTGTATATGCTACCGTTATCGAAATATTCAGAGAAACCTGTTTTCGAGGGTCTTTGACCCTCTGTAGCACCACTAGCGGCACTCGTAGGGACGGGGACTTTTAGGGACTTGTTTAGGACCTCGAAAGGAAGGCTCATGCAAAAATTCAGCTTTCCCTTAATTTTTCCGAAGTTTGGCCAAATTTTTGTTCAAATTTCCTGGCGTAAAGGTGGTATTACACTATCAAATAAAGTTTGTCCAGTGGGTCACACAAAATTTGTCCAACTTTTGCAATGACCAAAAGTGTTTTTCGAGACCTATTACACTATGGGACAAACAAATGACCAATTGGTTTGGCCAATGACGCAGTCAGTCAGGTTTCAAGTCAGTTGTTTGACCGATGCAAATTTACCTATCACACTAGTATGACCGTTTCAGAAAAAAATGACCAAAGCTAACTTAGCTCCAATATGTACTTAGAGTGGTTATTGTGCATTGTTTCATTTCTTTATCGAATTTGCAAACGTGTTTAGTTGAATAAATGTTTGTTCTGTAAAAAATCAGTTTAATTTTGCTTGAAGGCGTAATCTTGCCTCTTGCTATTTAAAATGCTCTTTCAAATTTAAGAAGACCGGGAGAATGAAAAGAATGTTAGAATCAAAAAGGGGTGTATGGAGAACTTAGAAAAATTAAAGTAGCAGCTACCTCTTTTTACAAATTTTCTGTGTGTTTCATGCAGGGGAGTACTCAAGAAAATATTTCGAAAGGGGTTTTTGGAATAAGGTTGACGGTGCTCATATTTTATAACTACTCAGTGCATCCAAATCACTGAGTTTATACTAAAGAACACTGGAAAATTATCGTGAGAGTTAAAGGGACCATCAGATTTTTGAAACTCCAAAAAATGTTCTCCGCATTCTCGTTTGTAGCTTGAATAATATGGTCCTGTTTTATTTCTAAAAAAAATATATTCTTTTAGTCACTAATCATCTAAAATTGCGGAAAGACAAATTCAAAATAGACTGCGGATCTCAAGCTACTGGAAAAATTGAGAAACACCGGAGAGTAGTTTCAGTTGTCCTACTTCTCACCTTAGAGTCCCTACAATCAATCTTTGTCCAATGATCAGCCTTGGTTCATAATAAAATTCTGAAAGTAATAACATGATAATTTTTGTGAAAGAAGAAACAGAAGAAACTGTCAGTTAAGTTGCTACAGATTACTCGTATGCCGAGCTCGAAACTTGGACATTGTGCTTTTGAAGTTGCGGCGCGTGTTTCTGAGAGGTGATCCTTATGTAGGATCGCCACTAGTTTCAAGTCATTTATTGTGAGTCCGTTCGGCCATGTACAAAATCAAACTGCCACCCTGAACGGAAACGTTTTTATCGTGACTTTAAAAGCGACAGCGATAGTTTCATATCTCCGATTTATTACCAATATCTGGTAGTAAAGATACAATATCTAACAGTTGCCTAAAGGTAAAACCAAATTTACAAATAAATCAATATATTTTTTCCCCCTTCTTCGAATTTTTTCTACATTTTTTAATGGGAAATATGTACTGTGTTTCCACCAGAAAAAAAGATAAATTCATTTATAAATCGTGGATTACTTATTATTATTTGCAATTTAATTTATTGTTGACACTATGGCCAAGAAATTCAACGTTGTTGAGAAAAAAACAGAAAAATTCGAGAAAATGATTGAAACGGCGTGCGTCTACCAACATTTTTTTGGTAGAGATGAGATCGCCACTAGAGTTGTGTCTTGAACACGCAAATTGTTCCAGTCGAAGCTATTACCGAGAGTTTACCAAAAACATTTTCTTCGATGTAATTCAAAGGATTAATTTAAGTTTTGAATTTTCGAATATCCCACAGTTTGCACAAAAGTATAAATTGTCGCTATTTTTTATATTGATCATTAAATGCACCCAATCGAATCATTTCGTTTGACCACCATGGGTCACACCAAAAACTCGTAATATTTGAATGACCGAATGACCAAAAACGGCAAAATAAATTTGACCCAAGATGTGTTTTGTTATTACACTAAGGTCATATGTTTGACCAGAAATGAATGACCACGATGGTCATTCATTTTTGGTCAAACACATTTTTGGCCATTTATTTTGCTATTACACTAGTGGGACAAACTTTTTGCGTCATTGGTCAAATTTTATTTGATAGTGTAATACCTCCTTAAGAGTAGATTGCCAGAATTCACAAACTAATTTTGTTACTCTATCATTTACTCGACTCATGTAAGCCCCGTTTAACGACTAGAAAACAGTCCGGTGGCAGCTACTAGCAGGAACCACAATGGTAGAGTGGTCGCTAGAGTACTCTACTTAGCCTCGACTCATATAACCGGCGCTAATTTGATATTCCAAAATATGAAACTTGATCGAGAAATGGTATAAGTCAAACATATTGAATAGGATTTACATAATGTAGAAATACGTATATCATTTTGGATTAGTAGATATCGAAATAGATATACACGTTAAGACATATTTAATGCCTAATCATTTATTCTGGACATTCTAGAATTCTTATCACAAGCAATTCACTTCGCTGAGACTTTGTATTTCGCTTCTACTCGAACATAGCTTAATACGAGTAAATACATACTTATTTCTTATCAACCAGTTGTGTGCAATTTGTCACAGCTTTGACCACAATTGTTTAAAGTTAAGTTTAAATGCTGATAAAACTTTACTGTTTGCGGTTATGCCGGCATATAGTGAGTGAGCTGAGTGATATGTTAATTTGCAGTGTGACTATTCGTATTATGGACCGCCAACTGACTATCTATCTAATCCATGTTCGGGGGGTCACCGGCACCCATTCTTTTCAATGGGCGATTCATCATCGTTTTCATATGTTTAGCACTTGTTCTAATTCTGGCCTATTTCGCGACTACTGTAATCCATCGACTTCTCTACAATAAAGTCACAACAACTTTGAATAACGCAATCCAGCTATAAATTAATCGTGAAGTCACCATTTGTGTATCGCTAATGAGCTGGTTTTTTATGAAATTTGGAATTTGCTTTGGCGCCCTGTTGAATTTGCGCGCATTATTCAGTTCTGCGCGGTTCGTTGTGCGAAAAACTCCTTTCGAATCGATTTTGTCCTAGTTGCCCGTGTGTGTTGTTTATGTTTTGCCGCGTCGTTCAACTGACACTAGAACATCCGCAACATGTCAGTGGGAATTGCATTTGAGATGATTGCAATTTGTTGAATTGTGAGAACGTCGATGACCGCAATTTAGACGGAAGTGAATTGTTTAGTGCGAGTGTAAGTGATTTAGTTGAAACTGTGAAAGTTGTAATGAAAAATAAGAGTCCGACAAACCGTGTGTAAGATTTCAGTGCCAGTTACTTTGTGTCCGTAAATTGTCACATGTCTTCCCCAAAACAATAAACAATTTAACAATTCCGAAGATACCGTATCTGAATTCAATGTTCAATGCTCGTATTATTCGCAATGCCGTTCAAGATGTCCAGATATTCGATATCAAACAGTGCATTGTCTAGTCCTCGTCCATTCAGTTGTCTCGCGGGTGTGTTTCATATGTGAAAACGTACTGTCCGTGGTCAGGGTCGTTTTGTGCGAATTTGTCGTGTTCGTTTAAATGTAAAACATTGCGTGAAAATGGGCAATACAAGTGCACGTAGTGTCGACGAAAAGGATTCTTCCATTTCGGGAGTGAATAAAGGTCGACGGAAGAGTAAAGTGTTTAGTCGTTTCGGTGGCGGTAGAAAATCGAAAAATGCCAGCGGCTCGGAAAGGGGTGAAGGTCATTCGGAAGGTGGTGATTCAAAATCAGCTGATCGGTCGGAGAGCAACAACAGTTTGGATCAGCTGGATGAAGGTAGCAATAATTTCGAAAGTGCAAATGAAGCCCTATCCCTTGACGTTGTTGAAAGTAGAGGTTTGTTTGTTTGTTGTGTTCAGTGTGATGTTTTTTCGGATTTTTGTGTATTTTTTGGTAGAACCGTTGTATGATCTAGAAGAGCCTTTATTTGATGTTGAGTACTCTTTTACTCATGTAGTTAAGATTTTTCTCTTTATCACTTAAGCTTGGTTTACTACATGTGTCAAGTAGAGTATTTTCCACTCTACCGATTTCTCTACCACGGGGCTGGCTAGTCGCTCCGACTCGACTGTCTTCTATAGTCCAGTACAATTGGTTCAAAATAGCCCCAAACCTAAACATCCAAAAGAAAGAGAAATTTTTGATGCCAAATCGTTGAATACACTGCCTAATATATGCAGTAAAAAGTTACACTAATTTGCGCCATGGGTTAAGGGGGGAGGGGGTGGCAAAGGGGTGAAAATTCAGTTTCTTGCAAATATCTGGAAAACTATGAGTCTGACCTTAAAATGAGCTGAGGACAAAACAAACAACATAAAATTACCTTTGTAATGATATGTAACACTCTAGACATTTTCTCAGAAAATTATACCCTAGACCCAAAAGTATTATAGTGAATTTACATTTTTTGAGTCTTACATTTCGCACTGTAACTCTTGATAGAATAGACCTTCGGTCATAAGATCTTGTCCATATATTGCTAACAAAATTCATTTAATTTCTACCAAAAATTGGAATGCTCCGACCATTGACGCCCCCCTCACTCCTCCTAACATTTTTCAAAAAGGCATGCCTGTAGCTTCCTTTTGAATTGAGCCAGGCAGATAAAATTTGGTGGGCTGCCTTTTCTAAGCTCCATTATGCTCCCCACCAAAAATTATTACCATCCGATCCAAACTAAGGGTACCCCCCATACAAAGTGAACGACAATTCTAACAAATTTCACATTTTTTCACTTCTAAATTCTATCTAAAATAGAAATAAAAAATTTATCTCTTAGAACGTCCTTATAACAGTTAACTGTAGTCTTCTGAAGGTAAATCCAAAAGTTTGTACCAGAGCGTGGCTTACAAGTACGAAAAATCGGATTTAAAGGTTGGTAGTACACGTTACTCGAAATATTCGCAAATAGCCTTAGAACTGGTATCACTGACCTTCAAACCCAATTTTTTGATACTTTTAGCGTACACCCTAGTACAACCTTTTGAACATACATTCACAAGACTACAATTAACTGTTATAATGACATTCTAAGAGATAATTTTTTTTCTATTTTACATAGAATTTAGAAGTGAAAAAATGGTAAATTTGTTAGAATTGTCGTTCACTTTGTATGGGGTGTACCCTTAGTTTTGATCGGATGGTAATAATTTTTGGTGGGGAGCATAATGGAGCTTAGACTAGGCACCCCACCTAATTAGATCTGCCTGGCTCAATTTGAAAAGAAGCTACAGGCATGCCTTTTTGAAAAATGTTAGGAGGCGTGAGAGGGGCGTCAATGGTCGCAGCACTCCAATTTTTGGTACAAATCAAATAAATTTTGTTATCAATATATGGACAAGATCTTATGACGGTAGGTTTATTCCATCAAGAGTTACAGTGCGAAATGTAAATTCACTATAATACTTTTGGGTCTAAGGTATCATTTTCTGCAAAAATTTCTAGAGTATTATATTTCATTACAAAAGTAATTTTATGTAGTTTGTTTTTGTTTCGTCCTCAGGACATTTCAAGGTCAGACTCATAGTTTTCCAGATATTTGCAAAAAACTGATTTTTTTTTGGATGTTTGGGTTTTGAGCTATCTGTACTAGACTACTAGTCGGTTGTGTCTAGCTCTACTCTACTATGTACACTCCCAATCAATAGGATAGTTCCACTTGTAAAATGGCTGTATCTCGGTAAGTGATAACGGAATTTTCTTAAAACTTGGTGACAATATTTCAAGTATCCTACTTGTTCTTTGTATAACATAAGGTCTCAAATCCGGAGTCCCGTTAGGATTTTCTTACGATAATTCTTAAAAAGAGCACAAATAGTGAAGTCAATAGGATAGTTCCAGTAGAAATAAAATGTCAAATAAGGGTACGAAAGGATAATTTTACTTTAAAAAATGTAGCTGGTAACAAGCAGGACTTTATTTAAGTAATTTAAGCTCAAAAAGATAATCTGGGATAGAATTGTATAGGTTTTAATGGTAAATTAAATTAGTTTCGCCCCAAGCTCCTCTAAACGTTATCAGAAGATCTTCAGTATGTTTAAACTATCGTCTAACGGTATAGATCTTCCTTGTCATTCATCCCCACACATTTTTGATGGTATTTAGATCTAGGAAGTATGGGAGGTCTTTCCCAAACCTTGATTAGTTGGTCTTGAAACCAATCTTTTATCAGTCTTGCTCCATGATTGATGCCATTATCTTGCTAAAATCTCAAAGATGTTGTATGAAAAATGTCGGTAATTTTAAGAATTATATCACCCAGAATATTTTTGTAAGATTGGACGTTGTGAATATCTCTAATTTCCACAAGCTCAATAGTTCCGCACCGAGATAGTCAACCCCATACATCGACATTTCTTACTCTGAGTGATGTGTCTACAAAATTAATTTCTTTTTGCTCAAATCGTGGAAATAATACCTAAATCCATCTGAACCGACGAGATTAAATTTTTCCCGTCAGTAAAAATAACGCGTTTGACAATCCATACAGTTTCTCTATTTGGGTTGAATATCTTGGTATGGAACTACTGAGCTTTTTTAAATTAGAGGTATTTAGAGTACCCAGGCTTTTAAAGATATTCATCCTAATGTGTTGCCTAAAACTTCCGACATTTTCCATGCCATTCCTATAAGATTTGAACAAGATAATGATAGCAATTATGATGCAATGCTGATAAAAGATTGATTTCAAGACCAACTAATCAAGGTTATGGAAAGACTTTCCTACTTCCTAGATCTAAATATCTTCAAAAATTTGTGGGAATGAATGGCAAGGAAGATCTATACCGTTAGACAATAGTTTACGAACACTGAAGCTCTTTGGCGAACGTTGAGAGGAGCTTTGGACGAAATCAGCTTAATTTGCCGTTAAAACCTATACAATTCTATCCCCGATTAAGTTTTTGAGCTCAAATTACTTAAATAAAGTTCTACTTATTACCAGCTACATTTTTCCAAGTAAAATTATCCTTTCTTACCGTTATTTGATGTTTTATTTACACTGGAACTATCCTATTGACTTCACCATTTGTACTGTTTTTAAGAATTCTCGTAAGAAAATCCTAACGGGACTCCGGATTTGAGACCTTCTATTATTGAAAGAACAAGCAGGCTACTGAAAATATTGTCACCAAGTTTGAAGAAAATACCGTTATCACTTACCGAGATACAACCATTTTTTAAGTGGAACTATCCTATTGATTGGGAGTTTATGTACATACACATATCCATTTACATGAGTAGAGTGCAAAGAATCTACTCTGCCGTTTGACTCATTTAAACCGCGCTTTACGGCTGACGTATAGCTCACTTCATAATGTACATACATATTTGGTTTTCCATCCTTTTTTTTAAGAAAACACTTAATTTTGTTGATCTGATTTTATCTATAAGTATTTAGATAATAGTCTGTAGTCTGGCTGGTCTAGCGGTTAGTGCGCGCACCTTCGGTGCACAGGGTCATGAGTTCGAATCTCACCGTGGATCATGGTGTTTTTCGAACTCACGAGCTTGTGACGGACTATGATCTCACTCAGATGTTAAACGAGTACCCATTTATGGGGATAAATAACACTGCTGAGCGTGATGCTGATCTCATTACCTCAACAAAAAGCAGATAAGATCTTGGAAATAGGATGTCACTAACACATCCTGCGGCCTTAGTCCAATGCTGGATTGTCGCGCCTGTTATTTATTTTTATTTAGATAATACGAGTAGGTACATACATATTGATATAAAACACGCATACATGCACATTTATTAAGCACGTTTTATTGTGTTTATCTCGTGCAGGTTTGGGTAGAACTTCATATAAAAAAAATTACACTTACCCAGGTAAAGTCCACGCGTGCAACTACCCTACACGGGATAGAGCTTAGATGAATCAAATGTAGATGGCGGACGCATAGGGGAAATATGAGGAAATTTGTTTTTACAAACCAAATGTGAGAGTTTTTCTATTCACGAGAAAAGATTTTGCAAAAAAATAATCATCTTTTGTGATAAAATCCACCACATCTAAAAAATAAGCCGACGAAGGTGAGTCAAAGATGCGCAAAAACTGTCAAATGTCAGCTGTTTGGTCTTAACCGGGATGTTACCCGCGATCGTTTTTTTCCGATCAGATTTACCCGCGATACGAAAAAAACGTCGCTAATGTATCAATGTACCATAGACCTACACTAGCCGGCACATGTATTTTGACATCTGGTACTCTCGAGCCAAGATACTGATTTTGTTTAACTAGAGCGAATAACGGTAAATTTCTTATAAGAAAATCAAAATACATATCAACAGCAATAAATATGCTCAATATTTTCCCTGCCCATTTTCGCACTTTCTTGCTATAAAGAAGAGAACAGATTGGTGCGAAATGTTGATGCGACATAATAGACCAAGCAATGAAAGCCTAAAAAGGGGGTGTAGAGAACATCGAAGGGGGTGACGATTTTTTTTTTCGGTATTTTGTCAGGAGTAGTTAGGAGGTAAAGGTACTAATTTTACTCGGAGCTGAGGGGTGCGCTAACGCGGGGAGAGGGGGTTAAAGGTGCAATTTTGTGCAATTTTTGGTGTTTTGGGCTATATCTCGAAAACGGTGAGTCGCACAGAAAAAAGTTGTGAGTAAGCATTAAAGCTTTCTAAATATCCTATTTATTTGCCAATACTTACATATGCAAAACTCCTAACGGTTCTTCCGATATTGTTCAATAAAAGTAAAAAAAAAATTTTTTTTGCATTCTATTGACTCTGGTGTCTCTCCGATTTGTTTTTCAAAAAACTTTTGTAGGGTAAAGTTAGTAAGTGGTAAATTTTCCTTAATTTGATATACTTCTTCTTGGCTTGTCTCCTATCATTCGAGAGTTAAGAGAGTCTCAAGGAAGTAATATTCTTTACTCATCAGAATGAAGACAACCATTGTGAAAAATCGGCAGGGGGGGGACGGTTTTTTATTTCATGGATCCATAATGGGCAGTTCGGAGTAAGACATAACTACAAGCTCGCGGTCATGAGGTGTGCGCTAACGTGGGGAGGGGGGGCTAAAGGATTCATTTTTGCAGGTTGTCGACTTAATCTTGGAAATATCTCGGAAGCGGTGAGTCGTCCTGAGAGTATTTGTATGGCAGTACTAAAGCCCAATAAATTTCCAAAAACTTATTTGAACACTCAAATGCCGAATTCCTAACGGTTCCCCCGATACAGGTGATTGAAATCAGAAAATTGTTAAAAAATCGTTATTTTGTTCATTTTTTTGGCTCTGGTGTCTCTCGCGATTGTTTTTCGGAAAACTGTTTCACGACCAATTTGTACGATGTTTAATTGGCTCTCATTTAATATACGCCCCGTTGTCCGGTCTTCAATCAGTCAAAAGCTTAGGAGTTAAAACCGAGCTTCCGAATGCAATTTTCTCTATTTTCAAGGATAAAGACAAACATTGTGAAAAAACGGCAGTGGGGGGACGGTTTTTTATTTCATGTATCCATAATGGGCGGTTCGGAGTAAGACATACTACAAGCTCGCAGGCATGAGGTGTGCGCTAACGTGGGGAGGGGGGCTAAAGGATTTATTTTCGCAGGTTGTCGACTTAATCTTGGAAATATCTCGGAAGCGGTGAGTCGTCCTGAGAGTATTTGTATGGCAGTACTAAAGCCCATTAAATTTCCAAAAACTTATTTGAACACTCAAATGCCGAATTCCTAACGGTTCCCCCGATACAGGTGATTGAAATCAGAAAATTGTTAAAAAATCGTTATTTTGTTCATTTTTTGGCTCTGGTGTCTCTCGCGATTGTTTTTCGGAAAACTGTTTCACGACCAATTTGTACGATGTTTAATTGGCTCTCATTTAATATACGCCCCGTTGTCCGGTCTTCAATCAGTCAAAAGCTTAGTAGTTAAAACCGAGCTTCCGAATTCAATTTTCTCTATTTTCAAGGATAAAGACAAACATTGTGAAAAAACGGCAGGGGGGGGACGGTTTTTTATTTCATGTATCCATAATTGGCGGTTCGGAGTAAGACATACTACAAGCTCGCAGGCATGAGGTGTGCGCTAACGTGGGGAGGGGGGCTAAAGGATTCATTTTCGCAGGTTGTCGACTTAATCTTGGAAATATCTCGGAAGCGGTGAGTCGTCCGAGAGTATTTGTATGGCAGTACTAAAGCCCATTAAATTTCCAAAAACTTATTTGAACACACAAATGCCGAATTCCTAACAGTTCCCCCGATACAGGTGATTGAAATCCGAAAATTGTTAAAAAATCGTTATTTTGTTCATTTTTTTGGCTCTGGTGTCTCTCGCGATTGTTTTTCGGAAAACTGTTTCACGACCGATTTGTACTATGTTAAATTGGCTTTCATTTGATGTGCTCCCCGTTGTCCTGTCTTCAATTAGTCAAAAGCTTAGGAGTTAAAACCGAGCTTCCGAATTCAATTTTCTCTATTTTCAAGGATAAAGACAAACATTGTGAAAAAACGGCAGTGGGGGGACGATTTTTTATTTCATGGATCCATAATGGGCGGTTCGGAGGAAAACATACTAAAAGCACGCGGTCATGGGGAGTGCGCTAACGTTGGGAGAGCGGATTCAAATATCTCATTCTTGTGCTTATTAGTTCTATCCCCGCTACATATCCGTAACCGCGAACTCTACGAAAAAAATGTCTGAACAAGAATGAAAGCTTACACAATTTCCTATAAAGTTCATCTTACATGCATAGGTCGAATTCCTTACAGTTATCCAGATATAGCTAATTTAAAAATCAGAAATTTCACATAGAAAACATCCACACAACATAATTGGTATACATGTATCTATAGATTGGCTATATTCATGTAGGCTGTGTTGATGTTTTCTATGTGAAATTTCTGATTTTTAAATTAGCTATATCTGGATAACTGTTAGGAATTCGACCTATGCATGTAAGATGAACTTTATAGGAAAATGTGTAAGCTTTCATTCTTGTTCAGACATTTTTTTCGTAGAGTTCGCGGTTACGGATATGTAGCGGGGATAGAGCTAATAAGCACAAGAATGAGATATTTGAATCCGCTCTCCCAACGTTAGCGCACTCCCCATGACCGCGTGCTTTTAGTATGTTTTCCTCCGAACCGCCCATTATTGATCCATGAAATAAAAAACCGTCCCCCCACTGCCGTTTTTTCACAATGTTTGTCTTTATCCTTGAAAATAGAGAAAATTGAATTCGGAAGCTCGGTTTTAACTCCTAAGCTTTTGACTAATTGAAGACAGGACAACGGGGAGCACATCAAATGAAAGCCAATTTAACATCGTACAAATCGGTCGTGAAACAGTTTTCCGAAAAACAATCGCGAGAGACACCAGAGCCAAAAAAATGAACAAAATAACGTTTTTTTAACAATTTTCGGATTTCAATCACCTGTATCGGGGGAACCGTTAGGAATTTGGCATTTGTGTGTTCAAATAAGTTTTTGGAAATTTAATGGGCTTTAGTACTGCCATACAAATACTCTCAGGACGACTCACCGCTTCCGAGATATTTCCAAAATTAAGTCGACAACCTGCAAAAATGAATCCTTTAGCCCCCCCTCCCCACGTTAGCGCACACCTCATGACCGCGAGCTTGTAGTTATGTCTTACTCCGAACTGCCCATTATGGATCCATGAAATAAAAAACCGTCCCCCCCCTGCCGATTTTTCACAATGGTTGTCTTCATTCTGATGAGTATAGAATATTACTTCCTTGAGACTCTCTTAACTCTCGAATGATAGGAGACAAGCCAAGAAGAAGTATATCAAATTAAGGAAAATTTACCACTTACTAACTTTACCCTACAAAAGTTTTTTGAAAAACAAATCGGAGAGACACCAGAGTCAATAGAATGCAAAAAAAAATTTTTTTTTACTTTTATTGAACAATATCGGAAGAACCGTTAGGAGTTTTGCATATGTAAGTATTGGCAAATAAATAGGATATTTAGAAAGCTTTAATGCTTACTCACAACTTTTTTCTGTGCGACTCACCGTTTTCGAGATATAGCCCAAAACACCAAAAATTGCACAAAATTGCACCTTTAACCCCCTCTCCCCGCGTTAGCGCACCCCTCAGCTACGAGTAAAATTAGTACCTTTACCTCCTAACTACTCCTGACAAAATACCGAAGAAAAAAATCGTCACCCCCTTCGATGTTCTCTATAATGTCTTGTTTGATTGGCCTATAAGTATTTTGACAATATTTAAATCTTTGATTGTACACCAATTTCTTTGGAAAAAAATGGATAAAACATAATTTTATTAATGATTTGTGTTAATATGTATTTTGAATTCCAAGCAGAAAATGTGACCAGTGGTTTGAAACATTGGAAAAAAAATCAGAAATTCGAAGTTTGGTTTAAGCCTCCGTTCAGGCAAACTTCAACCCTGGTTTAAAGGTTGGAGACGCTGCAATTGAATTTAATTTCATAAGGTAGACTTCATTATTAAACACCAGAATTGAATAAGAGAAAGGAAATAGAAAACTATTCCATGCATCACAGAAATGGGATGTGTATCCCATCTTCTTACCGAAAAATCTTCCAAATATTTATGGAAAATGTGCTAATTGAACCAAAGGATATTATGAATATGAAGAATGTGCCATCGGAGGCAGAGATAATAACGACCACCTTCGGCCTAGAACTAAAAAAGGCAAATTGCATGCATACGTAGATAAAGTGAAACCAAAGAAAGATTTAAAAACCATACCAAAAGCAAACCTCTGTTACTAAGGAAAAAGTTCAAGCTACTACAACTTTCGGGAAAAGTTATTTATTCTAATATTCGTTATTTTATTACATTTAAAAAAAAAATCAATATTTAAAGTAAATGCCCAGTTTATGTAGAAAAACGGATACCTGGTTATCAAAATTAATACCACAGTGGAGGCTCTCTCATTATGCAGGGATATATTGCTTGCAATGGCCTAGGCTGCTTAAGTTCAAATCACTGTTTCCATGGCCAAAGCTTCTTTTGGTCGTCATTGAATCGTCGGAAGTTATATTAGTTTTTTTTGCGGCACAATTTGGTTTAAATTTCACTTCTTTCTTAGAGTTCTTCATCGTGGCTCACTCATCACTCGGGGTTCACATTCGCTTTCTTTCAAAGAGCGTCAAGATTCGCTTTTATTTTGTTTTAAAACATTTTTTTGTTTAGTAATAAACAGTTTACCGTATAAAGGTACGTTGTCCTCGACGCGGCCGCACGACAGCCACTCGCTCATTCCATATAAAAACTCGTTTCTCTCTCATTATTTTAAAAACGAGTTTTTATATGGAATTAGCGAGTCGCGCAGTCGTGTCGAGGAAAATGTACCTTAAAATAAAATTCAATAGTAGCGTATTCATTATTCAATTTTTCAGGACTAAGGCTTGCAACAATCGATGCTCAAACCAATCTTCGAAATTCTGATTTTTCTTTATGTTTCGAGGCACTGGTGATATTTTTTATTTGAAAATTAATATGGGGCACTCAAAAATTAATAAAAATATGTTTTGTGCATCAGTTCTTGGGGAAAAATGGGTGCAATCAAAGAGTTAAATGTTGTCAAAATACTTATGCCACACCAGAATTACGCCTCCATCTTTTCTCTTTTCTATAGCATGAGAGTCCGAAAGAGCACAGGAAAAACCATATTTATTGCTCTCGATATGGGCTTTAATTTTGATAAAAGAAATGTACCGTTATTGGCTTTAGTTAAACAAAACCAGTGTCGGGGCTCGAGGGTATGAGATGTCAAAATACATATGCCGACCAGTGTATATACTGGACCAGACATTATGCTTAAAACGTTGAAGCATTTTTACGCGACCCACGAATATGTATTGTGACATGGTCATAGGTGTCGCAAAAAAATTACAAAATCAAAAGTTTAAGAAGCACTGACAATTATTGTTGATTCAAACCCTACCTTGCATTTAAGCTAAGTACTATGTTCACCGAGCGAAAAAGTTGTTTTTTGTCTGCTGTGCATATTTGCCTTATATTCACTAAATTTAAAAAAATGTGTACTCGCGGTCTGATTGATTGTCAATAGCATTAGTGTGAACTAAAACTATAAAGTAAGAAATTGGAATAGAGATGGAACTCCATATAACATTAAAACCTATCGAACAACATTTTACCTTTGAGTGTGTGCTGTATGTAACGTGTACATACAGGAAGATATCTTCCCGCATGTACACGTTACATACAGCACACACTCAAAGGTAAAATGTTGTTCGGTAGATTTTAATGGTATATGGAGTTCCATCTCTATTCCAATTTCTTACTTTATGCTAAAACTACAGTCAGAAGATGGTAGTTACTAGCTACTAGTGCAGCGAGTAAGGTGCATGCGAGAAATCTCCACGGTGACGACGACGTCAACAACGAAACATTGTCATATAAATGGGTGACTACGCGTTGTTACGACGTTCGTTACCGAGAGTCTGTGCAACTAGACGCGTGAATAGTCACCCTATCTACATACATAGGAATTAGTTGTATGCGCGAAATTACCACGGTGACGATGGGACGTCGTCAACAATCGAAAAAGTGTTATGCAATTTTACTAGTAGCTAATATGACATGTGAAGTGGCAAGTGAATATATGCTAGAATTATTTCTCGGTGGATTTTGAATTCAAGGCTCAACTGATCGACACGAAAGTCAGTGTGAATGTGTAGAAGGGTAGGGTATTTGCTACGAATACCTTTGAGATTGGAATATGTTTACAGGGTATCCCAAACGAGTTGCAAAAGTAGATTATTTTATTTGTCATCGGAAAAGAGTGTATCGGCACGTATATCGACATGAACTTCAGTGTAAATATGTAGAATGGTAAAGTATTTGAACCAAATACCTTTGAGATTAGGAAATGTTATTTACTAAACCCGACAATATGCTTGTGCTGTTAGATCAATCAATAATTTTATAGTTTCACACGAAAAACAAATAAAAGTAGCAAAATTGCCACTATGTATTCGATAAATGGGACACCGCTGTATAATTGACAATTGAATGATGGACTACTGCATAAATAAATTCAATATCTAAATTTGGCAGCCAGTCACATTGTTACTCGACTACTTCCAATTGGCTTCTCGAGCTACCCGTGTGGCTACCACAGATAGCTGAAACTGTCATTTAACGGTTCGGATATTTAACCAGTACCTATTAGATCATATTTTAGAGACTTTAGACCAAAAAAGTTTTTTGCAGGACGCGATCTTTTTGAGGTAATTATCGATTGCTTTTTCACATAATTTGGGTCGTAGTTCGGCCATAACTTGTCGAATGTTGTTCCGTAAATACTCCAGAGAATTGATCACATAGTCTTTTGCGTACCTCCACAAAAAAGTCTTAAGGCGTCAAATCGCATTATCTCGTTGGCCACGCGACATCGCCAAATTCCGGAATTACTCAATTGATAATTGACGATAACAGCGACTAACAGCGACGCCATAGTAATTTTTGAAAAAAAAAAGCGCCACCTTTTGACGACAATGCACAGCAAACAGTCACTAATGTTTTCTGTAACCGCAGTTTTTTCGAATTTTTCTATTGTGATGTTAGCTATTGTTTGTTGGGTAGGCCGATTATAACAACCACTTTTGCACTTCGTTTGAGAGACCTTGATAACATTTTCCTCCTTCAAAGGTATTTGTATCAAATATCCTACCATTCTACACATTCATACTAAATTTTTTGCCGATTATTATCTACTTTTGCACCTCGTTTAGGACACCCTGTTACAATTCCCAATCTCAAAAGTAGCAAATACCCTACCATTCTACATATTTACACTGAAATTCATGACGATATACGAGCCGAAACACCCTTTTCCGCTGACAAATAAAATTATCTACTTTTGCACCTTGTTTGGGATACCCTGTAAACATTTTCCAATCTCAAAGGTATTTGTAGCAAATACCCTACCATTCGGCATATTTACACTGAATTTCATTTCGATATACACCCTTTTCAGATGACAAATAAAATTATCTACTTTTGCACCTCCTTTGGGACACCCTGTTAACATTTTCCTACTTCAAAGGTACTCGTAGCAAATACCCTACCATTCTACACATTCACACTGAATTTCGTGCCGATCCGTTGAACCGTTAATTCGAAATCCACCGAGAAATAATTGTAGTGTATATTCACTCGCTGGATAGTTGCTAGTCGAATTGAACATGTACTATTCCACTAGTAGGTAGTAAAATGTATCTATTTACTAGCTACTAGTAAAAGTGCACAACACTTTGTTGATTGTTTACGACGTTGTCACCGTAGTAATTTCTCTTTTGCAACTAATTCCTGTAGATAGGGTGACTAGTGACGCAACCCCAATTTTTTTTCTTTTGACATTTTTATGTCTTGACTCTGGCACATAAATCGAAAATCACGAAAATTGCAACGAAAAAGCGTTACGTTTTTGGCATTACAGGTGTGAGTTTTGGGTGCCATCCAAGGTTCAACAGAGGTTGGGCTTGGGTTCAATTTACGTTCAACTTGAGTTCAACTTTTGTTGAATGACCCAAAAAGTGTAACTTTTAACTTAGGTTCAACTCATGTTCAACTTTCGTTCAACTTTTGTTGAACGACCCAAAAAGTGTTACTTTCAACTAAGGTTCAACTCACGTTCAACTTTTGTTGAACGACTCAAAAAGTGTTACTTTCAACTTAGGTTCAACTCACGCTCAACTTTCGTTTAACTTTTGTTGAACGACCCAAAAAGTGTTACTTTCAACTTGGGTTCAACTTGGGTTCAACTTGAATTCAACTCGAATTCAACTCGCATTCAACTCGCATTCAACTTGAACTCAACTTTCAACTTAGGTTCAACTCACGTTCAACTTTTGTTGAACGACCCAAAAAGTGTAACTTTTAACTTAGGTTCAACTCATGTTCAACTTTCGTTCAACTTTTGTTGAACGACCCAAAAAGTGTTACTTTCAACTTAGGTTCATCTCACGTTCAACTTTTGTTGAACGACCCAAAAAGTGTTGGTTTCAACTTAAGTTCAACTCACGTTCAACTTTCGTTCAACTTTTGTTGAACGACCCAAAAAGTGTTACTTTCAATTTAGGTTCAACTCATGTTCAACTTTCGTTCAAGTTTTGTTGAACGACCCAAAAAGTGTTACTTTCAACTTAGGTTCAACTCACGTTCAACTTTTGATGAACGACCCAAAAAGTGTAACTTACAACTTAGGTTCAACTCACGTTCAACTTTCGTTCAACTTTTGATGAACGACCCAAAAAGTGTTACTTTCAACTTAGTTTCAACTCACGTTCAACTTTCGTTCAACTTTTGTTGAACGACCCAAAAAGTGTAACTTTCAACTTAGGTTCAACTCACGTTCAACTTTTGTTGAACGACCCGAAAAGTGTAACTTTCAACTTAGGTTCAACTCACGTTCAACTTTCGTTCAACTTTTGATGGACGACCCAAAAAGTGTTACTTTCAACTTAGGTTCAACTCACGTTCAACTTTCGTTCAACTTTTGTTGAACGACCCAAAAACATGAAAATGTCCCACTGAGTTGCGGACTTGTACGCAAGCTGATTTGTGCTTTTTCTAAAGGCCTGTCAAACATGACGTCACTAAAACACCCATAGCACCGTTCGTGGGCCACGTACGCCAATTTTTATTTTAAATTTGGAATCGCTGCCTCAAATTTACCTTAGTGTTTCTGCCACGCCGATCGCCTTTTCCATGACTGCGAGAAAGTCCTTTTTTCTAGGCAGGTTCCAAAAACATCGATGAATCCTTCCTCCGATAGATGCGTATATATTATTAAATTTCTTTTCTTTAGCAAAATTTATTTATAAAACTGAAAATTTGTAAAAAAAATATCCCATTCCATTAAAATACAATTTCAATTGTCTCATCAATTTTAATTTTTTTGTTTTTTTTGTAATTCTGATTCTGAATTTTGACCTCGAACCGTAAATCATTTATGAAGTATGACACCATTGTCTGTTACTTTCTGAACGATATTTTTTCGTCTGCCTCCATGTGCTTAATTGAATTTAATACTTCATTGAATTTTTAATATCCATGCAGACGGCACATTTTTTCCCCATTTCACTCGTGTCCTTATTCGAACATGGCCCCTTCCCTGTCGCCAAACTTTTCTGCTTTTTAAATTGTTTCGCGTGAAGTGCGCGAAAAATGAGAGAATGCCATTAAAAATTGTTTGCTTCGGTACCTTAACGACACCAATTTATATAAATTTATTATTTTCAATGGGAAAATATGAAGATACAAATCACAGGAATTATTTTTGAATTGTAGATAAGAATTCCAGAGAAATTAATAGGAGGATTTATGATGTTTCGGCTTATCTATCTAATTAATAATAAAATTTAATTTCAATTTTAAATTGGTTTTCGAAGTGTGGTATTGTAATAGAATCTTTGCGAATTTAACCTTGTCTTAAGTGACCAAAAGTGGATGATTCTTCCTAGACTTCCGGAACAAATTAATTTATAAATTATGTAAAGAAATGTGAATAGACTGTTAATCGACAGGACTCTTTGTATCTTAATTTCCATCGTCTTATGCACATAAGTATACACTTGAAATGCGACAATTTACGAGAACGACTCTTATAAACTATTTAAACTGTACATACTTCTTGAATTTATTAGATTTCCGAAAAACTCCTTAATTTATCTTTACTCTTCATGTATTTCAAACTAAATAATGTACATACCCGCTTTTGAAGAGACTTCACTTCTTAAGCACAATTTCTAATAGGATTACAACAATTTCCTGCAATTCTGTTGTCATTGTTTCGAATATGTCCACGTCCAAGAAGCTCTATTTTCAAAGTTCCTTACATTCTTCCTCTTGCAGAAGTTAGCAGTAGTTTAAGATTCAAATGCATACAGAGCACACGACAGGAAGTCGCCCTTTCAGGATTGCCACCAGAATACCATACTCGTACATACACATGTGATAATATTCAATAGAGAAAATTGTATACATACTATCACCCTCTGGCAAAAGACATACACATATAGCATTAGTTGACGAAAGCAAAACTTTGTTACGTCGACAGAGAGATAGGGACAAGGAAGGACGTTATCAAAAAGGTGTTTGAATGTGAAAAGTGACTTAAACCAAATTTCTACTTGTAAATGTGCAAGCACTATGTTACATTGAAGTGGCCGTTGGTGAATTGAAACTACAAAAAGAACTCATAATTTTGGTTAACTTAACTCAATTAAAAAAATAATTGCTGCCTCCTACTTGATCCCAATATGCATTCTATAAGCTTTGGAGTAAACTGAGTTCCCGCCTTTTTTTTCAGTTTTTTTTTTCTTGACAACTGGAAAAATGGCATAATTTTTTTTTCGGGGTTAAAATAATTTCCAACTGCCAACTAATTTATCCTGCCAGTTGCGACATTCAGAAAATTCTACCATTATTTTTTTTTAAAGAGTCACGCTCACCTTTTTGCACAGTCTATGATATTTATTATGAAATGACAGTTCCTCTTACACTGAAAACTTTTGCACTTAGTAGATCTCTGAATGCATCATCATATTCGGTAAGTCGTAGAACGTTCCCAACGTACAAAACGACGAGGCAGGGATGAAGACACTTCGACTTGGAGTCGATATAGAATCGAGCGTTCGGTTGGCTTAACGTGCAAATTTATAGTGACAACTACCTTACATAATCTTTCAATAAGATATTCGCTCTCTCTAAGTGCATTCGAGAGACAAGTAAGAAAGTGTAAGTGTAGTTAATCAAGGTATTAAGGATAAAGTATATAGGGACTTTTGAAGGGAAGCAATCCCTTTTATTTTATTATGTGTGCATATTTTAGCATACTTGATTTATAAGGAGAGTGGGTACCCTGCTTTTACATTATGGAGTAGGGTCACACATGAATATAACATAAATATGTAGAAACTATGTTAATTTCAAGATTTAGTACAAAAGTTAGGAGGTAACAAAAACAATATTAGTCAAAATTTTTATCACTTCAGGTTTTATTGTGAAAAGCATCATGCGGTAGTTCATTCAGTGTTTCTTCGCGCGAACCTCTCCATACCACACCTTAGAAACCTGTCCGGAATCTTAGGTTTAAATTGTAAAAGTTGTATAAAAATGAAAGGCAAATGAGTTTAAAATACACGGTGTCCCGATACAATTGCATAAACGATATCTCTCTCTCTTGATTACCTTAACTCCTAGTGGAGCATGGTGCGTTGATGACTACCGTGTGTAGTCATCAACGTTACATAGACAACTGAATTCGGAGTGTGATACGATTGTCAGCCATACCACTTCCTAGTCGCATTGTTGGTTTATTATTCTACGATAAGAATATTTCTTATCATCTTCTCCTGAATAATAAACTTGCGACGAGTCGTGCCGAGTCTGGAAACTCGTTTCTCTATGAATGTCTATTTCACAGAGTGGCGACCGAACGATCACGGCCACAGAGCACGACGATAAACGATATGGTTTCCTGCATTTCAGCCTTTTTTCCATGTAATAAGATCTTTCCTATATTATTGTTATACACAAAAGAAACACAAACTCCGATTCATGCAAGCAGTGATTTAGCGATTCGAGCGAGAGCGATCCTGATTTCTTGGATGATTCATAATTAACGTCCGAATTCATTAATAAATCCTTAATAAATCCGTCCTTTAATTTTAGTAAAAGTATACTTTAAAACAATTACTAAATTCAATATTTAAGTTGTGACCTTAGAGAAAGCATATCAACCCATGTGCATTCGTTAGTCCAGAGTGGGCATCAGAAAATAAAAATGGCCCCGTTTTCACACTATTGCAGTTCATAGTATGTGTGGAAATTTTATTTAAAATGTCAATTTTTTGCTTACAATTGAGAATATAAAATCCGCGTAATATTTATTACTCTCTTTAAATTCGGACGTGATAATTAACCCTTCTGTTGGCGTATAGATCCAGACACTCCATTGGTACTATATCTTGGTGAAATATATCGTTCAACAATATTTTCCACCCGTTTCCATATACATATTTCAAAGGGACTGACGGCCACAAATGCTATGCTTTGTAAAGCTATATAAACTGTGTCTAGAACTAAAATTAGACCTCTTCAAAAAATAAAATTAATTTTACAGAAGATTCAGCTAAACCTCAGGCATAATAGCATCGACAATATTTTGACATTTGAAATAATTCGTGGAGTAGTCTAATAAATTTGGAGTCAAGCACATATGGGTTGTGTGATCACATAGCCACTCTGGACTAACGCATGGCATGGGTTACTATGATTTCTCTAAGGTTGTGACTAACGAAATGAATATATAAATAAATACAGAGTGGAACACGGAAAATGTCATAAAAGATCGAAAACTGATGCTACAAAATTTCTTTTTTTACTTGAGACAAAACACGAAATTTATAAACCCTTTAAAATTAAATGGTGTCCACTTTCATAACAAAATTTTTAGAGTTGTTTTCGGTAATTTTCTTTCACTTTCTGCAGCAGATCAACTTCAATTCGCCCGATCTTTTGGCTACGGGATTCACGTGTTTCAGCGTATGCGTAGTTTATTTTCATAAATGCATGATTTCAGAAACCCGAAGGAACAAAGTTATTACGCTCTAACGCGTCATATACATAAACACGATGCTCAATGATCCGCTCCACTGGTCCATCTTTCGAGCAAAACGTTTTGAACCAGGGAATGGAATCCTAGTCGCACTGCTATCCTTCTTGAGTGACCGTCGTCGGTACTAAATAGAAATTAAAGTGGACCCACTGGAAAAAATGTTGGGCAACTTCTGAAAACGCCTCTTCCTTGGCATATAATTTTTTAAAAGGGTGTCTTCTAAATTCCAGAGCTGTCCTAAGCTAAGTATATTAGTGGCAAAAGAATTATGTAGCATGATTTTCAGAGATTTTAAAAATCGTCAGGTCTCCGTGTGCCACCCACATTAGTCGGTAGGCAACGAAACATGGTTCACCGATTGACAGAGCAACTGCTTTCCAGAATTCTTTTCAACAATTTTTTTTACCAAAATATCCAGCATGCTATAAAAATGCTAGTGCGTAGGCTATTAAACTCTTCGATCGATGCAATAACGAGAAAGCTATAAACAATAAATGGCGTTTTTTTCTCTGACAGACTTGAACTAGTAACCCGATTTTTGAATGCCGCCTTCCCAATGCATAATTGAACATTTAAAATGGAAAATGGGAGATGGAAACTGGAAAATAATAAATCGAAAATGGAAGTTAAATGAAAAATGTAAAATGAAAGATGGAAAACGAAAAAAAGGGAAAAGAAAAAGGGATAATGGCAAATATGACATGGAAAACGGAAGATGGGAAAATTAAAAAATGGAAAAAGATAAACGGAAAATACAAGATCCATAATGGAAAAAGAAAAAATTGCCAATGACAAAAATGTGAAATAAAAAAAATTAAAAAGAAAAATTAAAAAAAAAACGAAAAATAGAAAATAAAAATATAAAAAAAGAATAATGGAAAGTGTAAAATAGAAATAAATAGGAAGAATAATGGAAAATTGGAAATGGAAAATAAAAAGAAAATGTAAAAAGAAATATTTAAAAAATTAAACTAGAAAATTGAAAAATAAAAGATACTTCAGGAAATAGATCATGAAAAAGCACCGATTCGTGCGGCCCGCAGCCATGTTCAATCAACACAATGTATTTCAACCAACGTAAATCCATATGGTGAATTTGGGCTCTATTAACCCTAATCTGCTCCTTGCGTAGAAAGCTACGCCTACATAAAACTTTTTGTAATTTTTTACAAAAACCTTTAAGAAAATGTTCATGACACTTTTTTACTTTAGGTATAGCTATCTATGATCAATGTGCTTCCCGACGCACAGAAAAAAAAAGTTGTTCTTCATATTCAAAAACTTACGTTTTAGACCCTTTGCGTAGTTTATAAGAAATTCCAGACTGTTTGGCCTTGATTTGCATAGAATTGTCATTGATTGCACATCGTGCGACAACTGTGCATTGTTTTATTCAAATCGAAGCTAGTTCAAAAGTAGATCGTGAAATTTGCTACTAGACGTCCTATCTTGCAGATTGTAGAGCGGCGTGAACCCGAAGGGATTCGTAGCACTGAAGCTAGTGGGCCTATTGTGCTATCGCCCTAGTAGTGGATGGGCAGCACCATGCCTGACGATCAAGGTTGATCGTGCTGAGAAAGGAGTTGAGATCGTTTATCGATGTCGAAGCTATGTCGTCCGTGTCTGGATAGGCCACTCCGAATTGTGACCAGCGGCGCTGCCCCAGTGTATCGCACTTGCATAGGATGTCGTCTTCTTTACAGAATCTACAGCTCGCGTCTTGCACAGATGATACGTACTTTAGCTCTGCTTAGCTGAAGCAGCTCATCCGTTCTTTTGTGGGAATACCCTGCTATGAACAGTTTAGATTGTCTAAGCCCAGGTAGTTTATCCCATTGCTCAGTTGCCTTGAGTCGTTCCTGGTCTTTGAATGTTCTCTTTACTATACAGGAAGAGATACTGGAGAAGGATTCAGGTCCGATGATGCAGCTATGCGAGCCAGCTCATCAGCCTGTTCGTTCCTTGCAAGGAAAAAGAATCCCTGCTAAAGGAAAGCAGTGATAGTAACAGTGACAGTGAAAGTGATGTTTCGGAAATGAACGATGAGCAATATGCTGATGCAGACAGTAGTTCAAGTAGTGAAGAGAATGAGGAAGTTGACCAAAATCCATGGATGGAAATAATTGGCATCCACAACCCTTACTGCTTGCAGCGGAAAGACTGCGTAATAAAAATGTATATATGTAATGCAAATGTAATCTTCAGTTTGGAACAACCAGATTTGCAAAATCCCGTGTAGGGGACATTCAAAATACCTTCATGTTATTTTTCATACCAGCAATTGAAAGTACTATATTGAGGCCCTGCAATGCACACGCTAAATCTATCCTGGGAGACGATTCCTTTGAACTAACTTGAAATATGTTTCGGGCTTATATGGAGGTTTTGATTTTGCCTGGGGCTTATACCTCCCGATCAACAATTTTCATTTGATTTTCTCACCAACGGTGTAGTTACTCAATCTAAGTATTATCATGATGATAACTTAAGTTTGATAAAATGGACTAACGTGGTTTTGAAATGAACGATTCAATAAATTATTTTGTTGATTTTGTTCTGTTAATTGTAACATTGGCAATAAAATTTGCTGCATAGTATGATGCTGTGGAGACAGTCGGAGAAGACGTTGATTTACTTGTCATCATGATTTCTTTGGGTATAGATCTACCTCTTTTCTTACGAAAACCAGGAAGAAGCGGTCCTCCTGACTATATATTTTCGACAGCATCCTACAGGCACTCATTCTCCAAGAATCTTCTCGTTTTACATGCCTTGAGTGGATGCGACACTACGTCAGCCTTGTTTGGATTTTCCAAAACGAGAATTTGTTGTTTATTCAAGAGTAAGCCCAAGTTGCATGATTTCGCAAATGCGTTTAATTTAAAGATCCTAACGCCAGTGGATCAGTCATTTTTGAAGCTGGGGAACGTATACTTATTGCTCTGAATGTAGCGAAGCTGCCACCCACACAGGATGCAGCAATGTATCATATCTTCCGTAAGCAGCAATGGCTGGATTAAATGAAAGACCCTTTAAATAGGGGATGGTAAAGGGGCATTCAGGGACTTATTGCTCGAATTACCACTACTAGAGATCCAGCTCCCCATTTAATTTTAAATACTATTTCTTGCAATTGCAAGAAAAGTCATATGTGACTGATAGACGTGAACCTGTTAATAAAATTCTAAATAGAATTCCCAGTAAAGTGAATCTGGATATTTGTCGCATTACGCAATCGCCTATAGCAATGTTCAGCAGCTATGCAGCAGGCTCTAGCTAAAGTACATTCCGCAATTATTATGTGCAATACTCACAACCTCTGCCTTACAAAATTTTATAGCACGTTACACAATTTCTACAACATTCAGGAGCCATGCAGCAGACTCTGGCTAAGTTCCGCGCAATAATTCCGTAGCAACACTCAGAACCCCTGCAGTGGAAAGTTTAAACCTCCAATTGCTCAATCGCCTCTCTACGAAGTTCGGAAACAGACAGATATAAGTTCGATTCCCGACGCGGTTGTCTTTCCTTGCAAATAAACAAATGCAGATAGGACATTATCATATCAGCCTCGCTACTGTCCGGATTTAGTGAGGTACGAAAAATTGAGAGTGACATATTACATATGTTTATGATCCAACCGACGAACTATGCCCTTAAAGGAGTCACGTATGTGGTTCGGTTTTTGGTTAAAGGCATTTGAGACTTTAATCCAAATCGACAAAAATGGAAGCACAAACGATGATTCGTCTTATTAATAGTGGGCGTTTTCATTTTAGTTTTTTGTTTCAATTCTGACGATAAACCCTAGTAAACGGACCTTTAAAAATATGCATATTATTTACGAAAATACCACGGCTGCATTTCTGGAGAAAAACCTTCCATTAGGGGCTATTATCGAAAACTTGAAAAATGGTTTCCTCTTTTTTAATTTAACAGTAGTTAGTAGTATCAGGAATGTGTCTCTCCGTGAATAGTCAGATCATGAGGAGAGCCCTCGGGCTGGTCAGCAACTGGGCCAGAAGCTGTGGCCTTGGCGTAAACCCAAGCAAAACAAAGCTGATGCTGTTTTCTACAAAAATCAAGTTACCGTATTGTTCCCTTCCAAAACTAAATGGACAGCAACTCACACTATTCCCCAGCTCAAAGTATCTGGGAGTCGTTTAGGACCCAAAGCTTAGCTGGAAGCTAAACATAGAGGAGCGTGTTAAGAAAACCTGGGTAGCTTTCTACTCCTGCAAGACAATCTTCAATAGAAGTTGGGGATTTAAGCCAAATGTGATACTCTGGCTCTACACCGCAATTGTACGCCAAAATCTCAACATATGGGGCACTGGTCTGGTGGCCGGCCCTCAGTAGAGCTTAGAATGTAACGAAACTAGGCAGGATGCAAAGATTGGCATGTCTTGGCATCACATGGGGTATGCGAACATGCCCGAGGGATGCGTTGAATGTAATCCTAGATTTTCTGCCTATCAACCTTTTTATCAAGGAACTAGCGCCATGTAGTGCGGTCAGGCCTAAAGAATCGGGTCGCCTGACTGCCAAGCCATATGGCCACTCAGATATTCTCAACCAACGGATCAACGGATAGGATCAAAGCTACAACGGACTATGCCATGCCGTGACTACACTAAGATTTGGGAATAACTTCGATGTCAAATTTTCGACTAGGTGCGAATGGATGGATATAGGATGGATACTTTGGGTGCCGGGACACAGGAAAATACAGGGAAATGAGGTTGTAGATGAGTTGGCCAAACTGGGGGCAACTCTGGGCAGCTCTCATGCGGAGCGCGTGGACATTTCGATAGCAGCTGTCAAAAGAAAAATCTCATCTCATTATCTCGCGAATGCTAATCGTTATTGGCGGAAAATTCGAAATTGTGTAATATGAAGGAAGCTATGGCCATCCTATGACCGGAAAAGATCGTCTGAGATTCTGACCAGACCGCCATCGTAAAAAAAAAACTTCCGGTGATAGAGATAAGATTTTTTTGTGTGGTTTTTATTTCTTTGATTCTAAATTAATTGACTATCCACTTCTATACAGGGTGGGCCAATAGTTACTGAACACTAATTATGATTTATTTTGTATTGATTTTGTATTGATTTTGTTTTGTTTACTCGTGTCAAAATAGGCAAAAAACTTGTATTTAACTGCATAAATATATTTAATATTTATTTTTGTAGCTTATATTATGATTGTAGTCTGGCTGGTCTAGCGGTTAGTGCGCGCACCTTCTGTGCACAGGGTCATGAGTTCGAATCTCACCCTGGATCATGGTGTTTTGCGTACTCACAAGCTTGTTACGGACTATGATCTCACTTAGATGTTAAACGAGTACTCATTTATGGGGATAAATAACACTGCTGAGCGTGATGCTGATCTTATTACCTCAACAAAAAGCAGATAAGATCTTGGAAATAGGATGTCACTAACACATCCTGCGGCCTTAGTCCAATACTAGATTGTCGCGCCTGTTACTTTTATACCCTTCGTTCATAGAGTGAAAGGGTATATTAAGTTTGTCATGAAGTTTTTAACGCATTGAAGGAGGGATCTCCGACCATATAAAAAGTATACATATATGATCAGCATGACGATATGAGTCGATTGGACGATGTCCGTCTGTCTGTCTGTCCGTCTGTTGCAGCGCGTTTTTCTCGGCAGCTATAAAAGCTACGGAGCTGATATTTTGCATACGTGCTTATTTTGAATCACCGAAATCGGATCACTGGGTCATGGGTCTGCCATATCCAAACCTAGCCCATTAATTTAAGTTCTTCTAGGAAAAACTTTTTTATTTGTGCACCAATTTCAACCAATTTTCACACAAATGTGTTTCTTTTGATGGCACAAATCATATCTAAGAATGGATCAAATCGGATAATGGGTTCATGGGGCTGGCATACAAACCTAACCCCCTAAATTAGGTCCTTCTAAGAAAAACTTGTTTATTTGTGCCCCAATTTCAACCAAATTTCACACAAATGTGTTTCTCTTGATGACACAAAACATATCTAAGAATTGATCAAATCTGGTTATGGGGTTGCCATACAAACCCAACCCCAATTTTGGTTCTTCTAAGAAACATTTTTTGCACCAATTTCACAAAACCTTGAATTAATGTATCTTTACCAAAGCAAGAAAAAAGATCAAAACGAATGGAATGGTACTCTGGGGTCATGCCCCGCAACCCCAATAAAATTTTCAGAGTAAATATTTTTATTTGCCCATTTATTTCAACCAAGCCCAAAAATTTGTCAAGACGGAAGAAAAAGAATGAGGAGGGGGATTAAATACAAGTCATAGGTTCGCCCGAAAAACTTTTAGCCCAAGGAGAGCGAAGGGTATCCAAATTTCGGCCGCGCCCGAAATTAGCCTCGCCCTCGGGGGTTGGCGAGCGTAGCGAGTAGGGGGCGAAGCCGCCGAGTTTATAATATGATTGGTGTTCAATTTACATCATAAGTCATATTCCAATGATGTTGATGATCATACTTACTAATTGTTTTTTTTTTGTGATATTTTTTATTTCAATAGTCATGATCATGTTTTACGCCACTATCTGTTTAAAAAGAGTCCCGAATTTATAAAAACCCATTCCTACGACCATTTTTCAATAAAAATACAAAAAAACTGGCAAAATGATGAGAACTAATCTCCCAAAATTGACATAGATATGTAAAGGATTAGCATTCACCATATTTTTCGTTCCAAAAGAAAATTCTATAAAATATTGAAACAAAAAAAGGAAATTTCAATTTGCAAAATATACAAATGATGGTGTATCTACACGAAAAAAAAAATAATCCTCTCTATGGATACAAGAACATATCAGCCTTTTATTTATGTATATTGATTTCAAAACGACACAAAGGCACAAAACTTTTATCATCCTTTTGCAATATATTCAGGTACAGGCCTCGACTCTCACAACTGATAATGGAAACATTTGACATAACAACAACAAAAAATTGATATTCAAAAGTGTGCTCTTTCAATTTGTCTTTGTACGATGAGATGACGATGAGAGCGAGAGAGCACACGCGAGCCTTTTTGTTGACTGCTACGCTGCGCCTTTTGTACCAATTTGCATGTCGATGAATACACTATACTGCTAAAAGAAAATTGTTGTGCTTTTTTTTACATCAGCATCAGCAACAACAACATCAACTCGTCGTCATAACGGGTAGAAAAAAATATTGTAATGTGTATTGAAATGTGTTTGTCACAACGCTGACAAAAACGATGACTGGAAGTCAATTACGATGAGATCCTTTTGTGACTTGACGGTGTATATGAATGTTGGATATAGTCAAGGGCGTATTGGAAATTGTGAATTGCATACTAAAATTGACTTTTGTGAACTTTCGAATTGTTTTTCAGCATTTAATTGATTTTATGGAAATGTATATGCATTCTTATTAATCATTCTGTGTGTACACTGAGAGAAAAGCAGAGTGTCATCATTCGAAAACATGCTTAAATAACTATTTTTAAATACGATTTCGACGTTACAGTGTTTCTACTAAATTTAAGAACGTCCAAGTTAAATGAACTTTTCCAAAAGTTTCACGCTTTAATCGCGAGAAGTGTTAAATATGAACCTTCTAATAGTAAGAATAAACATGCTTGGTTTCAGGTTTCTTTCAGTGTAGGAATACATATTTCAAAGCAGAGCAATTTATATGGTGAATATAAATTAGTTCGTCGAATTCAGGTCGAATGATGTTGTCTAGACGGGTTTTTCAAATTGTTTAAAATTGATTAATTTCAAATAAATCGAATATATGTGAAAAAAATCCTAAAATATTGAGTCAATTATTATTATCATGCCTCATACTTCTACTCCCTGAGCAGCAGAAGCTTTAATGATTCTCATTAATTTCCCTTTTTTTACTCTCTAAATATGCAATTTACTTTGTGCTACTGATAATTAGCCAATACAAAAATCATAAAAACTCCAATCTTATTTTGCGGATTTTTTAATAACCACGCAAATAAGACCACTGAAGCGTATATAGCCAACCAATTAATTGATGAAAATATTTGTCTTTCTCAACGTACAATCTTACTGAAAATTTACTTTTCAATATTTTTTTCATCGTGGCTTTCACATTTAAAAGTTTTGTTCCCAGGAAAACATCAGTTTCTTCCAAGCTCTCGTTTCATTTTCCTTTTTCATTCCCGTTGTCGCCAGCTTATGACGACAAAGTTCTCTTTCTCGGGAATACTGCTTATTTTCAAATATACGGAGTATCTATTTTTCTTTTCGAAAAGTATATTTTCTGTTACTTCCACGAAGAAGATATTTATACAAAACAATATCCTTGTCGTTGTGAGTTTGTCAGCAGAATTGAAAAAAAGTGCAGTCTTGCTTGAGTCGTCTCTAGTCGGAGGCGGAAAGAAAAACAAAAACCACTTGACTCGCCTTTTTTTCCCGGCCGGCGTTGTGTTTAACGAATTAGACCAACATTGGAAACTTTTAGAAAACAGATGTTGAACGTCAAAGAGACATTGAAATTAATTGAATTTTTTTCTGCATAATATTTAGCATGTTTTCTGCTGTCTAGTGAGTGGAAAGAAAAGGACATTGAATACATCATAAAAAAATCTAAGTTTTCTCAAAAACAAAATGGTACACTATGTATTCATCCTTTTAGTGATTTTTATTTCAAAGAATTTTCAATTTCTTCCCAATTTATTCATCTTTTTCGCTACTTTCAATTCTTCCCATAGTGAATTTTTATATATCGTCCCCAATATGCCAGAACGAGAACCGCAAAACTACCAAATTAGGGATTTCAAGATAATAGAGAGTTTTAGCAAGTCGTAAAGTGGTTGTGGTGTACGTGCCGGCATTATTTATTGAAATATAAGTGATGATAAAGTGAAGAATTGTTATTGCATCGAGTTCTTCTGGCTCAAATTAAGCAAAACGCAACTTTCACGGTATCCTAGCATACGCCGACAAATAAATATGTATTTCAATTTATATTTGACGTTTTTAGCATTTTTACGGTTTGCTAAAACTCTCTATTGTCACTTTTAACCTTGCAATAAAGAGTATACTATTAAGCCAACAAAATTTAGGACCGCTACCTTCAGTGAGAAAATGAAAACACATTTCCGCGAATGTCTACATGATGCCAGATCCACGAACATGGGCGTAGCCAGGGGGGGGGGCGAGGGACGGTCCCCCCCTGGCCGATGATTATGATAAAAAATGTAGTAAAAAAATCACTGCACTATACACTTGAAGGCGTAAAAATGCGAGTTTGATTCCAGGCACTACGTAAAATTTTCTGCTGCCTAGACTTTAGTCTGAAAAACTAACCAGATGCCTTCTTTGCCGCTCCATATATTGCCGCGGAATGCATGACCGTGATAGTTTCCAGCCAGGTGGCACGGACAATGGGACAGCAGCAAAACAAGTGGCCACTCGTAACTGACGGGGGTTGCATAGGCTGCGTGGCAATACATAGGATTCTCTCGTGGAAAACTAAAATATTTGTAGTTGTCAGGCACTTGATATCCAGAACAGGGATACCTACGTGTGAGTATCACGAATCGATAACATAAGTAGATCAGAAATCTTTCCCTTTAGGGAGACTCTTTCTTCTTTTGCGAGGATCCCATATTTTCATGCGTTTCCTTGCATGGTTTCTGCGCTGCAGAATACAATTTTAGATGTCACATGAAGTCGCTTCGGGAAAGTAGTGGAATTTATCAACATTCAATCTGAAAGGGATTTTAGTGAGAAATGGTATACAGCTTTGCCCAGTTAGGGACCTTGTAAAGAACGAATCTGACATTTCCGTGTCATTCAAGTTATTTAATCAAGATTCATTTTGTGGCTAAATCATACCAGCAATGAAATTTAGATCTCGCAAGTGGATAACGCAGCCCGAGAAACAAAAATAGCTCAGAATATAGACGAACTACGGTCTAAAACGCAGAAATTGGAGGCCCGTTGAATGTAATTCAAAATCACCAGTGAATGTCTGAACACGCGCAGGGTCATTTTTCGTTAAATGGTGTAGAAAATCAATCTCGACTGTCCTTGGCGTGACAGTCCATCTTTGGACCAAGGTCACTTACACATTGACATCCAATTTTCAGGATCTTAGCTGTTTTTTTTTTGTTGAGGTGCTGGGATAAGCATCATCAATGTTTTATTTATCCCCATAAATGGGTTGGTTGGTTGGCCTTACGATCACAGGGGATGCGAACATGCCCGAGGGATGAACTGAATGTAATCCTGCATCATTGCATTTTATCAACCAACTGGCAGTATGTAGTGCAGTCAGGCTCAAAGCGCTAAGCTGCTGGTGTGCTAGGCCATACGGCCACAGCAATATTATAAATCAGCTCCGACAAGACGTACGCAACGCTGTAACGGATCTTAAAGTGCAATCATGAAGGCCTGTCATGCTCTTAGGGACATACAAAACAACCAGAATATCGCCATCTGCTCAGTCAGGCTGCTATCATGGCTTTACAATCGTTGAAGACGACCTCCACGGTTGTTGAAGTATGTGAAGAAGCATTAACCAGCCTTGGCACACAATAAAGAGTCACCCTACTCTTGGTACCCAGACACAGGAACATAGAGCGTAACGAGATGGCTGACGAACTGGCCAAAATGGGAGCCACTCTTGACAGCTCTCATGCGGAGCGTGTTTGCGTCCCGATGACAGTTGTTAAGAATAAGACCTCCACCCACTATATAAGGGATGCTAATTACAACTGGCGAAATCTGAGGACTTGCGTCATATCAAGAAAGATGTGGCCCTCCTACGACTGGAAAAGAATTCTGACTAAACCGCGTAGAGATATGGCCAAGCTTACTGCTGTTATCACTGGGCACTGGCCATTAGGGCTCCCCGCTGACAGGCTGGGCATCCCCTACAACGCGCATTGCCGTAGCTGCGGTAATGTAAATGAGAGAGAAACCCTGATTCAATTTCTGTGTGAATGCCCGGGTCTTGCCAGAACCCGGTATAGGACGCTCGGTAGGGCTTTTCTGCAAGGCTTGGAGGATGCGGCAATTGTGAAAGTAGGGGAGCTGCTGTACTTCCTAAATAACACTGGCTGGTTCAAGGCACCTTCCCACTCCTAAATTCATTACCTAACCTTCATCATATACGCTAGTTAAACTTCACGGAGTTTGTCGTTTCAAAACGGCGCTTTATGCGCTATTTGGGCTTTTGGCTAGCCTCTGCCTAAGCCACCACTTTTACCAACCATAAATGCGTGAGTTTCAAACCCATGACTCTGTGCACCGAAGGTGCGCGCAGTAACCACTACACCAGCCAGACTGTTCTAAAATTTGCCTAACAATATTTTCGTGACCGACAATTTCAACTTCTGAAAAAAATCATGATGTTGAAAAAAATTTTGGCTTGGGCTTAGGCTATGCTTATGCTGAAGCATTGCAGCAATCCATTAAAGTAAGCCGTTCATTTGCGTTTATGTCCAGGGATTGACTTTTCTTCTCTTGAAACTAACGATGACATGTGCACAGACATGTAACTGCCTTATATCATAGCACTCTTTCCAGCGGGTAAGCCATCCTTCACTCACGGCAAAATTTTTCTCATCTGGAAACTGTTTGCTGAGCGATATTGCTTTCGCTTGTAGTGTAGGTCCTGATACCGCAACTCCTTTAGAACTTTGCTGCGTGAACCATAGAAACAGTGCCTCTCCAACGTTTTCGTAATTGCTAATTTTCATGGTTTTCCTGGATGCGGCTGACGACACTACACAATTCTTCAAATTTTGCCCGATTCGGTCTCCAATCTCCGACTGTTGTTTTGCCAACACCGTAGTCCCGGGCGACGCTTTCAATAATTTCACCATCATCTAGCCTTTTAATAGCTTTTAGTTTTTCCTCCAACTAAATCACATTTTTCTTACGTTTGTTATTTATTTTATTTATTTTTGAAAGCTGAACAGGTATTGGCTACCTAATTATACAACTTGAAGGCACAATTCATTTTGAAATTCAAATAAGAACTAAAGAGCTAAATTAACAAGATAACTAAACATAAGAAGCAAAAAGAAATCGACAATAAAGTCTAGACAAATAATAAAGATTATGTAAACAATAATGTATACGAAGAAGAAAAGAAAAAGAAAAAAAAAAAAAAATGGCAAAAATTTACTGTAATGGAATGTCAATAACTCTATTTTGTTGAATTAAGAAACGTTTAAAAGTAGCGAACGAAGTGGCTATAGAACCAAGCTCGAGCCTATCATAATTCCGCATAATTCGTAAAAGCGGCGAGTTAAAATATACCGCAATAACAGCAGAGGGAGGATTAAAGATATCAGTAGAGCGTGTGCTATAGGAAGGAACACGAAACTGAATGTCCTCGTACAGACTAGACGAAAGTAATCCATGGCAGAGCTTGAATAGGAAACATTCATCGAGGAAAATTCTTCTTTTACGTAGTTGTTCCATGTTAAGATAAACTAGCCTTTCAGGATAGGATAGGTAAGGGAGGTTAAATTTGAATAGAAGGAACTTGGTAAACCTGCGCTGGACAGCTTCCAGAGCCCCAGAGGAAGTTTGTGTGTAGGGCGACCAGACCACAGAAGCATATTCGAGTACACTGCGGACCAGCGATAAAAATAAGTTGACACACGTACGTAATGAACGAAAGTTTGCCGAACATCGCAATACAAAACCAGAAAGCTTTTCCGCTTTTTTAATGGTGAGAGCATAATGCTCGTTAAATCTTAGTTTGGCATCGAATACAACACCAAGGTCAGTTGCCGTAGAGACACACTTCAATGAGGTATCATTGATTTTATAGGCAAACGATACAGGGAAGTCTTTTAATGAAAAAATCATGGCTGAGCATTTCTCAATGTTCAAGTGAAGCTCATTTAAGGTGCACCAAGAGTAAAGCCTATCTAGATCGCCTTGCAAGACCAAGCAATTCGCAGTGTGAGGTACAGAGGTGAATATCTTTAGGTCGTCAGCATATAAAAGCGCATGACACTTGAGTAACGCAGGAAGATCGTTTATGAAAAACAGGAAAAGGAGGGGTCCAAGAATAGATCCCTGGGGGACTCCAGAGGTAGGGGAGAAGGGCGCGGAAGAAATGCCTTTATAAACCACTCTACACGAGCGTTCATCTAGGTAAGATGAAATCCAAGACACTATATGGTTAGAGAAACCATAGTGTAACAATTTCTCCAATAAGATAGAGTGATTAACTCTGTCGAAGGCCTTAGAGAAGTCGGTGTATATGACGTGCACATCATGATGAGCATTGAACGACTTAGAAATATAGTTAACTATTTCCACCAAGTTCGTAGTTGTAGATTTCCGCTTGCAAAAGCCATGTTGATTGCGCACAATCAGATGTCCAAAGTAAGAACTAATGTAATTAAATACTATGCGTTCAAATACCTTGGAGCAGGATGATAAAAGTGAAATAGGCCTATAATTAGACACAAGGCACGGGTCATCTTTTTTGGGAACTGGAACAACAAAAGAAGTCTTCCATTGATGCGGAAACAGTCCTTCTTGGACACTCTTATTAAAAAGAATGGCAAGAGGAATAGCAACCGTGCTGTGTGTTTTCTTCAAAAACAAGTTTGGAATCCCGTCAGGCCCTGAGGAAGAATTTACGCTAAGTATGATCTTATTAAAAGATCGACATAGGAGGGCTGAATGGTTGGAGACCTTGTGTCATGAACCGTTGAGAAGCGGGACGGATTGGAAGTGGTGAGAAAGGTGCCTGAAAAGAATTTGGCAAAAAGTTCACAAATATCGGCATCAGTTGTAGCGGTGATATCCCCATGAGATAATCGGGTAGGGAGTGAGCAAGAAGAGCGTGCATTACGAACATATGACCAAAAGAGCTTACTTTCCATATTATTGACACTGTTCTCAATACTAAGGAAGTACGCAGAACGAGCACTTTCAAAGAGTCTTTTGGTGTTGCTTCTGATGGCTCGAAAGATAAGCAGATCGGATGAATTTTGTGATTTTTTGAAACGAGCGCGGGCTCGACTTTTTTTTACGCAGCATCCTATAAATGAGAGGTGTAAACCAAATAGGCCCAGTGCGTTTTCTTGAAATACGTAGAGGAACGAGCTCATGTATAATGTTGTAAAGATGGCTGTAGAAAGTGGATACAGCCTCGTTACAGTTTAGATTAAGAAGAGTACAACTCCAGTCTACAGCATTTATACGTTGGTTTATGGCTGTATAATCAGCCTTTCTGAAATTGAAGCGAGTAGGTAAACTATTTTGTTTTTTAAGCTCGTAAGGAATTGAAAGATCAATCTCAAGCGCAGGATGGTGAGGATCCATAGGTAAGTAAGGATCGATGGCTCTCGATAGCGAGAGGTGATGCGTAGGTAAGTTACTACAAACGAGGTCGAGAGTACGTCCTAAAGGGTTGCGAACAACATTAAATTGTAACAAGTTACAGAACTCCATGAGTGCTGAAAGAGTAAGAAAAATAGATGGTGAGGAAGAGGAAAGTGGCAGCCCGGGAAAGTTTGGCCAACCGACATTTGGAAGATTGAAGTCACCACAAATCACTATATTTGAGCTAGGCTGCAATATATTCATAATATTTGCAAAGTGCTTAAATATATTGTCATATACTTGTAAAGGTGAACTACAAGGTACATATATGCATGAAACAACTAGGCAAACATCTGTTGAAATAGTGATAGAGACTGTAACACAATCATATGGTTCAGTAACTGTGGAAGAAATTAAGGAACATTCAAAATTACTACGTAGAGCAATCAGAACACCACCACCATCAAGCTTGCCATTGATATCGCGGTTACGATCGCAGCGAAAAATTTTATAATCATCTAAAATCTCCCCACTACTGATATAGGTGTTAAGCCAAGTCTCCGATAGGCAAATGACATCATGAGATGCCGCGATAGCAGACGAGTTGAGGGCTTGGAGCTTGGTTCTAATACCACGTACATTTTGATAGTAAATTGTGCCGTTAAAAGTTATTTCAGGTTTTTTGATGGCCGCACGTGCGAAAAATTTTGTTTAGTAAAATTCTTTAGCAAGATTCCAGGAGGCCAGAACGAAGGTTCACATGGCATTTGTAGATCGGCGGGAATCGTCAACTTAAAGGACGAAACAATCCTATTAGGAATGTTGTCCTTAGTTAGCTTTTTACAGGTTAAGAAGGCAGGCTCGAATCCAAGTTTGTTAGTGAGGTAGAGCTTGACATCCACCTCTGTTGTGTTGTATTCAAGTCTCGAGATGAACAGTTGCTTGGGCGGAATGCAAACACGAAGAGTACCAGGAACCGCCGATGATGAGAGCGCAGCGACAGGCAGATTTTGGGGCATCGCAGAACTTTGTATAGGTACCGATTGAAATGCATTCGCCGATGGTTGTGGTGAGGCGACAGGCTGATTTGT
Organism: Microchrysa polita; assembly: GCA_949715475.1. Lineage (NCBI taxonomy): Eukaryota > Metazoa > Arthropoda > Insecta > Diptera > Stratiomyidae > Microchrysa > Microchrysa polita. The sequence goes on along the minus strand of OX454415.1, from coordinate 41,789,089 downwards.
ATGCGGCGATAGAGGTACAAAGTTGACAGCAGCAGGTCGAGGCAATGACTGATTTAGCCCACTCGTTGATGGATTTGTCGAGTTAGGAGTCACCGAAGATGGCTGCACGACGACAGGACGATTTAAAGACAAGATCGAAGCCGATTCAGAGACGGGTTGAACTGCTTGCGCCGATGGAACCGGTCGGGCAACAGGCTGAATTGTGAGCGGCGATTGAGTTGGAAAGTTGCCAGCAGTAGTGTGTGGCAGTAATTGATTAATCGCACGCGTTGTAGGACTTTTTAAACCACTAGGCTCACCAAAGTCGGAGTCCGTTGAAAGAGTATTGTCGATTAAGATCACATTTTTCGCAGAGGCGACAGGAGAGACTTTCCTTGTGCGTTGACGAGTTGCGACACCTTGTTTAACTAGTGCAGAACAAATGCTTTCGAATGCAGCATTTAATCGGGTTTCCCATGATGTAACTTCTTTACGGTACTCCAATTGTAATTTTTTAAAAGCTTCTAACCTGGTGTTAATTTCGGAGAAGCTGGGCCTACAGGTTTTGCACGTCCAAGTATTTGTTGATGGCATGATGGCAATTTTCGGGGAAATATGATTTAATGACACGTTTAAAAGATATACAAATATATCGCTTTAACGTTTAGGCCGAAGAGCAGACCGCACTTAGTAATTGTTTAATGTTTAATGTTCGCAAATAAGAATATATGTTTTTACACGGAAAGTAAGTTGCACTTTCTTTCGGCACAGACTGTTAAGTGTTATACACTGTTGTGAATGTCAGGGTTGATGTATTGGCTAAGAAGAGGTTGAAGTCTGAGAGCACACGTTCAATTGAGTTCAACAAATCAAGATGTTCTTTGTCAGCTGTTTCTTATACAGTGATATACACTTGAGGCACTCAAACTGTAGAGAACAAAGTTTCTTCAATGACAGACAATCACTTCGCTTCTATGTTGGATTTGGGGCCACTTTCACAGTCAAATGTTATCAGAAAAAGGAAAAATTAACATATGTTTTGCGAGCAAAAACAAACGAGTGCGAAACGAGTTGTTAACCGACATTACTCCATCAAGATCAGAAAATGCACTACCCCAAAGCTGATAGTAAGAATTAATGAATGATAATGGCATAACATGGCCCAACAAAACTTGTTTTTATTCTACTCCATGGGCTCTCTCGTTTAGCGGTTCTTTTTAGTTCTGCCAAACAGTGATGTCAAAAGCGACTAGTTCTGCTGCACACAACGACAAAATCGTCTAGTTCAGCCGTTCGTGGTGCAGTAGCTTCAAAATCGACCGTTATTTTTCTCTTGCATACAACCAACTCTCTTGTCCCTCATATATTTTTCATATACATACTTATATACTTTTCATTTACTTTAATGCGGCAAAAGATGCAAGTGTACAACGTACTTTTTTTTTTATAAAAAATGATCTGGTCAATGGGCGCTCGAATAATGCGGAGCTCGGATAATAGTGGGTGGATTAACCGGGAGTCTACTGTACATTAAATTGGCAGCATCAGCATCATCTCTTATCACTCTACCTTTACTCTATTAAAAGTTATTGCGTGAAATGTAAATACCAAAAAAAATGTAAATTAAATCCTTTTTGGTCTAGGGTATTATTTCCTTTTTTTTATGTTTGGGTTTGGCTCTTTTTCGGCTATACTAACAGTAGAGCCCGATTTTCCGGATCGAATGGGACCGAAACCTATCCGGATTATCGAATATCGAATTTTCGAAACGTAATAAATGTTACCCTAGCTGTCAGTATTTATACTGAAATCATATATGTACATAAAACCATTTTAACGTTAGTTATTGATTTTTTTAAATTTAAATTTTAAACTTAGCCTGAACCCAGGGTACGAGGGTCATTTGAAAAATTTCCGGCCTTTAAAAAAAAACACATAATTCAAGCCAAACAAAAAATTTTTTTTCGACATAGTCTCCACGCAAGTCAATACATTTGGTCAAACGCTTTTCCCAACACTTCATACCATCAGAAAAAAAGATCTTCAGGGAAACCTGAAAAATACCGGTTTATTGCCTATTCAACGTCGGTATTTGACCCATATTTTTTTCCATCCAGAAGTTTTTTCAAGTTTGGAAATGAGTAAAGTAACTCGGAGCTAGGTCTGGTGAATAGGGTGAGTGTTGAAGCAATTCGAACTTCAATTTATCAAATTTCGCCATTGCGACCATATATGTGTGGACTCGCGCGTTGTCCTTATGAAACAGCACTTTCTTCCTCGCCAAGTGTGGTCGTTTCTTCTTGATTTCCATCTTCAATTGGTCCAGCAACGCAGCTTAATAGGGTCCGTTACTGGTCTTACCTTTTTGGAGGTAATCAACCATAATTTCCGGCAGAAAGAACGACCTATGCCTTCTTTGGAGCTGGTTCCCCACTTTAATTCACTGCATTGTCTGTTGTTTAGTCTCCGGAGTATGGTGATGGATCCACGTTTCGTCGACAGTAAAAACTCGGTAGGATTCTTTTGGAACAGCTGAAAAGTCTCGCGCAACAAGTCCATCCGTATGCACATTTGGTTGATCGTCAACCCATCGCGCGGATAATTTTCTCATGCATAAATCATCATGTTAAATCTTATGCACTCGTTCAGATGATACCCCACAAGCCTCAGCAATTTCCTTAATGGTTAATCGGCGATCTTCCATCACATTTGTGTGCACTAAACTGACGATATCTTCCATGGAAACAGTTTTTGGACGTCCAGAATGTTCATCGTCAAAAATGCTTGTACGACCGCGTTTGAACTCGGCCACCCAATGTTTCACAGTTGTAAATGAGGGAGACGACTCACCATACACAGAGTCTAACTCTTCCTTCACTTTCCGAGTTTTTTTTCCCCCCTTTCAAATAGAGGAATTTTATCACCGCGCGATGCTCAATTTTATCCATTGTTGTCAACGAGCCTCATCTGTCAACTTTGTATCTCCTACTAAACTACTATATCTATAAAGTGCAACTGCGTTATTTTCGCTGGCGAAATGTCAAAAACCGGTGTAGAGAATTTCATGTGAAGTGAGTACCACCAAGCGAATTCGATTTCACGATCATCAAAATTTTGACAGTATTTGCATGGATTTCACGTGAACTGACGATGTTAGTACCTACTCTAAGGCCGGAAACTTTTCAAGTGACCCTCGTATGAGGCCATGTACTGGTATTGAATGTGCCCCAAACTCATTTCATTTCATTTGATTTTATTTCGCCAAAATTATCATAAGTTTATACATAATAACAAAATTTATATTAACGGTAAGTGATGAAGTTCAAACTCTTACAATTTTCAAAATAGTTAGGGCAATGACAAACAGTAATAATTATGATAGATATCTAAAGGAGGGTTAAGTAAGAGGGAAAACCCTCTCATTCTAGTAGTGAATTAAAACCTTAACTATAACTTAAATTTAACTTAAACTACATACTTAAACATCTATAAAGTGTCTTGAAAACTATATAACCAAGACATGGTTGAATGTACTATTATAAATTTTTTAATAGAGGATTTGTTCCCTTAGCACTGGATAAATGAAAATTGATAAGGTTATGGGTTATTTTAGACCGAATGTTTCGAATTTTACTAATTGAATGTAGTCTTGCTGTTGAATAGAAGCGAGGTAAGTACTAGAAAATAAATGAGAATATTTTCATTTTAGACCTTTTTTAAAAGCTCCATAACTTTTGAAAGAATGCTAGTTCAGTCGTAAACTTTTGTATAAGTATTCACAATAAGTTCAAGATCATTCTAAGGTAAACGTTGAGTCTCTCCGGTCAAGGACCCCCATTATCCCCCCCATTTCAATTTGTCAAAATGGCATTTTGGGGGGAGTTATGGACATGTCATTTTGAAATTAAAATGGGGGGATAATGGGGGTCCTTGACCGGGGCGACTCAACGTTTACCTTAAAATGATCTTGAACTTATTGTGAATACTTATACAAAATTTTAGATCTGAACTAGTATTCTTTCAAAAGTTATGGAGCTTTTAAAAAAGGTCTAAAATGAAAATATTCTAATTTATTTTCTAGTCTAACACCGAAGCATTCAATTAAACTCTAATGTGTTATACACCATTGCGAAGGTAATTTTATGTAGTTTTTTTCGTCCTCAGACCATTTTTGTATCTCTTGTCGTTTTTGAAATAATCGCAAAAAACCGAAAAAATGTCCCCCTTTCATCCCTTTTTTTAAGGTTGCGGACCCCCAATCGGTTGGGACTTTTAATGCCATAATCCCATTCCCAACCATAATCCAAAAAATTTCCGATGTAGGATTTTTGCCGTTCGATGGCCATATTTTGGTCCAATTTTCTTAGACTAAAAGTGCATTTTTGTGCATGCTTCACAAACGGCGGCTTCTGCAGCGAGTATGGGGAGGTGAAATGCAAAAAAGCTTTTGTTTTCGCAAAGTTTAGCATATGCGAAATCAGATGAAAGAAGAATTTAAAAAATAACTGTTATTGTTCTAAAAATAAACGCAAATGAACTGATGCTTATCAGTTGTCAAAAGTATTTACACACGATTTCTTTGCGTCAAAAGTATTTACACACAACTCAATTTCATTTATTTCAGTTTAATATTTAATATTAACAAAAGATTTTCTTAATTATAATAAAAAAAACATTACTAATATAATAGTTATACCACCTTTGGCATCAATGACAGCTTGTAGTCTGTTGGGTATTGATTTTACCAAAGTTTGTGCAAATTCTAAAGTCAATTTGGACCAAATTTCCTCAATTTCAGCAATGTCCTGTTGCAGAATCCAGTCACACGTTGAAAAAAGTCTGAAATCATGGTTATTTATGATATTGAGGTATCCGATCTGGTTTAATGTCCCTTCTATCGGTACCAGGTCTCCAAAGCCATAGTAGGAAAGGCATCCCCAGAACATGACTGTGCCGCCACCAAACCTATTGATTGGCTGGGCAGCCAAATGCTTTTTTTTTTCTTTAAATGCATAAAATGCTTGCTATATGACCTGGTACTGAAATGCAGCCTTATCTGTCCATAAAATGTTGAACCAGAAGTCAAGACGCTCCTTGACGTATTCCAACGCAAATTTAAGACGTTTTGTCTGGTTGGTTGGTGTGATGTCAATCACTTTACGGACAACATAGGTATTAAAATTAGCTTCCTTTAGCCTGCGTCGCAGTGTAGCATCACTAATTTGTTTGCCAATTATTTTTTTTGACTGTGCGGCAATTTGGACAGGACTTGCACTTGAATTATTTGCTACAACTCCTAGTATGTGCCTGCATTGTCTTGGGTCCAACACAGGTTTTCGACCTGATCTTTTTTGATTTTCCAAGCTTCCAACTGTATCGCACTTTTTTACTAAGTTGTACACAGTTTTTCGTGAGATTTGATACAATTCAGCTATTTCGACTGCGGAGGTACCGGTCTTAAACCTAGTAACAATTTCAGCTCGGCGCTCAACGGTTAACTCCTTTGTTTTCGGCATTTTATTAAATAACTGTAATTAGTTAAATGATTAAATCAAATTATCTGTAAATGGATTACAATTATTAGAACAAACGAACCTGCACTTGTCACTGTAAACCAAATATTAATGGCAAACGTCCGTTGTGAAAATACTTCTGACAAAATGAAAACGTGTGTAAATACTTTTGACAACTGATAAGCATCAGTTCCTTTGCGTTTATTTTTAGAACAAGAACAGTTATTTTTTAAATTCTTCTTTCATCTGGCTCCGCATATGCTAAACTTTGCGAAAACAAAAGCTTTTTTGCATTTCACCTCCCCATACTCGCTGCAGAAGCCGCCGCTTGTGAAGCATGCACAAAAATCCACTTTGTGTAAATACTTTTGACTAGGTTTGTATGATAATTGAGACATTGAATCACTCAAAATGAAAAAATCAACCAATTTCTAACCCTCTCTCGTTTTTATCGGAGAAAATTTAAGTGATCAATTTTTTATTTCCAACACTGTATATAATGCACAATTTGGTATTTTCGCAGATTTAGTTTGAAATTACATACTGTAGATAGTAGTATTGTTACAATTTACTCTCACTTTTTAAATATTTACGCACAAAAATGTTTTCTTCTATGTCTATTACCAATAACTTAATTAACTTAATTCTAATTTTTTTATTTTATAAATTATGTATCTATTTTTGTGAATTATTCACGCTGCACACTTTTCAGTAGATACATACATACTTTGCATGCATAATGTTCATTGATGGTTCAAAAACTCCCACACCCCAGTTATCCGATTAGTCAGTCGTAGTCAAAGCAAAACAATAAATTGTACTTCACCTCTATTTATTGTTTACTCTTGCACAGGGCCGAAGCGTAAAGCACATCGCAAGCACAACAAACCGCCTGCACCTATTGCACCACCAGTCAGCAGCACCACATGTGCACCATCCGCCAAGCCATCGAGTCACACTCGAAGCACAACAATAGCATCAAAAGGTGACCACGTGTCGTTGACCTCAACACAATGTGCGCCCCTCGCTGCAAGAAGCGCGGTCACTGAATCAGAACCAACTTCCAACTCCAATCAGCTGTTCGATGCCAGTACACGACGCAAAGAATCATCCAAATCTCAGCCAGATAGCCATCATGGAAGCAGTGGTGGACCCAACTCTTCCAAATGCGCTCCACTGATCTTTCCAACTAGCGAAGAAGACATCGAAATCAAGTTCTCCATGTGCTGCTCGCCAAGTATACCAGAAATAGCTGCAGCCATAAGAACACCGATAACATCACTATCAGCCACTACCACGGCCGTGACTTCTCGCACCGTATCAGTACCATCAACCGAATCGCGACCACTATTGGAACTGGAAGCAACCGAACCCATACTAGTGCACCCGGTACCGTCGCGCTACAAGAACAATGACGCCGCTGTTGCCGGTGGTGGCGAAGCAACTGGTGATTGTGGAAATCTGAAATTGGGGGCCCCCAATGCTGGGGCCGAGTACATTCCAGCGTCAGTCATTCAATCCGCTCGACAAGAAGACGAGTTGTCGCGTGAGAATAGCAATTCAACGACAACCGGTTGCACGCCAATCGATGGCAAATCAAATCGTAAAAGTTTTGTACAAAGTGAACCTGTGAAAAGTGGTGAAGATTTCCCAGTGCATTGCACGAGTCCTGCTGATCTGCTGCTGGATGGAGTTGATCCTTCCGCACGGGTGCTCGTTGAAGCGAAGAAACGTCTTTCGTCCAGAGGTGGTGCGGGTAGTGGTAGTGTTAGTAGTGGCAAAGAGTTCCGGATTATCGTGGAAACGGATTCATGGCGAACGGTGGAGACGCTAACGTCCAGCATACGACGGACGTCGACCAGTTCAGGTGGGCTTCGATGAGTTTTGCGTCATTTTGTAAACATTGCGAATGAGTATTTCGTCAATAATACTATTTCAGCCAAGCGGTAACGTCAGGCTAACTGAGATTTGTTTTGTGTATTCTGTGTTTGAGCATCTATAGAACGGTATTTGGTGATTAGATCGTGTAAATTCATTGATCTCTCTTCATAATATGTATCATTCGAATTATATTTTGGGTTTCTTTTATTTTTTCACTTAATGCAAAATCATTCTGGATTTTATGTTTTTATAACCTATACCCATAAGATGGTATCGGGTATATTGTTTTTGTTACGCCGATATTATGCAACACCTCAAAGGAGCCACCGGAGAAATGGCAAAGTATATACATATATAAATGTTCAAGATCGGCCCCTGATTCGAATAAGCAATGTCTGTCTGTCTCTCTGTCCGTGTGTCTGTCTGTTCGCACGATAACTTCCAAAAGAATGAAGCTAGCGGTTTGAAATTTGGGTCAGATGTTTGTTTTGATAAAGTTTATTTTGATAAAATCTTGGACGGTATTGAAAATGGGCCAAATCTGACCAAGGGTTCCCCTACCTCCCATACAAACTACCCCTGCTTGATATTTTAATTCGGCCAGAACTTTCGGTGGAATATCGCTATCGACTTGAAATTTTGATCAATGTCTCATTCTGACATATACTATGAGTTGATGGAAAGTGGAGTAGGTCCGACTACCCCTACCCCTACTTCCCCTACAAAGTTATATTCAGCCATATCTTTTGATAGAATGTCACGAAAAACTTCAAATTAGTGAAAATCTTGACTTATCGTTCCATTCTATACACCTGTGCACAGATAGACAACAGACACAAGACCTGATGAGTGTGTCTATCTGTACGAAACCACAAAACTTTGGGAAAAAATACCAAAAATTGAGGAAAATGAGGGAAAAAGTTTCGTCCCAATCGGGATTCGAACCTCCGACCTTCAGTCACAAGGTCAGCAACTCTACCTACTGAGCTATAGACTCTTAGAGGTCCTGATGCAAAAATTCCAATGTGACATTTCCGAAAATTGAATAACTCGATATTTCTCCCGCTGGGGCTCTTCTCCTCCAAACAGACAAAGTTCCGCGTAGTTCCCATAGAGCTGGTAAGTTGCCATGCCATAAATACTACAGACATGCACCGCAGTTGGTGTATAGAATGGAACGATAAGTCAGGATTATCACAATTAGTTAAAACTCGCACCCACGAAATTGGGAACCAGAATTAATACAGTAATTTCAAATTAGTATCAAATGGTAGCCGTTGGATGCCTTGACAAGGAGTAAAGATGTGTCAGGTCCGACCCATCTTCCCCTCCCTCCTCCACAAAAAATATGAAATTGAATATTTTGGGTTTTGCATGCCTTCTAGGTCTGTACATGGGTATAGCAATGCTACCAACTAGTATTACCGAATTTAAAGGATATGACCCTTCCAGATAAAAGGATAAAAAAGTACAATATATGTAAGGAATAAAAAACGGTTAGAAAGTACGTGTATTCGTACAGTTTTAATTTTGTGTCATTAAACATTTTGTAATAATCAAGAGACGCGAGAGCGTCTCGCCCGCCAAAGGAAAAAGAAAAACGAAAGCGAACAAGTCTATGATTACCGGAGACAACTTGCTTTTTTGTTTGATCAGGCTACAGCCTTCCAGGCAACAACCCCCAAAAAATTTTTTTTACCAAAATATTCCACATATTCTGTTCTAGTGCCTTTCCAAATAAAATCTTCGATCGGCACAATAACGGGTAAGATATATGCAATAAACGGTGAAATTTTCACCCTCACAGACTTAAGCGAGTAACCCAATTTCAGAATGAAGTCTACAGTTGCAGAAAGACTTGCTTCTACTGTCTCTCTTCGTGAGGGGATTTTTATGAAATTTGGAACGAATGATCCTCTGGTGGTCCTTCTAAAGAATCATTCTTCCATTTAGATAAGTGGATGGAATAACGGTAAATTAATAGGTAAAGTTAACAAAAGATTTCCAACAATTGCGTCTATCGGCTCATCGCATTGACCATTTTTTAAAACACACTGCGGCATTGGGACATTTGGATATTGGGACACTGGGAGACTAGGATCTTGGGGTAGTGGGATATTAGGAAATTGGGACATTAGGGTCTTGGGACATTAGGACATTGGGGCATTAGGCACAATGGGGAGACAGGGACGTGGGGACATCGGCATATTGGGGCATTGGGACATCAGGACCTCAGGATATTGGGACAATGGGACATTGGGCCATTGGGACATTGGGCCATTGGGACATTAGGACACTGGGGGACTGGGACGTTAGGACACTGGGATATTAGGACATTGGGACATTATGACCTTGGGACAATCGGATATTGGGACATTGGGACACTGGTACATAGGGGCATTGGACCACTGAGACATCGGAATGTTGTGACATTGGGACATCGGGATATTCGCACACAGGGGCACTGGGATATTAGGGTCTTGGGTCATTAGGACATTGGGATATTGGGACATCAACACATTAGGACATTGGGATATTAGGTACACTGGGGAAACTGGGACGTGGGAACATTGGGGCACTGGGACATCGGGATATTAGAACATTGGGACATTGTTACATTGGGATATTGGCACATTGGGATATTGGAACATTGGGATACTGGGACATTAGGGCACTGAGATATAGGGACATTGGGGCACTGGGATATTAGGAAATAAGGCTATTGGGACCTTGGGACACTTGGTATACTGCGACATTGGGAAACTGACCACTGGTACATTAGGACATTGGGCCATTGGGATATTATCACATTAGGATACTGGGACATTTGGGACATTGGGGTACTGGGATATTAGGAAATTGGGGCATTAGGACCTTAAGACATTAGGACAGTTAGACATTGGGATATTAGGACATTAGGTGTGAGACTGGGACATTGGGATATTCCGATACTGGGACATTGGGACACTAGGGTAGTGGGACATTCGGACATTAAACCATTGGGGCACTGTAATATTTGCACATTGGGACAATAGGACCTAAATTGGGACACTGGGACATCAGGATATTGGGACATTGGCACATTAGGATATTAGGACATTGGGACACTGGGATATTAGAACATTGGGACATAAGGACACTGTGACAATGGACCTTAGGGCATTAGGACATTGGAACATTGGGACACTGTGACATTGGGACACTGGGTCAGGGGGGCATTAAGACAGATCAGTAACAGAACGTTACCAAAGTGTTGGCAAGGCAACAACAGACCGTTAGCAGATCGTTAACAGATTGTTAACAGAAAATTAACAGAGCCTTAACAGAACGTTAACAGAACGTAAATCGAGTAATAAAAGAAAGGTAACAGACCGTTTACAGAGCGTTAGCCGAATGATTAAAGAGAATTAAGAGAACATTAACATAACGTTAACAGAGCATTAACGAAAAAATAATAGAGTGTTAAGAGAACGTTAATAGAACATTAACAGAGTTAACAAAAAATTAACAGATTACTAACAGAATGTTAGCAGAGCCATAACACAAAGATAACACAAATCTATTTTGCACAAAATACATATTAATAAACTATACCCATTTCATCCCAAAATTATTTTTAAAAAAGCTCAGCAACAGACATTTGTGGCGTATTTGCAATTGCGTTTGCAGTATCTATTTATTTTAAAGAAGACCCTGTGAATATAACTTATGATATTAAATTTATGGAATATGCTGAACAAAAACCTATTGAAACTTTTCCCAAAACAAAAATATTAGTTGGCTATTTAAGTATGCAAAAATATATGATATCTGACCAAAAACAACAAAGTTGTAAAAGTTACCCCGCCAAAGAAAAATTCATCTGCCGCAAAAAGAATACATATCACTCCAATCCGCTGCTCATATCTAATATTGTTTGCTGGATGTACTTTTGTTTTAGGTGTAAATGCTGGAGAAGTTTAAATGTACAGGACTACTTCTTAAAGTAATTTGGAGGGAGCCGTCAAAGTGGCACTGAATAAAATGTTAAAGCTCCCACCAAATTACTTTAAGAAGTAGTCCTGTACATTTAAACTTCTCCAGCATTTACACCTAAAACAAAAGTACATCCAGCAAACAAAATTAGATATGAGCAGCGGATTGGAGTGATATGTATTCTTTTTGCGGCAGATGAATTTTTCTTTGGCGGGGTAACTTTTACAACTTTGTTGTTTTTGGTCAGATAATATATACAGGAACAGATATAATATAATACGAGTAATATAAAAATCAAATCGAAATATGAAAAATAAGGAAATTTTGTTGAGGTACGTCTCCAATGAACGATAAGTTGGACAATCTTGGAAGTCAACTTTTGCAGACAAGCAACAATTTCACAAGTTGGCTAACTTAGCTAAATCCGGCCCGTAGCGATGAGTTGGCCAACATGTGAAATTTATATCGTTTGTAAAGTTTCACGACTAAGATCGTTCAACTTATCGTTACATGTAGACGCGCCTTAGTCAGCCTCGTCGGTAGAGAACATTGACATTGCACCCGGACTCGATTCTGGTTGCTTGAAATTGTGTTCGCCTGTCCATCAAATGCATGCTGGTCGCTCGGATTGTTCAGGAGACCTTAGCAGTGCTTGAGGTTTCTGAGGATGACCTATTAAGTGCTATACATAGTCTTGATGTTAGTATTCAGGCAGGAACTAATGGCATTCCTATAATATTTTTTTAAGAATTGTATGCAATCGTTATGGCGTTTCCTAACACTTATTTTTAATTTGTCCTTGAATGAATGAATGAAAGGTTTCGTATTTAACAACTGTTTCTAAAGCCAAGCATCTTATTGATACAGGAAAATCAACTACAACAAGTTTTTATCTTTCACTAAATTGGTTGCTGATGGTATTTTGGTATTTACTCGTAGATATACAGGCTATTTTTTTAAGCTGGGTGAGATCATATTTAGCGGATAGGACTCAATTGGTGAAGTCAAAAGGCTGTACTTCCCGCTCCGTTATCAAGTGCTAGTCAGGAGTTTCGGAAGGAAGCCTTTTAGGACCCCTTCTTTTAGTTTATGTAAATAATATCATCTACACAGTAGTTCTTAACTCTTTTCTGTCCATGCCCCCTTTTCGAGGCCTGGAGAGTCTGGCACCCTAATAGAAAATGGTTCTCAAAAAATCTTAAAACTGTGTGGACATTTTTGTATTCTCACTTGAGAACTACGTTGGAGGGGCAAGCACAGATGACTCACAGATGGTGAATTTATTGTTGCCCAATTCACCCAGGTGGTAAATAAGGATAATTCACAGCCGATGTTGGTCACAAGATCCGTAGTTTTGCTACATCGGCGCGGAGATTCAGAAGTGTTTGAATGCAACGCAATCAAGCTATCTCAAGATTTATCAAGACTAAAAACTTGATTGTAGCTCACTGATTGACTATGACTTTTTCTTCCATATAGTGGGCGCCCTTTGTTGACTTCCAAACTAGCCAATAGCCTCTTCCCATCAGTTTCCTTGGTAACCATTTTGTGGTCGGAATACCTTCCAACTTTGAACTTATCCGGTGATACTTCGTTCGATCGACCTTCTCACAGCTTCCATCATCCTTCTTGAGTTGATAGCCAGGATCCAGCGGTACAGACACTTCTCGGCAGGTGTCCATTCCATATTGATGCAGTAAATTATGAATATACTTCTTATGTCCAATCGCGATAGAGCCTAGTTCGCCATCACGTTCTACTTCGATTCCCAAGAAATACTTCAATGGACCCTTGTCGACGATTTCGAATCCACTACCAATTTCAGCTATTATTGATTTCAAGTCATCCTTCGAGGTGGAAGCTAAAACGATATCATCAACGTAAATTGCTATTACATTTAACTTGCCTTTCTGTCTCTTCAAGTACAAACACGGTTCGTTCTGACACGCGACGAAACCAATTTTCCTTAGAAACGAATCTAGCTTCTCATTCCATGCTCGCCCTGATTGTTTTAAGCCATAGATAGCCTTTCGAAGCTTCAAAACCTTGTTAGGATGCTGTTTGCTAATAAAACCTTCCGGTTGCGCCATATAGCACTCTTCATTAAGATCGCCGTTCAAGTACGCAGTTGTTACATCGAGGTGATGGACATACATTTTGTATTGTACTGCTAAAGCCAACAGAAGCCGTATTGTAGAGTAGCGCACTACCGGGGCGAATGTTTCGAAATAGTTGACGCCGTACTGTTGGCTAAAACCCCTAGCCACAAGCCTTGCTTTGAAACGCTCGATCTCACCCATTGCGTTAGATTTGACGGTATATACCAACGCCGCCTAGATATTAAGGCCGCAATGTAGAATCTTAGACGTCAGAATCAGCTTATAATTTTAGGTTATGTTCGCCAATGTTGCACTGTTTTGTTTTTGCTTTTTATTACGTCACTACTTGTTTTTGTTGTTTGTTCGTGTAAATAAAAAATTTAAGAGCTAAGTAATAACGTCATTGTACAGCTGAGTTGCGGCTATGATATTTCTAGATGGCGTTGTATATACCCATTTCGATCCTATAATTTTCTGTCCAGGTGGCAAATCCACTAATACCCAAGTATTGTTTTCTAACAATGATGTGTATTCTTTCCTCATCACTTTCCTCCACTCGTTAGCTTGCTTACTATGGAAAACATCATCAAACGTTTCGGGAATTTCTATGCCACTCTCTGCATTAATCAACTCAATCACGTCAAATTGTTTTTGAAGACGCCCTGGCCTTCCAGTCCACTGGATTCCCGACCGAATGTCACTTTCAGGTGATTCTTCATTACTTCTAGGTGTGTATGTTGGATCGCCATCTGTGGTGCTCTCGAAACTTTCATCATCTACGGGCGTGCTCTCAGCCAATTGCGATTCGTCATCTACTATGATTACGCTGCTGTCCAAGTTGCCATCGCTCGACTTCTTTCGGTTTGGTGGCGATTTCTGTTCATTGCCGACCGGTGCTGCATTATCATCTTCACTTAAAAGCTCCAAGTTGTGATAGCCCCTTTCAAATTCTCGCAGGACTTTACTCTCGTCAAAGATGACATCACGTCTTTCCACTATGCGACGACTCGATGGATCATACAGGCGATATGCCTTAGAGGTAATAGAGTACCCGACAAAATACATTTCTTCGCCTTTTGATTCAAACTTATTAGCGCGGTGCCGTTTATTGAGAGATACGGCTAGAGAGCCAAATACATATTCTAAAATGATTGACCGCAGGTTTTCTACCAGACCATGCTTCATATGGCGTGTAATTATCTAAAGCCTTCGTTGGACATCGATTCCTTATATACGCTGCAGTATGAATGGCTTCAGCCCAAAGATAATTGTGAAGTCCGGAATGACATAACATGCTGCGTGCCATTTCGACTAGCGTTCGGTTGAATCGCTCGGCAACTCCATTCTGTTGTGGACAATAAGTCGTCGATAATTGGCGCACTATTCCATTTTGTGATAAATAATTGTCAAATCTTTTATTTACGAACTCGCTTCCATTATCACTTCGGATCATTTTAATTTTTCTCCCGGTTTGTCTCTCTGCCATTTCTTTAAACAGTTGAAATTTGTGGAACACTTCGTCCTTGCTTTTAATAAAATATACGAACACTCTGCGCGACATATCGTCAATAAATGTGACGAAATACTTTGATCCACCGGTCGATTTTGTATTGAATGGACCACACACGTCAGTATGGATTAGGTGTAATTGTTCATTAGCTCTAGAATCACTAGCGTTTGGAAATGGAAGTGTATGTATCTTACTCTTCATGCAAACAACACACTTTATGTCCTTTTCAATCTTATTGCAGTCTAAACCACGCACTAGATTCTTATTATAAAGTTCACTTAGGCTTTTGAAGTTTAAATGTCCGAATCTGTAATGCAATTTAATCGAGTTATCAACCGACGAAAGAAAACATTTTTGATTAGCTTATTCAAACATGTGTTATTGATTTTATTAGCTTTTAAAACTAGTTTGTTATTATTGTTCTTATCACTTATCACTGCTTGCTCATTTTCGAAAATTATTTTCATTCCATTATTCTCTGCTTTACTGCCCGAAATAAAGTTATTTTGTAAATTGGGGACGTAGAGAACATCTCGTAATTTCAATAAATAAGTTGCGGTTCGTAGATGCACCCCTCCCATTCTTTCAGCTGTGATTTGATGATTCCCCACTAAGCCGACTTGTTGCTGTCCCTCTTTGAACGTTGTAAATTGGCTTTTATCTGTACACAGATGGCTAGTTGCACCTGAATCAATGCACCACTGAATTATATTTGTATTTGTATGCTCATTTCCCAGAGCAAATGAAAGTTCTACTTTCTTTCTCGGCGCTCTGCAGTTTGCAGCGAAATGCCCCTTCTTGCCGCAGTTGAAACATGTAAAGGTGCCTTTCGATTTACGAGTATTAGTGTCGGTGTTCTTTCCTTTGTACTCCTTTTTGGCTTTAGTCTGTTCTGAAAATGCCCTTTGTTCTTCCTCGTTTAGATCTCCGTTATTATCTTTGACCTTTCTTTGTCCTTCCTCCATAAGTTTCACTTTAAGAACATTTAATGTAGGCAGCTTATCACGTACCTCAATCGCAATGACAAAGTTTTCAAACGATTTTGGTAAACTCGTCAATAGTATTAAAACCAGTAACTCATCGGGAATTGAATTATTCATTTCACTTAATTTATCCACTAGCTCCGAAAATGATTGAATATGCTGCGAGATGCTACAATTTTCCGACATAGAACAATCATCAATTGCCTGTACAAAGCCACTTTCTTCGATGGACCACTTGATGTATGCACCTCCTTTAACTTATCCAATATATCTTTCGCACTATTTAGGCTTTTAATGTGAATAATTTGGGAAGCGGACACATTCAATATTATGACGCCTTTTCGTCGTTGGTTATCCAAGTTGTGACTGCGTTGGGCGGCTCTGCCGGTTTGGCTAATTGACCACTCGGAATTTTCCACAGATTAGCACTAATTAATAAGCTCTTCATTTGAATTGCCCAAAACTCATAGTTATTTTCACGTAATTTTTCAATTTTCTCTATCATGGCCATTTTTTGAGTTCCTTCCTTTAACTACGTAAGTTAAAATCCGCGTTTTTAATTTATTTAAATCACTTTTAGGAATTTTTAGAATCACTCCACGTGTCCTGGGCCCATAACCTGTTGGGACTTAAGTGACAAATTAAAAGACGCGGGATTATTCTGCACCGTCCATCGGTTTATTTGGAACTGAACTATAGTAGTACAAGTATTATTAAATTCTAGTGGTAATACTAATACTGTTATTCGTATACTAATACATGTATATGTTTAGAATAGTGTTAGAAAAAATGTGTTGCATTACTACATTAACAATTCAAGTCTCAATATTTATTTCAGATTAATTGAAAATGTTTATCAGAAACATTTTCAATTAATCTGAAATAAACAATTATAGAAACGGGTACCTGGAGTGAACCTTATGGATATCGATACCTTTCCTCCCGACGAGAGGTTCGTTGTAGAATGACTTAAATACCACTTCTACTGAATAAGCTAAATCGTTCAACGGAAGGTTAAAAGTTTTATTATGTGGGAAATTTATTTACATGAAAAATGATGAGTTTAATAAAAGCTTCGGAGTTTATACAGAAATTGTAACACTCAAAATCTCACTCACTAAAAGACCTCTGGAGACCTGTTAAGTTCAATTTTGCATGGGAATAGACGGTATTTGACCCATTTTGATCTTTACAGGCCTCCAGAGGTCTTTTGATATTTTGAGTGTTGCAATTTTTGAGTAAAAATGCCATGGTTTCAGGTCTTTGCAAAAATATTCTGAATCTAATCGGGAATAATGAAGCAAACGCCATACCGTTATAAAAACTAGAGACTATACGCCAACTTTTAAAACTATCAGCCGGAAGGTACCGGTGCAATTTTTACAGTTTTTTTTTAACTTAGACCAAACGATGAATTTGATCTCTGAGTTCCACAAAGAAGGTCACATTTCTTTCAAAACGAAACAGTTATTTTTTCGGGTTGTGGTGTAGCTAATAGGGCATTTTGTTGCTGTTGCAGTGCCAAAAGAAAATTTCAGAAATATTAAGATTTGCAGTTGCAGTGGATGAAAAATGATAGCAAGTGTTGTTTTTATTTCGATTTCTCTTTAATTACAAATAACTGTAAATAAAACACGACTGATTTTTTTTAATTTTTCCCGGAACGTACGCTAAATGCGCTACCACCGGTTACCGGTTTTCCGTTGGGGTTTGGGACACCCTGTATATACATCTTACTTTTATTATTTCTCATTCATCATATTGTTTATTATTTGCCAGAAAAAAAAACCGCTGTGCTGAGTTATTGGAGATAATTTGCCGGCATGTTCTAAATGGTACCGTATACCAAAGTATTTCAAGAAATATCTTTATAATTGTATTCTTACTGTGGTGTGTCCTTCTTCAAATTATTTGATTTAAATCTCCACAAAAATAACACAGGTCTACAAAATTAAAAAAAAAAATTGGTGCCGCTGCGATTCAAGCATAATTTTAAAGCATCGGTCCTGTCAATACTCTCAGTGCCATTTTTTCATAAATGCTACATGTAGTTTTTAGTTTACGCAAATTAATGAAATTGCATGGTAATCGACAGCCACGAGCGTTCCCAGATCGACTAAATATATCTAAAATCATTTGAATTGCTAAATAAATACAGTTTGAGTATGGCATGTTCAGACGAAATAATATTTGACGTTTTGATGTAGTCCTGATTTTTTTCTGTTGTGATTTACCGTTACTTTCTGGTAAAAGTTCAAATTGGGACTCATGAAGCAATTTGTTAAGGCTTTGGACAAAAATGGTAGTTGTGGTAGCTGGGTTAAGAACAGAGAAGCTTAAGGCAGGCATTTTTGACGGCCCTCAAATAAGACTTTTAATAAAAGATACCAGTTTTGGGCATTCGATGAATGATTTAGAGTCATTAGCGTGGATTTCTTTCGTCGACGTTGTGAAAAACTTTCTCGGCAATCATAAGGCTGAAAATTATCGGATTTTAGTGCAAAATATTCTGGAAAATTTCAGAAATCTTGGTTGTAATATGAGTACCAAGATGCACTACCTCCATGGTCATTTGGATAAATTTCCAGTAAACCTAGGGTCTTATAGTGTGGAACAAGGCGAACGATTCCACAAGGACCTGAAAATTGTGGAAAATCGTTATCAAGGTCGATGGGATGAACATATGATGGCAGATTGCTGTTGGAGTATCATGCGTGAGTCCCCTGGAAGGTCTCATCTCAAGAAATCTCGAAAAAGAAGCTTCCTTCATGTCTGAATAGTTATCAACATACATATTTTGGAACATTTCATCATTTCATCATATCTCGAAAACTACGTGTAGGATTTAAAAAATTTATATACCGTTAGAATCAGTATAGCAAGGCTACTCAAAAACAGTTTGAATCTCCCCGGCACCAAAACCCGTGTAGACCTGTGAATCGAATTAATACAACTAGCAAATAATTACACTTTATTTTAAAATGGCACTCCTCTTGCCTATTCAAAATATTCTTGCAAAATATTTCATTAATTGGCATCCTTCCATCCCGAATAAATAACGGTTGAAAAATTCGATATTGCTTTGGATCCTTTCCATTGAAACTGATCATATAAGTATGTATACTAGAAGTAACCGTTAGATTAGATTACATTACATTAGACTACACTCAAAATGCCATCTTGTCCTTGCATAAGAAACAATTTGACCCTTCAAATGAATCGATATTAAATTTGGCTCTTTTGGCTAATATGCTTGCCGACCACTGATCTAAGTCTCAACCTTTTGCTGTATGAATATGCAGTACTTTCCGCTGACAGAGTGATATAGACATTTCCAACAGATTCAGATACATCTACGTATATTTGTGTTCCTGACAGGAATAGGGATGGATATGTGCTATCCCTAGCATACCTTTCCACAAATCGCCGTATGAATGCTTTTTAAATATGGGTCGGAAAGGTATAGGTTTGGTATCAATCGAAAGCCAGACGTTTGTTCATTTTGTAGGGCGTTTGTTCATCCTGGAAACGGAAGGATACAGGAATTATTAAGGAAAAAGAGATTAGTTGTGACGTCATCTTCACTCAACCAACGCCATCTACTCAGCTCAGCTGTACGATGATGGTGTGGATCTTGCATAAATTGTTCGCGGGACACCAAACCAGCGCGGGTGCGGTACGCGGTACACACAACACAGACTCCACACGAATTGGCAAATTCAGCGTGGTCTACCGCGGCGGAAATTATTTCACAAATTCTGACGCGTACCGCAACACGCTGGTTTGGTGGAAACTATAAACTAATTCAATCACTTTTGAATGCATATCCATGCGAGCTTTTTGGCGGGATTGTATTACATGCGAACTTCCCTAAACGGACACTTCTAATAACCGGACATTTCTCATAAACGGACACTTTTATTTTCCCCAACGTTTTTCCTTATATTTTACTAGAAAAATAACTTCCAATGGCCGGACACTCTCATAACCGGACACGGACAGTGCTTTTATACCCTTTCTGAACAAGGAAGTCTCCAATAAACGGACAGTTCCACAAATAAAATTCGAAATTTTTGCATTACAGAATTGCATTTCGAGCAAAGGAGTTTTGAAATTACCGGAAAATCGGTCTTTTACGTAAAGCAAAATTCACTTTCCGGAAATCGCTGCACAAATCTTTATACATATTTATATTATCTCTCCGTGTAGGTGGAATTCTTAGAGATTCAGAAGTTCAATTTATGTCGCGGCATTTAATTGTGCAGTTTTCTATTCTTTTAAAATATGAAAAAAATTAAAAAACAAATCTGTCTTTTGAAGAATAAGTGCAAGAACAAGTCATTTTAGAATTAACGAAAAAATAGTGTTGTCGATCTGGAAAAAAAATTGGATTGGAAAAACACGGTTGAAATGAGACATCGTGGTTTTGAATGGATTCGCAGCGCAGTTCAAATTAGTTTTATAAATTGTTTTCCTTTGTGAAATATTCTCATAAGCGGACACTTCCAATAAGCGGACGAAATCTCAATCCCCAATGGTGTCCGCTTATGGGAAGTTCGACTGTATATCAATCCTTTTTGCGGCTGACAACTTTTTCTATGGCGGAAACTTTTTACAACAGAGTTGTTTTTGTGAGATTATGTATTACTGTATTATTGGGACGATATCCTGTTCAGTATTATAAATAAATAAATAAACAAATAAATAAAATCTTTTTGGAAAATAGCGGTTGGGAAGTTTTGCCTCACCCGCTTTAAAGCCCCTTGCGACTACTATTTGTTTCGATCGATGACGCATTGACTGGAATACGCTTCATTTCAAGAAAGGGTAACAAAAAATTACTAAATTTATTCCTGGCTTCAAAAGATGAACGCTTCTTTCGCGACGGAATTTATTAATTTACCAGAAAGATGAGTAAAAGAAGTGGCAGTAGCGATGGCCAATACCTTCAATAAGGTATTAATTCGTTTCATCATTGAAATATATTACCGAATTAAAATTTTGTAGTCTACGTCACTTTGAAAATAAACTTGAAACTAATCTTTTCACACAAAACAAAACAAAAAAACAAATCCAGGAACTAGAATTAGAATTTATGTAAGCATCCAAACAATTTTCGATTCAATAAAATAGAGGACGTTTTAATATGTATGCCTTGAAATCACGTTGACAATGTAAACCAAATTTTCAAGATGTCCTTGTGTATGATATACTAATGCAGAGTACGTTTCTGTACATTTATTGTCCTTAAATAACACTTAAACAACACAACCAAACATTTTCTTTTACCTACTTACACATAACAATTTTTTCACCCGTTTCTACTCCAATTTCCATTACAGATAATCTTCAGATTGGCTCAAGTAATGTTGTTGTGCTACGCGAACAAACAGCATCTTCTAGTTCAGATTCGCTTTTTACAGATCCCCTAACACCTGTGGGATTTGCGGCGGAAATTAATCAGTGCTACATCTCGGAAGAGGAAAACGCTTGCGATACAGCCGACGAAAGTACTATTCGCGAAATCACTAAAACCGCCCTCGATTCACGAAATTACTCAAGAAACACCCCAGCCATCCACACCACGGATGCTCCAGATTCGGGCAAACGGTTAGGCAAGGTGTCATCCGCCCGTAAAAACACTCTACAGACTCTATCCAACCTGAGTGTTAGCGAAATTACTTATTTCGTACTCCTGAACGAAGAGCAGGAGGAGAATTGTGCTGTTGTGGCAGCACCACCAGCACTGGCAGCACAGACCGCGGAAGCCGATGAACAAGAAGAAGATACTGGTACGAATCTCGAAACGAATGAAAGTGGCAAAAAAGTTGCTGACAACGATAGAAAAGCAGAAGTAGCAATAGCAACGAAGGACGAGATGCCAATACACTTTCCCAACAAAATTTCACCATTAGCCAGCGGCAATGGTAGCACAACGACGAGTACTATAACAACAACAACAACAGCGACTAATGGCAACACTTCGGAAGAGAGAAATGGCACTAACGAGACGGGAATTTTTAATGTCGCGAAGGCCAAGAAGGTGGAATTGCAGAATTTGTCATCGAGGATAACGGATACGTGTAATATAGGTAGGTGGGACATAAGTATGGCATGTATGAAAGTAGCTTACATGATGTTTTTACGAGATTCATACAGCTTTAATGTACTCGCCGTGTTCAGGAATAATTTTATGGGCATATAGGTAGTGGAACGATTCTCTCGATTCAATGGATTTTAGTGCTTTAATTTTGAAATATTTTCTGAAATTTTTTTCAGACCGAATTCGCATCCAAACTTTAAATGCACCCATTGGCAGAAGTTGTCAAAAATGTTTCAAAACATTATACATTCACCTTTTCCCAAAATATCGATACCTTAAAGCACAAAAGTGCTAACTCCATTTTTTGCGATTTTGAGATTTTTGCATCGTTTTATTCCTTGTCAAGTTCTCCATCGAGTACTTAATCTTGAAACAAAATTTACTCAGCTAAATTCAAGGAAATTAACATTTACAAGAAGCGCTTTGCCTAGGTTGATCCAAAAAAAATGCACAAAAGTGCTAAGTCCAGTTATAGTGCTATTTTGTGCTAAGTCCATACTTGCAACAATTAGGAAGTTAAATTTGTGGTAATAACTGCCATAAAACGAATGTATATCATTATGAGACATAAATAGGATTAGCCAGGGTTGCTTCCCAATTAATATAAGGCGGGTTTGTCTGCGGGATTGCAGGATAACTCTAGATGGGATGAATTGTCTGTAAAATGTTTACATGGGCATATTCTTTCTTTGAATTGTATTGAAATGGGTAAAAGCCGATTGATCGTCTACTTCCGATGCAAAGGTTCAAATGAGCACTGGTGTTCAATTAAGCCCTCACATTTAATGGCTTAATTTGAATTCTCTATTTTCTCTTCAAAATGAAGCCTTCATAACATACATTGGGGCTTGTGTAAATGCCAGCTTACATTAAATTTTGTGTAAGGCCATCCCTCTTCAAATTCTACAGTTCAGCTTGACACCTGGCGTTCGCATATGTTCAACGCGTTGTAACGTCATATTTTTATCAGCTATACTCACCCACTGTGCTCCAAAAGATATACTTTCCAAAAGACCCGTTGAAAACAGTTTGATCATACTACGAAAAAGTAAAAATTGTTTTAGGCCAAAGAATTACTTACTATGTCCACATAAAATGTTTGGAAGCTCCTTATCGTGCAGTCTGAAACACGGGTAATTCGGGTATTACCAAAACCAAACAATAAACTTGCATTTAAAACAACCAGAAAGGGACGAGTGTACTAAATGTACGCATATTGGACTTTAGGGATTAGATGCAAAGGGCAGCTATTTATTTATTTATGACTTGATCGACATATTTCAAGAGTAAATTGAAGCTGATTTAAATAAAAGACTACTTTGAAAAAGATCTGCCAAATTAGAAAAAGTAAATGTATAACTATTGATATACGTGCTTAATCCTAATGAGTGTCTGGAGTTTGTATTTCACCAGCTAATGCATGCAGAGACTAGACAGAGACTAGATAATATTCCAGTCGAAGCTACACCCAAAACTTCATTCAAAAGAAAGGGGATGTCGTTTGGGACCGAGTTATAGGATGTATGTACGCATTTCAAGTCCGGCGAGATTTCCCCTAGCCCAAATAGACCAGATATAGGTCCGAATAATACATTTATTAATCAGTTGTTTGAAAAGATGTCATTCTGGCAATCTTATTTAACTTACATCTCTAAATTCGCAGTTCCACTACAGGAATTTTGGGGTAATTTTGTGATGAAGTTGAGTCTAATGCTAGAAATAGAATAGACGCAGCAACAGCAGCAGCATTGCATTGCTGACAAATATGCTGAATAGCAAAAATGCTGTTCAGTCCTGGTCAATGACAGTAGTGGGATAGAAAGGACGACGTCGAGTCTTGACCAGATCATCTTTTGGTCATCTCGCGATCATTACCACTTTCGAAAAGCATAAACTGATGAGACACATTTGCTTCATGGATACGAACTGGTGGAAACTCAATGAATTGCTTGCATCTCATGGTACGTACATATTAAAAATATTATCACTACATCCACATTTTACAATACGAACATTTCTCCGTCAAGTCCATGGTTGGTATAAAATTAAGTGCTCAATAGTGCCAAGTCCGTACTTTCCTCTTTTTTTCTCGATTTTTCTTTGAAATTGTGACGATTGCTTGCCAGATTTTAATACAATTATCCTTTTGATAGTGTAACCTGCTTGAAAAGCTAAAACAATTTGCAAAAATAAAGTTATCGAAGGTGGGAACAAGGTTTGAAATGTTATTTTCGCGTTTTCTCCAGATGTTGAAAAATGGACTTAGCACTATTGTGCTTTAAGGTATCGATATGCAAAAAAGCAAGAATGTTCCTACAACCAACACTTCCAATTCAGGACATTTGTATGTTACATATTTCCCAACGGCCATTTTTCTTTTTCCGACCTCATCTCTGTTTTTGTATTCTGATTGCATCATACGGCACTTAATCACTTTAAAAAATAACAATATGGAAATTTTATAGTATTGTCCGACAAATTCACTCTCTTTTCATGTTCCCGACATACATATGAGCTGTGATAATAGTCAACATCTGTATACGAACAAATAAAAAAGATGTCACATTATAAAGTCATGCCCGAATGCATAATATTAATCGAATATCCTCAATAAAATATGCATATTTTAATACATATATACATTATATACTCATTAACAAAAATATATGATAACTTCCAAACATTTATTAAAACAATACAATTAAAACGAGAAATGAAAAAAATAGTCGGGCGTGCTAAAATCCGAAATGCAAGCATTCAATATAAACAATATAAAAATATTTTATAAACAATTCCGAAACGCTGTCATCGTCAGAGATATTTTCGGAATGTAATAAGTGCATGCTATTAAAATGCATGAAATTTACGAAATTAAACCTGATACATATTTCGTCCATTTCGACAATTCGGTAGAGTGATAGTGAAAAGGGTATCTGGCCGTTCATTGTTGTTGTTGTTTGTGTCATTGTTATGCCAAATTACTGGGATATTGAATAAATTTAAAATTGGGCTCCAGGATTTCACATAGGTATATAAATGATTGTATCAATCTGTCGTGGCTTAATGCTATGTAACACTCATTTTTGAACGGTTTGTTTGTCGACAAGGGACAATAAATGCAAATTCTGTGGGTGGGCTTTTCGAAATTAAGTATAGACACATTGTAATTATCTTTGATACGTTTTTTTCATCACACACAACGATTAATTATTCCAAACACCGATCGATTAATATATTTTTCTGTACACTTGTTGGGCATTTTTCTCCAAGATAATAATATTTTATTATCGCAAACAGAATAATAGAGATTTTTTACGCTGATTTATTGAAGTTAGTTCTATTCATATGGGCAATTGAAATTTTCTTAGCACTGGCCAATACAATGTACATAGTAACGCAATCTCAATTTACAAACAATTGAAATTTTCTTAGCACTGGCCAATACAATGTACATAGTAACGCAATCTCAATTTAGGCCAAGCAATGAAAGCATAAAAAGGTGACAATCTGTCATTCAGAGAGTGCGGATCGTCTTGTTCATTTACCTATCACCAATTTTGTCTAAAATCTACAGTTTATTGATTTATATCCTTTATATCGTACAAATAAATTTTCACGGTGTCCGAAAGTGGAAGTGCACGAAAACGCCTGAGGTAAGATGCTTCCCGGGAATGTGAACTAAGGAATAAGTTGAAACTTATCCGAAGCGAAGCGACCACGATGGCCTCTAACCAAAACTCCTTTCAACTGCTAGCGAATCTCCCGTCTAACTTGTCCGATGTCGACCTGGCAAACAATTCAACGACCGCGACGACTATGCCCAATAAGGTAAAAATCCCACCTATCGTATTCCCCAAAATAGAGCGTGATTCGATCGATGTCGTAATGGATAACCTCAACATTAATACTTACCACATCCAATATACGGCTGCTGGACACAAGCTATTCCTACACAGCGATGAAGATTTTGAACGTACGCAGCAGTATCTCGTTAGCAAGAACTGTGAATTTTTCACTCACCGCCGCACCGATAAAAGACCTTTGAAATTCGTGCTATCTGGCCTACACGATATGGACTGCGAATCACTCCTAGAACTATTGAAAACTGACTTCAATTTGCCGTGTCTCGATTTAAAAAAGTTCCATCCAAGGTCAAGGAAATATAACGACGAAACTTATTACATTCTCTATTTCGAACGCAATTCTATCAAACTTCCACAATTACAATGTATTAAAGATATACAACACACTAAAGTCTACTGGAATTTCTACTCTCGTTCGCGAACGGGTCCGACACAATGTCGGAATTGTGAAAATTGGGGCCACGGGTCTTCGAACTGCCACCTTCCACCTAATTGTTTACTTTGCGGTGCGAATCACTCTAATATCAACTGCCCAATGGCGAAATTGCCAACCGAAGAAATGAAAAAAATCTTTTAAATGTTTCCATTGCGGAAATAATCACATGGCAAACGAGCGATCCTGCGAAACGCGAATTGAATACTTAGCTCGGCAGCGAACAAGAAATCAAACCCGGACTAACAAAAAAGGTGCTTCTAAACAATTCGATGTGCCTTCTAACTCAAATTCTTTCCCGTCTCTACCGAACAATCGAGTTTCGTTCAACCAACCGGCTAATAACTTTGTCCCGACACTTCCAACTATGCCTTTATACTCTAACGCAGTGGTTCTTAACCTTTTGCACATGAGGGACCACTTGATCAAACTCGTTAGTTGTTGCGGACCACCAAATTGCAATTGTGATAAGAACGATTCAAATCATGAAATCTTGTACCGAACTACCTTTTGAACACAACTTATTGCTGTCTTGTCACTAGAGGTTTTCGATTAGAAAATTGTGGAAATAACGCCAAACGGATATTGCTGCTTTTAAGACCATCATCTAGAAAAAGTTGACTGACAGAGATCGTCTTGCAAAGGATTCTGGGTGTGATTTTGCTAAGTCTGAACAAGTTTCAAAACCCTCATTAATTTGCGTAAAGGGTGTTGCCCAATATTTCGGTTTGTTTCATCCAGAGATGGCTCATATAATATTGAAATCCAGTTTTGTTTATCAGATTATAAAGCCCTTCCTTACAGTTCTTACTGGAAGAACAACAATTTTTACATAAGCTCCTATAAATATGGCATTGCTGGTTCATGTTGTACCAACAGAAACCTGTGTCGGAACCCTATTTAGAAGTACCACAGAAGATCAATAATAGCTTAATTATCTTAATTCAGCAATGTAAATTACCATTATGGTCTGGCCGGAAAAGAATATTCATGACCTTAAATACCTGAACTCTTTACCTACAATTATGACAACCCTCAAGTCTATAAAGACACGTAGCGACTCCACATAAAGTGAACATTCATATCAAGCTCTCGGCCGTCCTCGATTATTGCACATCGCAATCATTTTGCGTTCGTCACCTAAAAATGAAGCATTTAAAACAAATTTTGACGATATTCATTTCATCGTAACGGTCAAAATCTCAATGAAAACAGTCTATCCTGCTCAGTTAAAACCAATGAATAAGAAAATCTAAAAAGGAAATGCAAATACCCAACAAACTATCTTTCCGAGTGACGGAATTATTTTCGGATTTCCACCACTTTTCCATGCCTAATTCCGAGACCCACTAACACACGCAAACCGATGTCGATTTTTTTTTACGAGTTTGCACTTTGTGTAAAATATGGAAGCCGTCTCGGAATTGTTTCGGAAAAGTATGCGATTTTCCAAACAAAATCTGAGGCCGTTTCCAGGTAGAGATGTTTTTAAGTAGGCCTAGGCAGTGACGTACGTTAAACAATCAACTTTTTCGTGGCCGTAACTATATTACGCGTATTTCAAATGTCAAAATATATAGTTTAGTTTTACGGGTACAATCAATTTCTATGTGAAATTTTGATTTTGGTTGCTTTGCGTCCCGTTGTGTCCCTCTTTGAATTGAAAATGAAAGTAATAACAATACAAAACCCTCCAACTGAAATTATAACCCACCATATTCCAAAAGCGATACTCGATTCCGACCTGAATTTTAATCGAAATTGGTATAAAACTCCGAGATGACGAAACGGAAACCTGTAACGATAACTATACTGAAAACTTTCGGAAATGTCTGCGTTTTCCGACACACTATTCATATTACGAACTCTCAGTATTCCGAGATGTTAAGGCTTGGATTCCAACTACGAAAAAGATCCCATATTCCGAAAGAATTCCCTCAATGGTTTGTTGGGGATGTAACGATAACTGTGCAGAAAAGTGTCGGAAATGTCTCTGCATTTTCCAAATGCATCATTTGAATGTATTAGTGCTCTCGGAAATGCTGAGACACTTTTCATATGACGAACCGTCAGTATTCCGAGAGTTTAAGTCTTGGATTCCGACTCGGAATATGGAAAATAGTTCCTGTATTCCGAAAGAATTCCCTCGGAATGGTTTGTTGGGTAACCGCAAAATACACTGGATATGCGACTTTTTTTCGGGACCAAAATATTTTCTATGGTAACTTGATCGAAGCTACAAGATGACATTTCTCATACGACTTTTATATGGAAAATTAATAAATAAACAAAATCATGCACATGCGCAGCTTAGTGCTGTAATTTCGTAGTAGGGGCGTTGGAAAAATGGGGGCAATGAGTACGAAATTTTAAAATTAATGGATGCTTGAAATTAATTAATCAACAACGTTCCTGTTGTATAACTTTATACCAACAGCATCACAATTTACACTATTGCAAAAAGTACATTTAAATGGGATTGCAAAGCGTTGCGTGGCATAAATATTCGTTTAAATACAAAATTTTAAATACTGTGTATTCCAGTGCATTGCGGTTGAATACTCCAACCAATGAAAAAGCCAAAAAGTATTAAACCATACAAGCCCCAAACACTAAATTTCCTACGCCACTGCTAGCTATAAAAAAATCAAATTGTCCCCTTTATTTTCAGATGTTTCGTTTCCTTCTTTTTCTTCTTCATTTGTCAAAACGGACTCCCATCCGCTTTCAACCTTCAAGTTTCTATTAGAAAGTTAAGATTGAGCTGCGTGAAATTCGAGAATTGTCGTATCGGATTATTATGCGGGAACCACATCAAAGGCTTCGCGGACCACCTAGGGTCGCCTCAGGGACCACCAGAGGTCCGCGGACCACCGGTTAAGAACCGTTGCGCTAACGTATTAAGATCTGTTCCACAAAATAATAATTCCGAAAGTTTGTTTACTATCGAAGAGATGTTGGAACTGTCAATGGAATTAATCACTAAGCTAGCCAATTGTCAAACTAAGACTGATCAATTCAACGATCTTGTCTCAGTATCACTTAAGTTTGTTTACATAATAAATTAATAATAATCTAAGTATTTTCCTTTGGAACTCTCAGAGTATTAAAAACAAAACTATATAGTCTAGTACAGATAGCTCAAACCCAAACATCCAAAAGAAAAAGAAATTTTTGATGCCAAATTGTCGAATACACTGCCCAATATACGCAATAAAAAGTTACACCAATTTGCGCCATGGGTTAAGGGGGGAGGGGGTCCCAAAGGGGTGAAAATTTATTTTTTTTACAAATAACTGGAAAACTATGAATCTGACCTTAAAATCTTCTGAGGACGAAACAAACTACACAAAATTGCCTTTGTAATGATATATAACACTCTAGACGTTTTTTCGGAAAATTATACCCTAGACCCAAAAGTATTATAGAGAATTTACATTTTTTGAGTTTTACATTTCGGACTGTAACTCTTGATAGAAAGACCCTAGGGTGACGAAATCTTGTTCATTCTATTACAAGCAAAATTTAGTTTGTACCAAAAATTGAGGTGCTCCGACAATTGATGCCTCCCTCACTCCTCCTAACATTTTTCAAAAAGGCATGCCTGTAGCTTCTTTTCAAATTGAGCCAGGCAGATAAAATTTGGTGAGGTGCCTAGTCTAAGCCCCGTTATGCTCCTCACCAAAAATTGTTACCATCCGATCAAAACTAAGGGTACTCCCCATACAAAAAGTAAACCAAAATTCTAAAAAAAAATCACATTTTTTCACTTCTAAATTCTATCTAAAATGAAAAAAATAAAATTTATTTCTTAGAACGCCATTATAACAGTTAATTGTAGTCTTGTAAATGTATATTCAAAAGTTTGTACCAGAGCGTGCCGTACAAGTACGAAAAATGTGGTTTGAAGGTTGATAGTACACGTTATTCGATTCATTCGGAACTAGCCTTTGAACTAGTACCAACGACTTTCAAACACAATTTGTTGATACTTGTAGTATACGCTTTGATGCAAAATTTTGAACATACATTCAGAGGACTACAATTAACTGTTATAATGACGTTCTAAGAGATAAATTTTATTTTTTCGTTTTAGATAGAATTTAGAAATGAAAAAATGTGAAATTTGTTAGAATTTTCGTTCACTTTGTATGGGGGGTACCCTTAGTTTTGATCGGATGGTAATAATTTTTGGTAGGGAGCATAATGGAGCTTAGACTAGGCACCCCACCAAATTTGATCTGCCTGGCTCAGTTTAAAAAGAAGCTACAGGCATGCCTTTTTGAAAAATGTTAAGAGGAGTGAGGGGGGCGTCAATGGTCGGAGCACTCCAATTTTTAAAAATAACAGGCGCGACAATCCAGCATTGGACTAAGGCCGCAGGATGTGTTAGTGACATCCTATTTCCAAGATCTTATCTGCTTTTTGTTGAGGTAATGAGATCAGCATCACGCTCAGCAGTGTTATTTATCCCCATAAATGGGTACTCGTTTTAACATCTGAGTGAGATCATAGTCCGTCACAAGCTCGTGAGTTCGAAAAACACCATGGAACACGGTGAGATTCGAACTCATGAGCCTGTGCACCGAAGGTGCGCGCACTAACCGCTAGACCAGCCAGACTACTCCAATTTTTGGTACGAATCAAATAAATTTTGTTATTAATATATGGACAAGATCTTATGACAGTAGGTCTATTCTATCAAGAGTTACAGTGCGAAATGTAAAACTCGAAAAATCCAAATTCACTATAATACTTTTGGGTCTAGGGTATAATTTTCTGAGAAAATGTCTAGAGTGTTACATATCATTACAAAGGTAATTTTATGTTGTTTGTTTTGTCCTCAGCTCATTTTAAGGTCAGACTCATAGTTTTCCAGATATTTGCAAGAAACTGAATTTTCACCCCTTTGCCACCCCCTCCCCCCTTAACCCATGGCGCAAATTAGTGTAACTTTTTACTGCGTATATTAGGCAGTGTATTCAACAATTTGGCATCAAAAATTTCTTTTCTTTTTGGATGTTTAGGTTTGGGGCTATTTTGAACCAATTATACTGGACTAATAGAGCTCTTTGATCTTGCCAATGAAACAAATGTAGATGTAATTGCAATAACTGAAACATGGCTTAAAAAAAGTGATAAATTCACGAATGTAAACTACAATATTTTTAGATTAGACAGACTAGGTATTACAGGTGGTGGGGTAGCGATCTGTACGAAAAAATGTTTCAAATGTTATGTTCTTCCCGAACTTCGAACTAAAATTATCGAGGCAATTGTCATAAAATTAGATTACTGTCAAGTTTTTCTGGCCGTGTGCTATACTTTCCGGGTACGCGGGTAGACAATACTAAATTGAGCTTGTTTGAAGATGACATCAAATATCTAATGAATCTAGGCGATAAAGTTATTTTGTGTGGAGATTTCAATGCTAAACACAGGTATTGGAATTGTGTAAATTCAAATAGGGCTGGAAAGAGACTTTACAACTTAACATTCCACAATAATATAATGGTTCCCTCACCATCTGAGCCAACATTCTTAAATCATAAAGGCTACATTTCGACTCTAGACATTATTCTGAGCAAGGGCGCTATCAATATTCCCCAACCCCAAACAATGAAAAAGCTGTCATCTCCTCATTTTCCGGTGTTATTTCATTTAGAGGGTTCAGGGTCTGGTATTAATTCTTATGTGGGTAACAATCAGCTACTAAAAATAAATTGGTTGAATTTCAAAAAATTTCTAAACGAAAATATTGACTTAAGATCGCAAGATCTATCTAGTCTCGAAAACTCAAATCAAATCGATGTAGCTCTGGATGAATTCTATGCGAAACTCCATTCTGCGCTAGACTCTGCTTCGTTTAAAGTAAATAAGCTTCAACCTAACATCAATTCTCTTGACAACGACACTAAAGCACTCATCCAGACTAGAAATTTCTTCCGCAGGAAATGGCAACGCGATAGAAACCCATTAACCAAAGTGATCGTATATAACCTGACTAAAACTATCCAACAACAAATTTCTATCAGACGTAACGATAAATGGAATAACATGCTACGCAGTCTTCCCAAAAATAGTAAAAAAATTTGGAAACTGAACAAAATGTTCCGTCGTGGTAAACCAATTCCTCCATTACGATCTTCTGATAGAAGTTTGGTGTTTGACAGTCGAGACAAAGCCGAAATAATTGCTAACAAGTTTCAGCAAGCACACAGTATCTCGTTGCATTTGGGGAGCACCATATACAATCAAATTGTCAAAGACAAAGTTGATAAGTTAGCTTCTAGCCCAAGTGACTTCAATGAAACTCATTTATCTTCTCCACGGGAAATCAAAAACATTATTAAGTCGTTTAAACTTAAAAAAGGCACCTGGGTTTGATAAAATCTCAAATTTAGCCTTAAAAAACCTTCCTAAGAAAGCTGTTGTAAAGCTGAGTTTTCTGATTAACAGTTGCTTAAAAATATCTTATTTTCCAAACCGCTGGAAGCACGCCAATGTAATACCACTCGCGAAATCCGGAAAAGATGCAAGAGAACCTAGCAATTACAGGCCAATAAGTGTCCTACTGTCACTAAGCAAAATTTTGGAAAAGGTTATACTAGCACGTTTAAAATGAGGAAATTGAACGGCTAAAAGTTATTCCTGACTTTCAATTCGGGTTTCGAAAACAACATTCAACCACGCACCAAATCTGCAGACTTCACATGTATATAAAGAATTCGTTCGCGAATAAAGAATCTGTGGGAGTGGTTGCACTAGATATCGAAAAAGCTTTCGATTCCGTCTGGCACGATGGATTATTGTACAAATTAATTAAGTTCAATATACCGGTGTACCTGACTAAATTTTTCCAATCCTTCTTAGTAAATAGAAGCTTCTGTGTGCAGGTGGGAGAATCTCACTCTAACACTATGAGCATACCTGCGGGAGTCCCTCAGTGTTCATGCCTCAGCCCGATACTCTTCAACATTTTCACCGCTGACATTCCTAAAACTAGTGACTGCCAAATAGCCTGTTTTGCAGATGATGTTTGCATTTATTACGACCACAAAGACACAAATCAGATATCTTCTAAGCTGGAACATCAACTTGAATGCCTATACCAATATTATTTTCGCTGGAAAATTAAGCTGAACACCACTAAAACACAAGCCACATTCTTCACTAAAAAAAGGAAACGAACTAACCTACCATGCTCTCCACTGAATTTTCTAGGCGATCATATTGCATGGAGCAATGAACTAAATTACTTGGGTTTAAGTCTCGACAAAAAACTAACAGGGCAATCACATATGGAAATAACTTCCCAAAAAATGCTAAAATCATTTTGCGCCTTATACCCCATACTTAATAAAAAATCCAAGCTGTCCACAGATAACAAGCTCTTAATTTACAAAATGGTTATCCAACCGATTGCTGCGTACGGCTCGCCAATATGGGGTCTCTATTCCAAAACTAGGAAAAACGAAATACAAATAACACAAAATAAAATTCTAAAACATCTAACTAGCAAACCGTTTTTCTACTCAACCGTAAAGTTGTACCAAGAGACCAACATTTTAACTTTGGACAGATTGGCTAATAAAAACATTTTGAAATTTCGGGCTAACTGCCAAAACATTGAGAACAGCATAATAAGAAGCCTCACCATTGATAATTAGCATAAAAAGGGGGTGTAGAGAACATCGAAGGGGGTGACAATTTTTTTCTTCGGTATTATGTTAGGAGTATTTAGGAGGTAAAGGTACTAATTTTACTCTCAGCTGAGGGGTGCGTTAAAGGGTGCAATTTTGTGAAATTTTTGGTGTTTTGGGCTATATCTCGATAACGATGAGGCGCAGAGAAAGAAGTTGTGAGTAAAGCTTTCTAAATATCCTATTTATTTGCCCAGACTTGCATATGGAAAACTCCTAACGGTTCTTTCGATATTGGTTAATAAAACTAAAAAAAAATTTTTTTTGCATTCCATTGACTCTAGTGTCTCATCGAATTGTTTTTTCCAAGAACTTTTGCAGGGCAAAGTTAGTAAGCGTTAAATTTGCTTTAATTTGATATACTTCTTCTTGGCTTGTCTCCTGTCATTCGAGAATTAAAAGAGTCTCAACGAAGTAATATTCTATATTCATCAGAATGAAAACAACCATTGTGAAAAATCGAGAGGGGGGTGACGGTTTTTTATTTCACGGATCTATAAGACATAGTCCGGAGTAAAACATACTAAAAGCTCGCGGTCATGAGGTGTGCGCTAACGTGGGGAGGGGGGGCTAAAGGATTCATTTTTGCATGTTTCTACCCTATACCCATAAGATGGTATAGGGTATAATTGTTTTTGTTACGCCGATATTATGTAACACCTCAAAGGAGCCACCGGAGGTATGGCAAAGTATATATATAAATGATCAGGGTCAGTCCCTGAATCGAATAAGCCATGTCTGTCTGTCTGTTTGTCTGTCTGTCCGTGTCTGTCTGTTAGCACGATAACTCCCGAAATAATGAAGCCAGCGGTTTGAAATTTTGGTCGAATGTTTGTTTTGCTAAAATCTTCGACGGTATTGAAAATGGGCCAAATCGGACCACGGGTTCCCCTACCTCCCATACAAACTACCCCTGCTTGATATTTTAATTCGGCCATAACTTTCGGTAGAATATCGCTATCGACTTGAAATCAATGTCTCATTCTGACATATACTTTGAGTTGGTGGAATGTGGAGTAGGTCCAACTACACCAACCCCTACTTCCCCTACAAAGTTATATTCAGCCATATCTTTTGATAGAATGTAACGAAAAACTTCAAATTAGTATCAAATGGTAGCCGTTGGATGCCTTGACAAGGTAATAAATATGTGTCAGGTCCGACTCATCTATCCCTCCCTCCCCCCCATAAAATATGAAATTGAATATTTTGGGTTTTGCTATTTGCTATTCGCACGATTAGAACTCGGTCTCGTTTCGACTTAATTTCGGAAATATCTCGGAAGGGGTGAGTCCTCCTGACAGTATTTGTATGGCAGTATTAAAGCCCATTAAATTTCCAAAAACCTATTTGAACATACAAATGCCGAATTCCTAACGTTTCCCCCGGTACAGGTTATTGAAATCCGAAAATTGTTAAAAATCGTATTTTTTTTTTATTTGTTTGGCTTTGGTGTCTCCCGCGATTGTTTTTCGGAAAACTGTTTCACGACCAATTTGTACGATGTTTAATTGGCTTTCGTGTGATGTACTCCCCGTTGTCCGGTCTTCAATCAGTCAAAAGCTTAAGAGTTTAAACCGAGCTTCCGAATTAAATTTTCTCTATTTACAAGGATAAAGACAAACATTGTGAAAAAGCGGGAGGGGGTGACGGTTTTTTATTTCATGGATCCGTAATGGTTGGTTCGGAGTAAAACATACTAAAAGCTCGCGGTCATGAGGTGTGCGCTAACGTGGGGAGGGCGGGCTAAAGGATTCATTTTTGCATGTTTTCGACTTAATCTCGGAAATATCTCGGAAGCGGTGAGTCCTCCTGAGAGTATTTGTATGGCAGTATTAAAGCCCATTAAATTTCCAAAAACTTATTTGAACATACATATGTCGGATTCCTAACGGTTGCCCCGATAGAGCCTATTCAAAACGGAAAATTGTCAAAAAAGTCGTTGTTTCCCCATTTGTTTGGTTCTGGTGTCTACCGGCGGGATCGTTTTTCAGTAAAACGTTGCAAGACAATTTTGTGCAGTGTGCAATTTGATTTCGTTTGATATATGTACTTCCTGTTACCTGGTCTTGAATCAGTCAAAAGTTCAAGAGCTTAAACCAAACTTCCAAATTTAATTTTTCCCATTTATAAGTATAAAGACCAACATTGTGGAAAATCGAGAGGGGGTGACGGTTTTTTTATTTCATGAATTTATAAGGGGTGGTTACGAGGAAAACATACTAAAAGCACGCGGTCATGCGGAGTGCCGTAACGTTGGGAGAGCGGGTTCAAATATCCCATTCTTGTGCTTATCAGCTCTATCCCCGCTATATCTCCGAAACCGCGAGCTCTTCAAAAAAACAATGTCTGAGCAAGAATGAAAGCTTACACAATTTCCTATAAAGTCCATCTTACATGCATAGGTCGAATTCCTAACAGTTACCCAGATATAGCTAATTTAATAATCAGAAATTTCACATGTTTCTATATTCTCTTCTTTGATTCGCCTAATTTCCCTTTAATCATAAATATGCACAGCAATTCGTATTATATCACGACAAGCAGTTCCAACCGAATCCAGATTAGAAATTTAGAAATCATAATTCGATTACTCCATCTGTCTGTCTCCTTTTCTTAATAAAAACGATTTCATACGTATTCAAACAAAATTCAATTTCAAAATCTCTTCAAGCGCTATAAAATTCAAACAGTCAATATGTTGCTTCATTTCTTTCCATTTCGCATAAAATATACGCGCAATTACTCATACCTCGCTCGACGCGATGCAAACGACAAATATGCATAAAAGTTGTAAATTATGTGAGCCGAAAGAGTATTCTTGTTGTCTTATACAAATTCACTATAATATCAAATTTTCGAATTTTTACGAAGAAACAAACTTCATTTTAATTAAATTAAGTTTGTTGGATCCAAGATTCTGATTATATACTCGTCCTTTTATTCCTTTTGTCCTGTCTGTCGGTTTGGGTACAATCGAGTCGCGTTGTCTTGGCTGATATGTATGTATTCATCTGTTCTGAATTTTATTCTTGGCTTTTTTTACAATGGTAATATTAAAGTGTTTATAGGTATTCGTATCTGTGTCTGTGATACTGGTAATAGTTTAGTTAGTAAAGGTTTACATAACTTTACAGAAGTTTTGATTGTAGGGGACAACATTGAAATGTTCTTTGAATGGAGCATAATTTTGCCTTTCTTATTGACCCATGTATATATGCATTTTCGTGGTGAATTTCATAGGGCTCTAGCTCTAATTGTTCCGGCTACTGCATTCTAATTTTTGGCAAATGGTTTTAGGTAGAGAATACAGCCCATCATCCTAAAATGAAAACTCCTACTGTTTAATTCAAACGACTCTGATGTACAAAGCAACATCATGGCCTGAGCAATTACAAAAAAAAATCGATAAATACTTCACCTAAATACCCCAGGAAATTTGAACAAATATTTGGCCAAACTTTGGAAAAATTAGGCGAAAGCTGGATTTTTGAATGAGGGTCTTGTGTAGGACCTCGAAAGGAAGAGGTCCTATAAAAGATCCCGAAAGTACCTGTCATTATGAGTACCGCTAGTGGTGCTACAGAGGGTCACAGACCGTCTAAAAGAGTTTTTTCTAATATCTCGATAACGGTAATATCTGCTGAAAAGTGGTGTATGGCAAATTTGTAGCCCTTGTGGTTCCTGAATAAAATGTTAATAGTCGGTTTTGACTCAAGCACTCTTAACAGTACCTGGAGGTAGTTGACCAGACGTACAGTATTTTGCTGTACAGAACAGCATTTCTACCTGTCGTTCAGCATTGGAAAATATACAACAAAACGTAGCAGCATTCCTAATACCACACGAAGAAATTGGGAAAGAAAAAACGATAAAATTTAAATAAGGTGTTCACTTTATTAAAGCAAGCCTCAAATTACTAAATTTTTGTATAAAATAACCTGTTGCGCAAAAATGTATGCAAAATTTGCAGTCCCATGTTAGCATTTAAAATTTTTCTTAAGTGAATCCTCGCCAACCTTGTAGTTTTTTTTTGACAACATATCACAAAAATAAATAAAAATATGTTATGTTTGCTTGTAATTAGGAAACCTGGTGCACGTAAAGAAAGAGGTATTTTGTTGAGACAAAATTGTTGTACAAATTTCTTCTAGTAAAAAAATTTAACTGAATACAACCGTTGTATCCGAATTGATGAGTTGGCTGTTGACCTTTGCCGTGTGCACTGGATCTACAGTACATATCAAGCCGGTTTTGCCATTATTAAATCAAGTCCCGCAAGTGGAATCGCGTTAATAGCAAAAGTTCGTGCCCTATATTTTGTTATTATAAATTTGCCGACATAATCTTCTAGTGCATTATATCCGAACCAACAACGTCTCGGAAAAGGCCCATTGGGGATACATCCCCTATCATGTTCCTAAGGGACAAACTGAAGATTCCTCGAATCAGTCACCCATCAACGATACAACCGAATCGTTTCCAAATGCTTGCCGACTCGGACTGCACCGATCAAAATGATTCGAATCAGCACACAGCACCCACCACGGAAAAAAAGGTAAAAGTACCTCCTATCACTCTGCCTGCATTGCCGAGGGATTCCATAGTTTCATTTATGAGTGAACTCAAAATTACTACTTTTGACATAAAAATGATGAGCATTGGACGTAGACTTTTCCTAAGTTCGTACGCGGATTATGACAAGGTTGTTCAGTATTTTGTCTCCAATAAGATCGAATTCTTCACGCACCGCCGAGCAGATTTACGCCCCACGAAAATCATATTGTCTGGCCTGCATGACATGCCTTGTGTTGAGTTACAAAATTACATTAATGAGTGCATTGAAACAAAGTGTAATGACATAAAAAAGTTCTCATCAAATCGTCGTAAAGATGACGTACGATACGTTTTGTATTTCCCGCCGGGTGTCAAACTGAGTGAACTTCGGTCACACAAGACCATAATGCACACTATTGTTCGTTGGGATTATCACTCCAAGCGAAATTCGGGTCCCACACAGTGCCGAAATTGTCAGATGTTCGGACATGGCTCATCACATTGCCACCTGCCACTAAAATGTCTTATATGCAGCGGCAATCACATGCTCTCTGACTGTGTCTTAAAAGAAGATCAAACAGATCAAATAAAGTGCGCTAATTGTGGGCTAAACCACTACGCCAACGACAAACACTGCAAGAAAAGAGAAAAATATATTCAAATAAAAACAAGCTTGCAATCTAGTAGGGGTCGTGTAAATCGAAATCCGACGTTTAGCTTGTCTCATAACACTGAGAGCAGTTTCCCGAAACTGTCAAACTCGCCGATGACAACAGTTAAGACTCAGTACACACCACGATTATCTTACAGCGAAATTACACGAAAGCCTGTTTCACCTTCTAATATTAATATGCGGGAAGATTTATTCTCAGCAGAAGAGCTACTACAAGTCTCTTCAGAATTAATTTCGAATTTGTCAAATTGTAGAACAAGGAGAGAGCAATATGACGTAATCGTTAAGTTATCTATTAAGTTTTTATATGAATAAATGTTAAATCTAGTAGTATGGAATGCCCAAAGCGTAAAAAACAAAATA
The DNA here is from genome assembly GCA_949715475.1 of Microchrysa polita. Lineage (NCBI taxonomy): Eukaryota > Metazoa > Arthropoda > Insecta > Diptera > Stratiomyidae > Microchrysa > Microchrysa polita. The sequence continues at coordinate 41,749,454 of OX454415.1, read as the reverse complement.
ATTGAGACATTTGATTTGGCTAATAATCTTGAAATAGATATTATTGTAATCACTGAAACATGGCTTCGGCCAAATGATAGATTTTATAATGCTAAATATAATGTTTATAGAAATGATAGAATAGGCTCAAGAGGAGGAGGTGTTGCTATCTGCGTAAGGAAAAATATTCAACATTTTGATGTAAAAGTCATTGAAACTGAGATTGTCGAGAACATATCGATTACACTAACAAATGAAAATATAAAAATTATAGCTGCATATTTCCCAGGGACAAAATTAAATCGCGACAAACTCAAAATGTATAGTAATGATATTAAGACACTTACAAAGAAAAACCAAACGTTTATATTGTGTGGTGATCTTAACTCAAGGCACCGATTTTGGAAGTGCTGTAGAGCCAACCAAGCTGGCAAGATCCTTTATGATATCGCATCAAGACGAAATATCTCAATAAATCCACCCAATGAACCTTCTTTCTATTCCCCCCAAGGCCGAGGATCTTACCTCGACCTTATAATAACTCATGAAAACATCAATATATCGGAGCCCACTGTGCTTAATGCTTTATCATCAACCCACTTGCCTGTATTCTCTAAAATCTATTCACATTCTTCTCCCCAGCCAGACCTTCCGGATAAAGTATTCAACTTCAAGGAAACGAACTGGTTGAACTTCCGTTCAGTGCTTGATGAATTAACTAGATCTAGATCTTAGTAGCATGAGCGATACAAATAAAGTAGATGAAATGATCCTAACTTTACATAACAACATCTCATCAGCAATAGCCCAATCAACACCCACATATGCCCCCACATCTAGAGCACACGAAATAGACGTAGTAACCAGGTCCCTCATTCAGCAACGAAATTTGTTAAGGCGACGATGGCAACGGACACGGGATGGGATCTATAAATGTCAAATAACGCACCTAAACAAACTGATTGGATACAGAATAATTTTACAGAGAAACCAGGCATGGAGTAGAACGCTGTCTAACTTGCCAAAAGGTTCTTCTAACGTTTGGAAGTTAAAAAAGGCATTAAAAATGAAAAAAAACCCGTTATACGACTCCATTAAAAAATATTGACGGTAGGCTCATCCATCAAGATGCTGAAAAAGCAAATCTCCTTGCCGAAAGCTTTTATTCAGCACACTTGACGACGCAGCATATGGGAAATGCAATCCATAACGAATTGATAAAAACGACAGTTAATAAATTGCCTCTGTATGCAACCTTACCGGCAAACTGTCTGTGTAAACCGAGGGAAATAGTTAAAAATATTAAAAAACTAAAAACCCGCAAATCCCCTGGGATAGATAAAATTCCGAATAAAGTGCTAAAAGAATTACCCAAAAAGGGAATAATTTATTTGAATTTCATTTTCAATTCTTGTTTTAAGCTAGGATACTTTCCTTTAAATTGGAAGAAAGCTGTCACTGTGCCAATCTTAAAACCGGATAAATCCCCGCAATCTCCCAAAAGCTATAGGCCAATAAGCTTATTACCTAGTTTCAGCAAGTTATTTGAGAAAATCATCCTCTCGCGAATGCAAACTTATTTAGATTCAAATCCAATTATTCCCAAAATTCAACTCGGGTTTAGAAAGGGATTATCTACTAGTCACCAACTACACAGAGTTACAGAATTCGTTAACCACTCCCTCAAAAACCAAGCTTCTGTTGGTATGGTCACAATCGACATAGAGAAAGCCTTCGATACGACGTGGCATGATGGCTTCATTTATAAACTAATTAAGTTCTCTTTTCCAGTTTACTTAACTAAATTGATCCAATCCTTTTTAGCGAATCGATCCTTCTGTGTCAGAGTAAATAATAGTTACTCAGTTAATAAGCATGTTCCTGCAGGCGTACCTCAAGGCTCTTGTCTAAGCCCCACTCTCTTCAATATCTATACATCAGATATCCCTCATGATGACCGATGCGAACTTGCACTATTTGCAGACGATTTATGTATGTACACGAAGTCAAGCGATCCGGAAGTGATATTAAGTACTCTAGAAACTAAACTAGAATCGCTTTACCAATATTACTTTCGGTGGAAAATAAAAATAAATTCGGAGAAAACTCAGTCGATTTTCTTCACTAGAAAACGAAAAAGTAGCTATCTCCCAAACAGAAACATCGACTTCCTAGGACAGAATGTCCCCTGGAGTATAGACATTGTGTACTTAGGCATAAGGTTAGATAAATCGCTAACTTATATTAGTCACATCGAAGACATATGCGAAAAAACGACAAATTGTCTTCGGTCATTATACTCCATGATCAACAGAAACTCGAAAATGAACATCTACAATAAGCTGCTTCTTTACAAAGTAGCAATGCAACCAATAATAACGTACGGTGCTGCTGTCTGGGGTGGATGCGCTAAATGCCACAGAAACCGATTACAAACTCAACAAAATAAGTGTCTTAAGATCATACTAAACAAATCAAGGTATTTTTCTACAAGATATTTGCATAAGATTGCCGGAGTTGACTATATTCAGGACGTAATAGATAAAGTTACATTTAACTTCCAATACAAGATAGCAAATCATCCTCTTTTTGCTAATGCCGCAATTACTAATACTGCTTGATGCAAATGCTTTTAACCTGAGTTTTAGGCTAAGTTAGGTTTATTTAGGCTAGTTAGATTAGTTATAGTTATAAGTAATACGAAAACAAGGTTTTTTGTAACGTTTCCTTGTATCTCTCTAAATATATAAGCAGTTTTTAAAAATCAATCAGCCTATGCTAAGCAATTCAATATAGATGAAAAGACATTTAATTAGTCTGTACCTCTAAAATATAAGTTTGTAAGCACAAAGCAAATGAATTTAATAAAGTTATATCTATCTATCTATCTATCTACAACCGTTGTATCCTTCGAACTTATATCGCAACTTAACCAGTCACCATCGTAGAAATCATTGGATCTTTGAAAGATAGAGTTCTATGAGTCACTGTTTACTTCACCTGAAGCATTAGAGAGAGCCCAACTTCGGTCCTGTTTTTGTTTGTGCCTAAACTCCTATTTTGCTCTTGTACAACGGGATATTCACGAACTCAACGCCTTTGACCTTACTTGTAGAACTTTGGATATAACCCTCCACACATTTTTTCTCCAGAACCACACGGGTGATAAAGAAACAGTCCTTTGACAAACCCACATAATAAATGCACTACGGTGTTACTACTTGTTACTGCACCAGCAGCATAGGAACAAGATCTGAATGGCCGACCAAAATCTAAGCCGAAATTATAGAAAATGATCCCGCCTAAACTTTTACCACGTCCTAAAAGTCCGTAAGAATCAGGAATAGGGTAAAGTGTAATAACTTCTTCTCGTCTATAAAAGTCTTTTTGATCAGTTTCTATTTTATAAAGTCACCAATTGCAATGCTGGAATAAAGGATTCCGAATTGTCTTTTCATAAAAACAAAACAAGGAGCGTGATTGCAAATATGACATTTACGTTTCCACGAAGCTAAGCTACAAAAAAAAGTTGCATTGAGGGTATAGCGCCATTGAGGAAAGCCGCCACCAACTAAGAAATTCTCAGCCCAATAAGGTATCAGTTTATCTATTGCAATAGACGAAACGAAGCTTTTAAATAAGTAGGTACTTTGGGGGTATCGTGAAAAGGTTGCGTTCTGGCTGGTTGGATAATTTGGGGGTAGTATGGTTGAGGATTTGCCTAAAAACCTAATCCGAATGTGTACAGCATTGGGCCTTCGGGAGTCTGGTGACTTTAGTTAAACGGTAATTTTAACAAGGTTTCATGAAAATCTTGGCATTATCGTTATTGTATGGTTTGAATTTATGCGGTGTACAAGCTACAAATTCGTCACATAACACTTTTTAGTGAGCATTACCGTTATACAGATACTCCCCGAAAACGGGAAATTTTGATGTTCAGGCTCTCATAACTTCCTTGGATGCCAACCCATCGATGGGGACTTTTGGCATTTTGTTTGCAGCCACAGAAACTACAAATTTGTCATAGACGACTTTACAGCTTACTCCATCGTTAGGCATCGTTAGGAGTGCTCGAATCAATATCCACTTTTGACAGTTTAATAAGAAACTGTCAGGGCTATAAAAACCTGTTTTTGAGAGTGTTTTACCCTGTTTTTGAGGGTCTTTGACCCTCTGTAGCTAGCGGCACTCGTACAGACGAAAGTCTTCTTTAGGATCTCGAAAGGAAGGCTCATGCGAAAATCCAGCTTTCCCCTCATTTTTTCTAAGTTAAATGCTTAATTTCCTAGGGTAAAATGGTATCTGAGGATTTTCAGTCTCTATCGATCGTCTAGGACAGTGGTTTTCAATGTCTGTGGATAGATAGCCCGAACATGAGTCGGATCGCCATTTTCAATATAGTTTTATTTTTTTGACCAAGTGGTAAATTCTATTGAACTCAGCAGTGGTGTAAGTGTACTGTACGGTGTTCCATATGGTAAGATTTTAGTCTTTCTTCTGACTCATTGGAAACCCTCTGATTACATAAAAAATGATTGCAAGCATAATGGGATTGCCGGGAGCTCCGCTTATAGCATGTTTTACTATAAAACCATGTGTCGCAGTCGCATAGTCTAGAAAAGAAGATATTTCACTCCAACAGAGCATGGGGGGTCGGAGCAAGCCCAACATTTTTTTTTTAACATGTTAAGCGCAGTATAAACCTCGGGCGGAATGAAAATGAAATTTTTGTCCGCTGCGATTTTTTCAATGAAAATGCATGCTTACTGTCGTGGAACATGTCGGAAATGATGGGGAATTCCATAAGCTACAATCCGAATATGGTTCCAAAATTTTTCTCGGCCATTTTATGTATTATTTTTTGATTCCCCAGTCATTTCACCGTGGAAAATATCTAATGACGGGGGAATCGAAAAATAATACATAAAATGGCCGAGAAAAATTTTGGAACCATATTCGGATTGTAGCTTATGGAATTCCCCATCATTTCCGACATGTTCCACAACAGTAAGCATGCATTTTCATTGAGAAAATCGCAGCGGACAAAAATTTCATTTTCATTCCGCCCGAGGTCTATTCAGGCCTTTAGGGGGTGAAATTATCGGTTGCAAAAATATTGTTAGGCAAATCTTTGAGCAAAATTTAAAAAAACAAAAAATTAGAATGATTGCTCTACTCTGTGGCACCTGAGCGTGTTTTCATGTTCACTTCTGATTCTAATGACATCCTACTGGCCTACAGTTTCCGCTATTTACACCGTAGCTAGTCTGTACTAAGCGCTTTTCATATCCCCTGGACTCCATATTTATACCCTATACCTATACCTATATAAGATGGTATAGAGGTATGGCAAAGTATATATATAAATGATCAGGGTCGGTCCCTGATTCGAATAAGCCATGTCCGTCTGTCTGTCTGTCTGTCCGTCCGTGTGTCTGTCAGTTAGCACGATAACTCCCGAAATAATGGAGCTAGCGTTTTGAAATTTCGGTCAGATGATTGCTTTGATAAAAGCTTGGATGGTATTGAAAATGGGCCAAATCGGACCAAGGGTTCCCCTACCTCCCATACAAATTACCCCTCCGTGATAGTGTAATTCGGCCATATTTTTCGACAGAATGTCGCTAGGGACCTGAAATTTTCATCAATGCCTAATTGTGACTTATGCTTGAAGTTAGTGGAAAGTGGAGAAGGTCTGCCTTCCCCTACCCCTACATCCCCTACAAACCCAACTAACAATTTCGCTCTGATAACACTCTAGAAGAGTCTTACAAGAACAAGCATCAAGACATCAACTCTTGAAATTTAAATCTTAAAGAGTACTATAAGATCCTTATAAAAATCTTATAAGTATTAAATGACACACTTTCCAAGAGTTATTTTGATCTTGTAGCAAGAGTTAAAATCTCATTATAGGAGATACACATGTCTTATTAGAAGGCTTTTAGGCTTCTTATTAGAGTGGACATTTATACTTGTAAGAGTCTCAAAAAAATACTATACACTTGTTATGAGACGCAAGCTCTTCTAATAGGTGTAGCGAAAAAGAGTGCGCATGATATTGCCACATTCGCTATCCTTTTTTGTCAAACATAAGTAGATATTACGAGAACGACTATTAATGTCATGTGTTATTATTTCGACCTCAGCTAAAATGAAAATTTTTCACGCTGATAATTGCTTCGCAAAACTTAGTTTTTTATAGAAATATGGGTCGACATTTTAATGCGATTAAAATTTTATCGTTGAATATGGCTATTTTGCTTCGAAAAATAGCAAAGCCCCCTAAAAATAGTCTACTTTTTTTAATTTTGGAGGAAACATAATATTTTTCTACTGTTGATAACTAGTATAAAACTTCATTGAATAATTTTTTTTCAACTTCAACATTGACTATAATTTAAATTTTGTCATAGACACACACATAATAACTCTTTAATTCAAATTGTTATTTTCCTCAAAATCACAGCCTTGTATGAAAAATATGGCAGCCATTGATGAAATCTTCATACAAAACTAAAATTCTAATAACAAGAGGGCGGCTCTTTTTACTATACTGAAATTCTAATTGCAAGAGGGCGGCTCTTTTTACTAGAATGAAATTCTTATTGAAAGAGGGCGGCTCTTTTTATTAGACCGAAATTCTTATTGCAAGAGAGTGACTCTTTTTATAATAGCTAAAGTCCCTCTATCAGAGTTTATTTCTCTTTACTAAGGCTTAACTCTTCTGATGGGACTTAAAGACATACAACAAGCGCCTAAGTCTCAGTATAAGCTATCCCTATAATTTGACGTTTGATTATTTCTGCCGTGGTATGATAAAAAGTGTATATTTTTATAAATCCAACGGAGAGGGTTCGCTGGGTGATTCTTTTAGTATTTTTGTGTTTTGTTTGCTAAATCATTGTCTGAACCATTTATCTCGATGGTGTTATCTCATTTTCACTAAGGTCAGGGTGAAAACAATTCGAGGTGTCCTGATTTGATTTTTTGTGGTTTATTGAATCAGCTTAGTAATCCTTTTGTGAAGACATCAAGGAATGAGTTTGAAGTGAGAATTCACGTTGCCCATAACAATCCTTAGCCCGGGAGGATCATCACTCTTAAATTCTAGTATAATTTTGTTTAACCTTTCGCCGAAATGCGGACGATCAAAGGACAGACTTGACAGATTATATGGTTAGCTCCTTTGAAATCAATCGTGTACTCACAACACTGTTCTTATATGTGTTTAGTATACCTTTCTTATATAAATATTATAAGAAGTCGTTAAAGACTTAAGTATTTATAAAGCTCTCATCATAAGAGTCGTAATAATAAACTTCTTGAAAGAATATTTTTATAAGAGTTTAAGCCTTAAAGAGTTAAACTCCCACTAAAAAGTCTTTATTAGAGTTCATGACAACAAAATATGCACTTGTAACAGGAATACAACTCTACAAGAGTAATAATCTTATAATAAATGTACTTAAAGAGTTTATTTGAATCATGCTACTAGAGCTATATTACAAGAGTGGCGAGAGCCTTACTAGAGTCTTATGAGAGCTTTTTCCAGTTCACAAGAGCTAAATTCTCAAGAGTTTGTTAGTTGGGAAGCAATATTCCGCCATATCTTTTGATAGAATGTCCCAAAAAACTTGATATTTATCGCAAATGATAGCTGCTGGATGCCGTTATAAGATATTAAAGATGTGCGAGATTCAGCCCATCTACCCGTCCCCCCTTAAAAAAAATTAAATTGAATATTTTCGGTTTTTCGCGCATTCTAGGTCTGTACATGGGTATAGGGTATACACTCATCGTGCTATTCGCAAGATTAGAACTCGGTCTCGTCTATTTGTGATTTGAATGAAGTAGACCAAGATATTTGTCTGTTTCGTTTGTGTTTCGTCATCGAAAGTTATTTACAAAACCAACTTTCATAGAAATACGGTGAATAAATATTTCATTAAAATTTAATAAAATAATACTAGCACCAATATTTTAGTGCTGGTATGATTAAAGTATCAAATAAATTTTAATTAAATTGTTCGGAAGACACAGAAATATGATATGGTTCTACCGCAGATAAAGCAGTATACCCTTTGCCATCAAATTGTTCTCTTTCAGATAGAATGAAATTAAATTCCATTAATTTCCCAGAGAGACCTTCTTCTTAACTTATACTAACGATTAACATTGCGTTCTGCTAGGTTACAAATGTTAGACGAAACGCGAGATTGCAGGATATGTTACAGTTTAATGATACGCACTTAGGTATGCGCCAGTCTTGAATATCAAAGGCCTGAAAACTACGAATATTTAAGTCTTCGAGACTTCAGTCTCACCAGCAGAAAATTTTCCGCTGAGCCTCGAAACAACTTAACGTTTGTTGAATTTCTCCATCGCCTGTGTCTCTGTTAGGCTTCATGCACACGACGCGAAAACGGCTCGCAAGCTCTACACATCGAAATGCATTGGCTCTTATGGGAAGTTCATGACGAGCGACAGCAAGCAAGAGCCGTGCACAGTAAAAACACGGCTCGCGAGCCGTGAATTTGCGGATTGTGGTGCACGATATGTAAAAACACGTCTCGCTAGTTGTGATTTGACAGCGGCACGGCTCTCGCTGTCCTGAGCTTCCCAAGCCTAAGGCTTCATGCACACGACGCGAAAACGGCTCGCAAGCTTGACACATCGAAATGCATTGGCTCTTATGGGAAGCTCACGACGAGCGACAGCCGTGCACAGTCAAACACGGCTCGCGAGACGCAAATTCATGGCTCGCGAGCCGTGTTTTGACTCTACACTCTACACGAGCAGCTGACAGACACCAATCTATTGCTCGATACTATGACTACGAGAAAATTGTTCGAACGGATCATTTTCGATTCCAACAGATTAATATCGATATTTAATGAAAGAGGAACCTGATCAACAGAAGAAGATTTTCGCCAATATTTGTGCAAAGTTTCATATCAGTACCTAAAGCGGTTTAGAAAACGCAATTTTAATGGCCCATAACTCCGTTACCGTTACTCGCAACCGAAAAGAAGTCATATGAAATGTACTCGTCGTACCCTTTGATTTGAGTACCTACACTCCGAAAAAAGTAAAAAAATTCACACCTTCGGAGACACACTGTTGTCTTCGTACTACCAACTTCTAAGATATTCGTACCCTTAGAGAAAGCATGCGTTAGTCCAGAGTGGGCATCAGAAAATAAAGCACCGTTCTCACACTACTGCAGTTCATAGTATGCGTGAAAATATTATTCAAACGTCAATTTTTTGTTTACAATTGAGAATATAAAATCCGCGTAATATTCATTACTCTCTTAAAATGCCGACGTGATATTTAACCCTTCTGTTGGCGTATAGATCCAGACAGACCATTGGTACTATATCTTGCTGAAAAATATCGTTCAATAATATTTTCCACCCCTTTCCATATAAATTTCAAAGGAACCGACGGCCACAAATGCGATCAAACGTTTTACGAAATGTAAACTATGTCTAAAGAATCGAAAAAACGGCACATCATCGTAAGACACAGTATGTAAACTGTTTCTAGAACCAAAATTAGACCTCTTCAAAAAATAAGATTGATTTAACAGAAGATTCAGCTACACCTTAGGCATAATAGCTCGTAGGCGGCGTCAGAAGGGTTAATAATTGCATCGACAATATTTTGACATTTGAATTATTTCGTGGAGTGTAGTGTAATAAATTTGGAGTCAAACACATATGGGTTGTGTGATCACATAGCCACTCTGGACTAACGCATGGCATGAGTTGCTATGTTTTCTCTAAGTTCGTACCAAAGACTGTAACCATTCTACACACCAACTTGAATGTCGATCCGTTGAGGCGTTCGCGAGTTCAACCAGGTTTGTCGTTGTCGTCCAGTTTTTGACATCTCTATTTCCTAGCTAAGAACCATTTCGGCAACAAAAATCACAAGCACAATAACGTCTAATTCAAATATTATTACTTCGGAACGGACAATCGCACAATTTGGTTTTCCGTCAGTTGATAGCAACTAGCATGCAACCAATTGATTATATAGAGCGATCCTTGTCGACGTTGTGTAAGCTCATTGGTGCCGAAATCGGTGGTCAGCTTGGTCAATATCTGATCTCCAGTTTCAATCCAGTTGGAATGTATTTATTATTTTGATTTAGAATAATTGGAGACAGTATCTAACATTGGTAACTGCTCAATAAAATAGGTCACTAGTAGCAGTACTTCCGAACCGAAACCCACTTATCGCAACCTTTTCAGGAACTAAAATATTCAACATTTCCGTCATCACTGGCAAAAAAAGTTTCTAGAAATCAAGAATTTCATTTACGAAATTTGTACTTTAGGTTTTTTTCTAACAAAATAATCGCCAAGCAATAAGCAAACCAAGTATAATTTTAATGTAATTTTACAAGTTTTAATTAGAATAAACTAACCTTTGGATCAAACTCGGTTAACTCGGTTAACCAGAAAACCTTGAAAAAGTGATAGGAATCTCTGGAAACCGATTCCTTCGATGGTTGTGGACATCCCTACTAGGAAATAAAATCAATGGAGGTATACAATTCAACGCGTAATCTGACTTATCGAGAACAGTTATGTCGATGTTAAACAACTGTCCTGGAAAGATTAAAGTTTTTCTTATTAGTGTGAAAAAATTCTCTATGTATATCAGAGTAGAAAACAGTACCCTAACCTCTAAGTAATCCATTAAGTACTTCCTAGCTATGAGATTTATCTGTAATATGATTGCGAAAAGGCAGCATTGTTTTGTCAAACGGAGATGAATAAATAGGTTAGTTTTATTTTATAGGTAAATTTGTTGGCTGTAATAATCATTTTATTTCACTATTCTAGCTGGTCTTGCTTTGGAGATATTAGGCTTTAAGTCGTGCAAGAAAATGATTTTTTCAAAAATCTTTAAATGTCTGTGGCAGCTAAAGGGTTAAGCTGAGGGGGTATGTTCGGTACAACTTTTTTGCTGGAAATCAACTGAGGAATCATAATCCGGTGCGTTTATGCGGCAGTTTCCGGACACCCTGTATAATTTTGTACATACACTTTTTCGGTTTAATAAAAAAAATAAAGGGCCCATAATGCTAGCCGTAATTATTTTATCTACAATTAATAAATCAAGAGCGTTATTGAGTTCAGGGTTATATTCGGTTTCTGTGAAGGTGTTGGTATTGTAAATGCTACTGAATTTACTACGTCAAAAATATAAAAATAAAACAAACTTTTTCGACCTCCATGGCTTCTCAAACCAACCTTCTGTCATGTTTGACACCACAAAACAGGTCATTCAGAAAAATTTTGTTTTTGTATCAAAGAGTTAATTTCTTTTCAAAATCGTTAGTTTTATTTAATTTATTACTCATCATCATCAATGTGGCACGATAGCCCTACGTCGGGCTTTGGCCGCCTGATTCGTTGACCTCCAATTGTCGCGGTTGCGTGACCTTGTCCTCCAGTTTCGGAAGGCGGTGAGCGTCCTCACCTACGGAGTACTCCATGCGAGCTCTTGGTCGTCCATGCAGCCTCGCTCCGCCAGTTGTTCGTTTCCGTCCAATCCAAGGCTTTTGTTTCAGGTTTCTTGACTGGAAGTTTTTTCTTAGGATGAGTTGTCAGCACATCGCTAAACCATGATAGGGTTTAATCGTTGAGTAAAGGCCATGGTGGGCATACCTCGAAGATGCTGCTTTGGTGGTTGAACTATCACGCCCATCACGTTAAGTAACCTGAGACGCTGCAGATGTTAATACAGCACTCAGGCGCAGCGGTTACTCGGATATTGCGTAAAGTAACGCCCCGTAAAGAGACATATGAATTGGCAGAAGCCGTTCACCCTATGAAGCTGCTCCTGCATAGCTAAGGGTCCGCAACTGAAGAAGATATAGGAATCAGCCGGAGCCTTTCAAACTTTATCTTCCCCCTTACGGGGGATTATGATTTTATATTAAAAATAAATTCCTTATCTTAAATCCATCTCTAAAAAAGAAAAGCAATACAAAAAAAAAGAAAACGTGGTCCCTAACTTACACTATCCTCCTCCATACATTTGAACTTATTTCCCATCCTATGCATACTTTTTCATCAACATCCTTTCTTTTCAACTTCTTCAGCTCTGCCGGAATCAACATCAGGAAAATCTGGCTCATCAACCGACACTCAGTCATGCGTTGCAATTTCCAACATAACGGGGCAAACATCTCCGGCAACAGGACCTACATCGAAATCGACAACAGCCATGCCATCCGTTAACACATCGCAGCCATTGAACGATATAATAAATGCTGAAACGACAACAGCAACATCGGCATCGCCGGCTAAAGGAACCACTTCGAAATCATCGACCACCGCTCCAACAACTGCTACACCCTCGGCGTTGGCAACAATGGCCATCACACCATCGACGGTGGCAACATCGTCGCCCATTCAATCTCCAGCCGGCGATGGAAACGTCTTAAAGAAGGTGGCATCGTTTATAGTTGAGAGGTCGAACGGTGACAGCACAGCAAAACGCCCAACGCATGTTCCGGAAAAATTGAATTTTGCTGCTTGCGAAAAATTTGAAGGTGAGTGAGAGTGTAGTATATTCTGTATTTGCCGTAGTACCATCATAAACTGGCGGATGTAATATAAGAGAGACGATATAGATAGGGTTGTAAAATTGTGTAATTCGTATTCATCCCGATGCGTACTGAATATAACTAGGTTTAACGTTGCCTATGCTATACGCGGCTGTACTTTAATATGGTTGGCGAAAGCAAATTGTACTACGGCGCGTTTTAATGCCGAAATGGCGTAGATGTATTGAATAATACGGAAAGAAATTTACATTCTGATACCGACATTCGGGAGCAGCTAAGCGTGTTGAATTACTCGCTTTCTTTGCTGAATTGCAATGTACCATGCCAAGTACTCTTCGAGGCTAATGGGAACATTTTATTTACGTTGCTTATAAAAAGCAGTTTATTACAGCGAAATATATTTTACAAGACAATATACAAATTTTAACTTCCGCAAATAAAAGTGACCGATATTTAGTGCGAGGCTTTCTGTACAACAGACTAGTTTCAACGTTTTCAGAATATGAATTCCCATTAAGTGGGGTGTTTTCCATCAACTTATTTTATAGGCATTTGGCATTGAATACCGTACAAAGAAGTGGTAGCCAGAATTATTAATTTGCCGCAACAGTTTATATCCTCTTTTTTTACGTAAAGTTTGGCCATCTTTTAGCCAAAAATAAATTTGATTATGACTTTAAATATTTTTTAATTATGTATAATTCTCACGTGGGCGTAATAGTACGATCCACTCTTTGACTGAAAATTCATAATGAATCAAGTGCGAATTCACTTGCCGAACAGTGTTGGTTCGCGATAGTCGAGAACGTACCATCCCCTGTGAGAAACTTGGATATTTAAAAAAACTTTTCATAATTCATCAATTTCCTTCTAAAAATTTCTGAACAAAATTTTCTCTTTAAATTTGAAGTCCGCTTTTTTTTCTCAATGCAAAACTGCTGGACACCAATGTCTCTTTACTAATTAGCATTTTACTTTTCAACTAACTCTCCTTTTGACAAATCTCCAACTTGTATTTAAAGTGTGCACCTTTTGCAATTTTATGGGCCAACAGGAAACACACATTAACTACTTTCGTTGGACGTTATACGGTCGTCGTTGACGACGTGCAAAAGGACTAGCAATGAGGTTTCAGTATCTATGGCTTTTCTTCGTCCTATGTCGACTGCCAGATGCATCCAATTTAGCCTCGGGGGAGGCATTTCACTTTGGCCCTTCGACTGTGCGGCCGCTTTCTCTCCTCAAGCTCTTACTATACGATGCACTTTGTTTCTTTTTGTCGATTTCCATTTTGTTGGTTACTCGGACAACTTGCATTTAGCTGATGGGATTTTGTTGGCTGTACGAGATGGTGCGGTAACCAAAAGAAGATGCTTCTCGTGTGTCTGTCCGCACAATGAAATTTAAATTTAAAGTGGCTTAAATGCAAATGTGGTATAAAACGTCCTCCTAGCTCCTACTAACATGCAAAATTTATGTCGACAGATAAAAACTTGACGAAAATCCCAAAGGAGTTTTTTGTTTTATTTTTTTTTCTTTGTGGGTGGGGTGTTGCTATATGAGGTGTTAAAAGATTTGTGTGTGACGAAAAAAAAATGGAGGAAAAGAAAAGGACAAATGTTTTAATGTATTTAAATGTTTAGTCTGCAGTTTTGCCCAGAATTATAAAGAAATGGCGAGGCACACTTCCCTTTTTTGTTTAGGAATATATGAAGGACTCTAGATATATGTAAACTTAAAGTTTGGCCGATTTTAAAGAAAATGTATAAATGCATATAATATTAATTTTAGTCGGATTTTAACAAAATATTTTCGCTGTACGCTTTAATAAATTGAATCCTATGAAAACCCCTTAACTACGTAAATCCTTAATCGCAGATATGTAGTGAAAGTGCAATTTTCTCTCGCTAATGTAAGCCCCTACTATAGAGATCAAGCCTCGGTCTTGCGTAATGGAGGACGCTGAACATCCGGAGATGTCGCTGGGGACATAGCCAATGCCTCTACAACCGTGCAGGTTAGGCGGGAAGATGAGGCTCCTTAACGAGCGACCAGCCGCATGCCTTGCTGTACCTCAGTCCGCGTGTGACGGGTGGGGTTTGTGTCTTTTTACAATTAAAATGGACATCGCATGCCTTAGGTTTACTACACGAACACAGGGGTTAAAATTGGGGGAGAACCGTTAAAAGATTAGCCGACGCGCTCGGGCCCATCTTCTGTTAGCAACAGAGTGTATCGTCGAAACGCCCATTGCCAATGCACAATCATAACGTAGAAAAATCGCCTACTAAATTTGCACTGTTTTGTTATTCCTTTTAATTACGTCATATGCTTGTTGCTGTTTGTTCGTCTAAATCCAAATTTTAGTAGGCAAACTATGACGGCATGGAGCAGCTGAGTTACGGCCTTGATGCATCCAGATGGCGTTGCTGTCACTCGATTTTTTTTTCTCGCCGATTCGCGCGACAGCCGTTACTCGACTCCCCCGAAGCTGATCGCGTATCTCCGATAACGCAGTTTTACCAGCTGACCGACCGCTCTGTAATTCACAATAGCAACGCCATCTAAATATATCGTAGCCGCAACTTAACTGGAAAATCCCTTAATAGCTACCACTAAATTTGTTGGCGGATGCGAACAAAGAAAAAAAAAATCATATGGCGCCATTAAAAGCAAGAACAAAATAGTGCAACCATGGCGAACATAACCAAAATTTAGTAGCTGATTTTGACGTTTAACATTCTGCATTGTGGCCTTAATATCTAGACGGCGTTGCGCATAGATAGATTTTTGATTCTGGCGGAATTTAAAAAAAAAATATTGATTTAAAATGAATCAAACAATCGATATTTCTGAAAAATGTTCAAATTCGAAAATAGACACCTATGTGTCGAAATCGGTTCGTTACACTTGTTCTGCTATCCATTCTCTTGAGGAGAACTTTTCTGATTGCTATATATTTTCCGCTATATGTCCGCTATGGCGAATGGTACAGTGAGGGGCACCAGTGTCCATTAAGGCAAAGAAAATTCTTCTTTTAAAAGTTGATAGCGTAATGTTCCAAACCTTTCCTATTCTTTGAACGGCTTTAACTTCTATAACCAAATAGGTAAAACTTTGGCATTTTTATGGGCGCGGAAACTGTTTCATTCGCGCTAGGCTCAGCGCCCGCTCTAGCATTTTACTCCAGGCGTTTGGTAAAATCAGAGTGCATGCCAGGCACTGTCTGAGATTATTTTAGAAATCGGTAGGGGCTTAGTCCTAAAGCTTAAATTTAAGTTTGCACCACTTGGAAAATTTTCTAACGGTACTTATCAGGGTTTTTGTCTTGTTTGGGTTTTTTGTGTATATCTCCGCTCCTGATGGTTGGACTTACAAAAGAAAGACACTAAATTGTTCGGTACAAAATTGCCTTCATTTTTTGTATACTGACTGTTCATCTCAAAGCAGTAGATAAAATGCTACAGCGTGTCAAAGTGGAAAAACCCGTTTTGTTCATCAGTTTTTTGCAAATAAGTCGATAACGGTGAATTTTCACTAAATAATTAATCATATTTCACTTGTAGCTTATTGAATTCCCTACAATCCAGAGAAAAAATTAAATCGATACGATCATCCACAACCGAGATATGCCCAAGAGAAAGTCGACGATCTGAGATAGCAATACATTCTACGGGTATGTACTAGGGATGTCAAAAACCGGCCCATAACCCGATTTTCGGTTTTTTCCGTTTTTTTTTTTTGCAAAGCCGGTCAGGTCAGACCGTCCAGTTTTAACCGGTCTCAAAGTACCGGTTTTCCGGTTAACCGAATCTTTTCATTGATTTGCTTAGAATTCTAGTGAAAACATGCATACACACTCGTATTGCTATAGTTCGTATCGTATGCAAAATTAAATCAAAGCTACAAGGAGAAGTAATTTGACGAAGCGATGGTTCTACGAGTAATAGCAATAAGGAGAGTGTTCGAAAATATGTTTAAGGGCTGGAACTTGGAAACGAAATTTTTTATTGGGGACAAGTAATAGAATTGCATACGGAAAAATCAAGAAAATATAAAAAAATTTATAAATTTAGAAAGAATTTTTGTCCCGGTTTTAACCGGATGGACAAACAACCGCCCGGGTTAAAACCGGGAGGAGGAAAAAAACGAAAAAAAATTGTTAACCGTTCTGAAAGTACCGGTTTTCGGACTAACCGTCGGGTTTTTGATATCCCTAGTATGTACCAACATTCAGTTGGGCTTTACTTGGCGGCCAGTTGTCTTTCGCTGCAGATAGAGAGAGATATGTTCATTACGCGACACGCTTGCGAACAGTGACTCCATTAGCGGTATTTTTTGTGAATGAAAGTCAATTTGACAAACTTCGTTTTTTTTCGAAATAGTTTTGTTTGGTTGTTTAGTTTCGCTATGAGTTTTTGTTTTGTTTGTGCAAAATCCTTAAACGAAGGTGACGTTGTATCCGTACATTGATTGAGAGATGCATTGAACGTGGTCTAGGGAGCATGAAGAAATTTTGGGAAATGTGAATAGTGTTCTAATGCATCAATCATGTTGGAAAATTCAACAATTCAACAGTCAGCTGAATTTATTTTTGAGTAGACCACAATCTTCAGAGGTATGAAGCAGGAGGCATTGTTGGCCAATTAAAGAAAAAAGAAACGATTTGTTGATATACTGCAAAATTATTTAACGAATCATGGTTTCTTAGTATCCCAGGCTGTAGAGGATGCGGATACACAAATTGTTCAAACGCCTTTAGGCATGTCGTCCAGGTTTGACTCAATTTTCATCGTTGGAGAAGACGTTGATCTGCTGGTTATATTGTCAGGTATTGGATATTATGTCTAGAGCGTCTATTTTAAAAAAATGGAGCGAGGATCCGAAAATACAATTGTGTATTCATCAACAGGTTTAAAACACCAAACTTTTTCAGAGGATATACTTTTTCTTCACGCCTTCACAGGGTGTGATACGACTTCGGCCGTTTTTAGATATGGAAAAAGTAGGCTTCTCTCCTTTTTAAAGAAGAAGGAAAATACTCACGTTTTACAATCGCTTGAGGTTTTTAAAGCAGAGTGCTCAGATGCAAACACTATATGCACTATCGGAAAGAATGTTTTCATTGCCTTGTACGGAAGTACACGTAACGACACATCACTAAGCGATTTCCGTTTCAAACTTTTTGCTCGCGCAGGAACGAAAATTAAAGCTAATCTTGCTGCTTTGCCTTCACCGAATCAGCCGCTGATCATCATTCCTTACGAGCGTACCACCAAATACAGACATGGCTCGACAACGTTTTAAATCCAGAAAACTTGGGCTGGATGCAAGCCCAGGTGGGATTGGAGCCTGTGATGATTTCAGGAGAAATCATCCCTTCATACCTATTAAATATTATTTCGTGCTCTTGTAAAAAAAACTGTGGGACAGCATGTGGTTGTCAGAAGGCTGGACTCACATGTACCAATATCTGTAGAACGTGTTGTGGCAAAATATTCTCACATGTCGCAGTCATAACCGAAGACATAAATGATGAAGATTGCTACGATGACATTTATGATATTCCAACGTTGGTCCCCCTTCCACAACCAAGTATATCTGTATATCATATTCAGGATTCTACTGAAGAAAATAATAAAAACGTACCCTCATCACTAAATAAACCATCCAAAATTAAAAGACAGTAAATTAGGTACTTTATCCCATTAGTGAACTGCCAGGTTTTTGGAAAACCTTACTTTATGGGGGTGAACCTATTTCAATTTCCGCTACTGTATTACAAATATCGGGTGGGTAAAACGTCCCTTTCCGATGAGGAGGAAAGATTTTTGGAAAATTTAATGATGAAAAATGCTAACATAAAATGGTTACCGCAATCGCCTGTTCTGATGGCTTCAGACTTTTTTCCCTCAAAAAGAAGGTATACGTCAACAAACTACAGACTTTAACAGTGTTAAAATATAATATTTGAGCAGAAATTGCGCAGATCACAGCGGTCGCACTCCAACTTGTTTTCCAAAATGTCGTGCAACAAATTATACCTATAAGTATGTACGAGTATAACGCATAGTTACTTCGGAATGCTCACTTTCTTTCGGGTATATCTCGGCTGCAGCTGATCGTATCGACTTAATTTTTTTTCTGGATTGTAGGGAATCCAATAAGGTACAAGTCCACTCTTATTAATTTTTGCGCGAAAAATCACCGTTATTGACTTATTTGCAAAAACCTGATTTGAAAAACTGTTTTTTCAACTTTGACACGCTGTAACATTTTACCTACTGCTTTATGGTGAACAATCGCTATGCCAAAGATGAAGAAAATTTTGTACTAAACAATTCGGTGGCCTTTTTTTAGAAATGCTACCATTGGGAGCGGAGATATACGCCGGAAACCCAAACAAGACAAAAACCTTCATAAGTACCGTTAGAAAATTTTTCAAGTGGTGCAAACTTAAATTTAAGCTTTCTGACTAATACCCTATCGATTTCTAAAATAATCTCAGACAGTGCCTGGCATGCACTCTGAAGCCCGATTTCACGACCGATCGCCTGGAGTATTTATGCCGCCCCGGGGAAGATTTCAAATTGCCACTCCTAATTTATTGCTTTGAAAGGGATCATGGGATGCATTGACTTTATTTGCAGGATATACATACACTTTAAATTTGAATTTCATTAAGAAATATGTATTACGTTCCTCAGATTCGATACGAAAAAAGGAGAGAGACTGAGACTGCAATCTCGAAGTGAAAACATTCAGATGTCATTATTTAATATCCTTCGATATCAGCTCCTGAAACATCGCGTTTGATCTCATCTTTGGAATCTGAAATTGTTTTTCTCTTTAGACTCTTATATGTTGTTTTCGTGAGGGAAGCCAAAAGTAATGACTACAGGGTGTCCGGAAACTGCCGCATAAACGCACCGGATTATTATTCCTCAGTTGATTTCCAGCAAAAAAGTTGTATAGAACATACCCCCTTAGCTTAACCCTTTAGCTGCCACAGGCATTTAAAGATTTTTGAAAAAATCATTTTCTTGCACGGCTTAAAGCCTAATATCTCCAAAGCTAGTCCAGCTAGAATAGTGAAGTAAAATGATTATTACAGCCAACAAAGTTACCTGTAAATAACTAACCACACTAAAATCGGATAAGAGGTTTGGTTTTTACAGAGCTTCAAAGTCAAATTTGAGTGATTTGGCCCAAAAACAATCTTTTTTTCCATCTCAATTTTCTCCAACTTCTGTCAAGGTGAGGTACTTGTACGATTCTTTTAAAAATTGGCGCATATTATTACGATCATATCTTTCTTACATCATTTTATTCTAGCTCCATTATTTCTAACAGTTTTGGTACCTTAAGTGCAGAAAACTAGGGTTAGTTTTGGCTCGATTTCGACATACTTTGAATAGATTTTATACCAATTGCAGATTTTTAGGGGCAGTGTGAATTTAATTGTATTGAATTCATTCATTCGCAATTGTCCTTTCTAAAATTTGGCTTTACCATTTTTAATTTTTTATAGTCAATATTTTCTGGGATCGACAATTTAAACCCTAATTGGTGTTGTTGATTTAAATAACATTCTCCAACCCCGTAAAAAAAATCTTGGCTAAGATCATGAAGTTGAAAAAAATGTTGTGCTGCCTCCTTTCAACGAAATCCTGGCTATGCCCATGAGTAGAATCCCAAGGCTCTGGGACGCGTTCTTAAGCTTATCGTCTGCTGATTGGTACAAATTTATCAAGAGAAATTTTTAAAGTAAAAAAAAAATATATTTTTCTATAAAAGAGTCTTTGGTTTTCATTTTCCAGTATGTCACAGACTCAGAACGCCAATTTAGACTCAAATTCTGCGAGAAATTTTTGAGGGGATTACAGCATTAAGTGTCATATCAACAATTGGAGAGGACGTGTTAGTGCTGGTGTCATTGAGAACTCATGAAAAAGAGTAGCGCTTGTTTCGCTCTATACTTTTTGTCAGATAGCGACACAAGTAGTTTACTATAGACGAAACTCGGTTATTTATTTTTTCGGATAGGCTTAGCTCCGGTATGGGTTGTGCGGTGTAGGCACATCGCCCGTTTTGGCGGTAATATATCAGCATAATTCTACAGGCAGCTCTATCTTGAATCGTGTCATCGCCGAGACCAATGCGTTGTTGTTGCTACTACTAACTCGAAGTAAGTTAGTGAAAAAATATATTCTGCCGACGAAATACAGAATTACTGGACTAATGCCAGGTAATACGTCCTTATGGTGTAAGAAATACAAGTCTGAGCAAAACTCACTCTATAGCACGTTAGCATTGGTAATTTTACAGGTTACTTCTGAGTGAGATAAAACTGAGAGATGACGAAATATGCCTCTGCTATACGATGAAACCAGGCTATACCAAGAAGACACTGAGTAAACCAAATACATTATGTACTTATTGTTGAATGATGGCCGATTGCTCAGCTCAGACTCCCGTTTCTTGAAATTATTATAATTCGCGGTGCTGAGGTAAACTAAGGGTACAGGCCCAGGACATAGTCACTTCCTTCGAGTGCTTTGTTTTAAGAAAAATTTAACTCTGAAAATAAAAACGAATTTGTCGGCATAAAAGTTGCCTTTAACCTGAACCGAATCAAAGATGTCTATCGATTACTCAATGTTGACGTAAATATCTTAAAAGTGCAACCTTCGGGGTTAAATCTGAAAAAAAATACACAACACATTACAGCACTCAGTTCAGTAGGTATAAAACGTTATCAGTTTTCTTCGTTGCTTTACTTCTGGAAATCATAAAGTTACAGTCCCATATGATTAGGAAAAGAAAAACTCCACGTAATGGTTTGTTTCCATTCTCCAAACATGAGTTTCATTTTTCAGTTTTCGTATAGTTTTAATTCTTTGAAGTGCTGGTCAAAATGCTCCTTAAAAATTTGGTGCTCGGGGCGGCTGCCCGGCATGCCCCCCCCCCTAAAGCGTACCCTCATCACTAAATAAGCCATCCAAAATAAAAAGAAAGTAAATTACTTTATCCCATTGGTGAACTGCCAGATTTTCGGGAAACCTTCAAATTCAATTCAATTTCCGCTACTGTATTACAAATCCAACAGCTGAAAAATCAAGCTATAGATGCTGCAAGATTACCGAATATTCCTGCTAATATTGAAGACATTTTACTTCGAGAATAGTAAAATCCTTTTCCAAATTGAAGTTTCTGATAAAACACAAATATAAAAAAAATGTAATTCAAATTATCATTCTTCATAGGAGATTATCTTAATGAAACAATTTTCTAGGAACCATCAGTACAGTTGAAGAGAGTTCCGACTAATAAATTATCAATTTCCTCCTATAAATAATTTGTTAACAATACTCAGGATACGTGGAGCGGAAAGCTTGAAGCTCAATGCTTAGATTATAAATCTGAATTTTAACCGTGAATCTTCCGATTTTGAAAATTTAACTGATAATTCGAGCTCCTTTGATATTCATAAGTTATATATTATTGCTGGAGAATCATGTCAAATATAACAGACAAATATTTAGGTTTGGTGTTCGTTACCTGCCCGTCGAGTAATGGGTTATTTGCTTGGAGCATAACAGTCTACGCCTACATAAGTTAAAACTGATGCGTCAACTATCGCAAAAAGGCGTAATTTATAAGAAAAATGTGTAAAACTGTCACCTCAAATTAGGGCATATTCACGAAAGATCTGGCGGTCGCTTGCCAAAAAACCTTATTAAATACATATGGCAAAGTTTTAATCAACTCTGAAAGACCCGGAAATTTTTCCCATGTAAAGCTACATACATTTGTCCCCGGATAAAGTCAACCCGGTTATACACCTTGCGTGCCATGTGTCACCGGTGACCACACTAAACTCGATTCCTCACAGGCCAATGTGTCATCGGTGGACACCACACAATAATTTCTCCCAGGCCAAGCAATTTGCAGGTTTTCGGCTGAATGGATAATTTTTTACACATTGGCTTTCGGGGAATTGCCTGTTTTACAACAAATGAACTTTGTGTCACCGGTGACTTACAATACGGAATGGCAAATGTAGTTTGCGTTGTTTATTTCCTCTTTCTAGTATTTTTTATCCTTAAAACTGAGATCATTTGTCTTTCTAGTTAAAATATGAAACAAACCCCATTAAAAACACCACAAAAAAAGCAAATAAACAATGTATTGGACTATTCACCATAATATCGTCTGTCACCAGTGACACAAATTTAATTTTTGGCTTCAATCAATTAAGCAGTAATCATAAATGGCATAGAAAACGTCAATCTACAGTTCTATTACGAGAAAATAACTTTAGAGTGCTTTCTACAGTGTAAATTGAAGTAAGAACGACGAAATTACGTTTTCCAACTTTACTCCTAATTTAATGAAGTTTGTGAACCCTTCTTCGTATGAGACCCAGAGGCTTATTTCAATTCAATTTATTACAAATCTTATTCAGTTATTCAAAAACTAAAACTAATATTATTTTTGAGTAAAATGTAAATTAAAAAGAAGACTACAAATGTGTTACCGGTGACACATTAGCCTGTACAGAATGTCTTTCTCTGTGTTCACCGGTGACACATGGCCTGTGGTGAATAATTTGTGTATGCTCACCGGTGACACAATGGCAGCCGAGGTGTTATAAACAAAAACCGGTTATACTCAACGAAAAATAACATTATAGAAAACAACCTGGATGTAAGCAATTGGCAAAAAAGTATCGTTTACGGTAGTTTGTACTTTTTTTTTTGTTGAAAGAAACGAATTATGTTGAATTTCATTAAATTGTAATTGATGAGCTCGTAAAACAAAAACTTGGACTTGGCTTTCAATTGTCCATTTTTATCTTTTACCTATTTCGCTGGTATAGAATGGGTGACACCTGCGTGAATCTATAATCATTATTTATGTGAGAAATACGCTTAGATTTTTTAAATATAGTGTCCCAATTCGCACAATTACCCCACACTTAAAATTTGACAGTTCTATTCGTCGAATTTTGAATTTTGGACCTGGAATTGTTAAATTTGAATTATTGACGTTTCGATTTGTCAGATCTATTTCTCAAATCTGACAGTTATATTTGTCATGTTTTGAATAGGTGACGTAAGAAAAATCAAAAACTATTTGAAAAAAAGCAAGGCCTCTACGATTTTCTCTGGTATAAATTTTTAAAAAGGCTAGCCTAACGGTCGTATCCATCCTGTTTTTAGCAGGACAGACATGCTTTTTCGAACTAAACCTGCCATCCTGCCAACCCGCCCAATGTCTTGTTTTTGCCCTACTTCGTCCTGTTTTGAGAGTTTAAGTCTGAATTTCACCAAATAAGTGAAAAAAATAATTTTTGTGAAAACCACCTTAAAGTCGTACAACAACAATTATAGCGACAAATGAATGACACTTTAAGTTTTTTAATGATAAGTTTGGAATTTTACTTCGTTCACGTTTATCTTCCCAAATTGTTCGTTAGACAATACAAAAAATCAAAAGCCCAATTATCGCCTATTGCTTAGGAACAGAATAGCAGTGCTTTTACACTAGATAGCATTGATTGGATCATTGATGCGAAAGGGGGAGCTGAAGGAAGTGATATCATTTTGAGTCAGCATAAGCGATTTGCATCCCTGGACCCCAAAAGATACGCAAATATTCTACAGTCAAGTCCCCTAGTTTTTGTCTTTCTGGTTGTCCTTCTTTACATCTAGCTTTTTTAGTAGCCTTGTCCCGCCGAACACTAATTTTTGGAACATTTGCCCTGCTTTTCCATAAAATAAATTTGCAAGCGTTAGGTTAGCCAGATGTCATAGTTAACTCTTAAATTCATTTTCTTACGCATTCTAGTGTATACGCAAGTTCTAAAAGTTCTATGAACAAATAATATGGAAATTGTGAATGCCCGGTACTAAGCCAGCAAAATATGTATACAATTAGGCACAAACAAAACTCGTACCAAAATTTGGCTAATATCGTTCCAATGGATCCAGGGACAAAGACAGTGTGAACCTCGGATGTGAATTAATCAGTGAATTTTGAATAGCGAAAATTTACCCTTATTGAAGTGGACGAAAAGGCATCCTTCAATTAATTCTCCTGGCTTTTCGCGAGGACCAATGTCAATTAAACTTGAATGGTAATTAATACTAGTATTAAAGTCCATAATATTTTAGTGTCGGCAGTAATAATGTGAAAGATGTCCTTTGGCAATGGTCCCTTTTTTTCTGCGCGTGTTGCACTACAGACAATCTCTTGTCCAGGGATGTTTCTAAAATTCATTTTATAGAATCTGCGATAAAATGCACTGCTTGATATTTAAGTTTGCATTTTTCTTTCAAAAATATTTGTTCTGGGAGGGGCTCTAGCCCCCTTAGCCCCTCCCGTGGTTGCGCCACTGACTTGCGCACTTTTGACCCAGAACTACGACTGTGGCGAACTGTCTCGTTTTGAAGTTGTATGCCCTTTTTAGCAATGGTGTTTTTTCTATCAAAGGAAAAGTCGTGTCATCAATTTCTCTTGATTTGCCCTAACTCCTAGTGGAGTATGGTGCATTGATAACTACTGTGTGTAGTCGTCAACGTTTCAACGACATCTGAATTCGGAGTGTGATACGGTTGTCAGCCATACCACTTCCTAGACGCATTGTTACGATAGGAATATTTCTTATCATCTTCTGAATAATAAACTTGCGACGGCCCATGCCGAGTTTAGAAACTCATTTTTCTCAGAGTAGCGACCGAACGCCTAGGTCCTAGACATCATGTTAAAGGGCAGAAATCATTTTCGAGAACAAAATTGTTATCTCTAAATTGTCCAGACATATCACATCCTCTAAAACATCTAAACGACTTATCGTTATCATTGTGCGTGTTCGCCCCATAACAAGCCCAATAAAGTCTAATTGCCAACTCTTTATACCATTAGCAAGCACTTGTAGATACAATACGCCAAATTTCAACTTGAAATGGCAATGACATTCAATGAAATAAAATTCACACGAGATTGCATAAAAGGACGACTAAACTGACAAAAAAAATATTTACACAATCAAAATGTGCGACGCGCCTCTTTACAATTCAGTTGGCAGACAATTCGCTACGCTTTGGTTTCAATGTTGTCCCGCGGCTATCATCCTGTCGTTTTGTGCCATATCGTCGTCTGCTTGCTATTTGTGCATATAAACGCGGCCATTTTCAACGTTTTTTAAAAATGTCTGCGAATACGATTATTGCAAGTATATTAGCCATATTCAGATTTAAACAACGACAATTTCGTTTTGTAGACGCGTATATTAAAGTCAACTCGCAGCGCGGCTCACACGTTTTAACCGCACAATAATAAAACAAAATGTCGACTGTAAAAATTTATGGAGCAGATACAATTTTAAAAATATGTACATACATACATATTTAGATATTCGCGTAGTACAATAGAATATTTTCCCGTTTTATACGAAGATTATGAACGTTTCATTGCAGGAACTATAGCAGGGAAACTTTGTACAGTGAGTTAAGCTTATTTTAGAAGGGAGAGGACATCACGTCTTATGGCCAGGGCTGCTGTCGCCGCCAGCGGCGTAGATAGCTTTTTGGAGAGGGAGGGGATAATTTTGCAAAATCCCGAATACTTTTTCGGTTATAAAATTTGGAATTTCAGAATTAATTTTTCTGTATTTATTACACTTCAAAATAGCAAAACTAATGTGCAAATTTTGGCGCAAATTAAAAAAATTTTTGAAAACTAATTTCTGGAAATATTGAAAAAATTGTGAAACTGCATCGATAATTTTGGACTCTTTATTACGGTGAGAAAAATCCACAGCATTCCAGTTTTTGTACAATATGCTAATATGAGAGCACAATTGGGAGAGCACATATTGGGTTAGATCATCCGCATAAAAATTTGATTTGCCTTAAAGTTACTGGCGACATATCTTTCAGCTTTGGAAATTTCTAAAAAAAAAAATTGTATAAAATCTAGTTAAAGATAAATTTAATATTTATTTATCTAATTTTAATTTTTAAAAGAAGAGTTATAAAAAACTCAAACAATTAGCAATGCTCAAAAATTTTAATTTTAGCCGCATTTACTCTTCATTCGCATAAACGTTTCCTGAGAAAAGCTTTCCTAAAACGACCTTTTAAAACTGAGCTGAACATATAAGAAAACAACTCTTCAACTATAGTGTCCCGTCTAATTTCAGAAAGGCTTGCATGTGCTGCCATACAGATCCAATGTGAACAAGTGAATGAACCAGAATCGCAACGGAGACCCTGTTCTGTAGTGTTTTTATCGACATGCTTTTAAAATTGAAGTTTGAGTACATTTTCTATTGCAGTTGTGAAAATGGATTCACGTCGTTTTATATACACACGTTAAATAATTTCAGTAAAAATTTCACAATTGCTTTATTTTACGTAAAGATGAAAAACGTGTGACCGAACGAGAGGGGGGATTAATCCCCTTGATCCCCCCCCCCTTATCTACGCCACTGGCCGCCGCCATGCACAAATCTGGAAGCTGTGTAAAGTACATAATTTCTTTTCTTATATCCGCTTTTTGTTTACAAAACGAAAATGTTTTCCTATGTGCGCTTAAGACAATTCCCTGAACAGCGTTTCGGGAGTTCGTTTTTCGTTCGACCGTTTAACTTGCAACTCCCCATGTCGATGACAACGGCCTCGTGTTGTGTCTTAGGATTTTTGAGTCCTTTCGTTCTCGTTTCAGAAGGAAAAAATGAACATGAGCGAGAAATGTTTTTTGTCCCTGAAATGATATTTTAGATTTTTCAGGGGGTGAGACCATAGTAATATAATGGAGCTCACACAAGAGTATTTGGAAAGATATACATACTGGAAATATCTTAAAGCCAATTTAACAGCAGTATAAGAATTTTTTTAATTTTTCGACGCTGGTACTGGAGAAATTGTAAGTCTAAATAAATTCTAAATTGTATAATTAATTTTGGAAAGTTGTTAACAAAAAAGGCGTACATTTTTAGTTTTCTAATAACACTAAGCCTTCCAGCTTCCATTACCTTCATGCGCGCAACCTGATGGTTGCAATTGTCACGACACGCCTTCAGGCGCCGGACACGCCGGATTTCCCATATGGGCAACCTGGGCAGTTGCCCATAGCGGCAAATTTTGAAGGGCGGCATATTTCTGAAACTTTAACCCTTCATTTGAATTAATGTTCTGTGAAATATAAGCATTTCAGGAGGCAGTTTAAATAAATTAGAAAAAATAAGAAAACTCTACAAAAGTCGCTCCTTTGGTCAGTGACGGACTTACATATCTGACGTCAGTAGGCGTTTCTACTTTTGCCGCCCCACCGACCTTGTCCCTAATTTTTACAATCCAATGATTAATCAAACGATCCTTGACTCCCAAATTGTTTCAAAATGGCTGGCTAACGAATTAAGCGAATTGGAATCGCGCCTGGAAGAAGTAACATACACTCAGAACCAAGAAAACCGGACACTTTTACTTTTTTATTTCTACCCCATTATAAAGAAAGGTCTTGACCACCAATGAACGGATCTGTTCCCTGGATCCAGTTTCTTTCTCCCGGTATAGCATACATCACCTCCTCCTCCAGGAAACTGCAATTTCGGACTGGTTTCATTCAGTATTGAAAATGACCATTTCGTGGGTCTGCAGCTGGAGAACGATTGTGACTAAGAGAAAAGGGACTTAATATCCATTGTTTGGGAGTCGAGACCTTTCGATTGACTTCAGTTTCACTAAACATTACGGAAACTCTACCCGTACTGAAGACCTTTCGCCATAATAAAATAATAAATATCGAATAAAAAATGGCCGTTTTTGGCACCGAGTGTATGTATTTAGTTTCATATTGCCAGCTCTAAGGAATCGAATTATTTCCAATCATGGACAGTCGTATGCATCCACCTTTCTAAGAAGTAAATTAACTGCAAATTTCACTGAAGTTCTGCTACTACCAAAAAAGCCGGAAACCAACCAATGTTAAACAAAAATTGTACACCTCACATGAATTCGACTGATCTACTTTAGCTTAAACTAGTGACGGAGGACAGCAATTCGACTACTGCCCAGGGGCGCTACAGAGGGTAAATCCGGCCCTGCACGCCTAGTGCCGAGTTAAATTTGAGCATCCAATCGCTCTACAAAGATACAAAGATTTCTCCCGTTATCGTTATCGATTGTAACACAAAATATTGGTTTATTGGCGTAGTATGCGCAGGGGATAAATAACACTGCTGAGCGTGATGCTGATCTCATTACCTCATCAAAAAGCAGATAAGATCTTGGAAATAGGATGTCACTAACACATCCTGCGGCCTTAGTCCAATGTTGGATTGTCGCGCCTGTTATTTTTTTTTTATGCGCAGGGGATGGAACTGCCTTTAGTCTCACTATCCATTTTCGGAGAGGCAGACATTTTTTTCGAATGGCCATTGACATTTCCGGGCTCACAACTTTACAACTGAAATAAAGCTGACATATAGGTCGACCTCGCACGTGACCATGTGTCAGTGTGTCAGGTGGCTGAATTTGACAAAAATGTCGCTTGTCCTTTGGTTGGATGACGTTAGAAAAACTTTTGAAAGCGTCTTTTCTGAAAAATTACCCTACTATAGGATTCAGGTGGCATAAAACTTTTAGAAATAAGGCGGGTGAGGCAGAACTTTGTATAATGAGATCCGTGGAAATAACGGTAAGATGTCCTTTTGCGATGGCTGGACGGAAAAATTAACAAAAATTACCGAGTTTGGTGTCGATTCAGTGGGTTTCAGTGTTGCTAAAATATATGACAATATGTACGTGAAATAACCGTCATATATATCAGCAACCGAAATAACGCTTGGTCATTTTTAGACTTCAACTATCTCAAAGGACATTTTACCCGTACTTTCAAGGATTCCGCTAAACAGTATAGGTAGATACCACCTCCCACTGTTTTTTTGAAGTTTCATGCCACTATAAACCAATGACAAAAGAAATTATCCTTTTTGGATTTACAGCTCTTATGTGGTTTTGCTCATTAAGAATTTTTCACCCATACATTTACCCGAAGAATAAAACTTCAATCGGACAATCACACGAACGAGTTACACTCGTGGGTTATTGAGTAAATCCTACAGCGAAACGAATTAACGCTACACTGAACCACAAGCTTAAATTTTAGGCTGTAATTCGCCCTCATCAATAAATATAATAATTCAAGGATAACACGAAATCACTCGAGCACATATACATACAATTGCCTTAATTAGAATATATTTTCCATTCCGTTTTGGATGGTTCTTTTCTTCTTCTTCTTCTTCTTGTAGCGGTGCAGAAAGGTGTGTAACATCTGTGCATCTATGTGGGCACGATTTATGGTTCGTCAATGTTTGTGTCCGTGAGGTCTAAGGACAAAAACATAGCTGCCTCGATAGGGTTTTCCCACAGTGATATAGGGGTAAGATCAGTGGGCGCAGCGGGGCAATGAAACAAATGGCCCACATCATGAGGAGTGCCATTGCAGTTTGGACAGATGTTTTGGATGTCCGGGTTTATGCGAGAAAGGTACGAATTAAGGCGTGAACAAAAGCCCGACCGAAGTTGAGCTAGTGTTACTCTGGTGGCTCTCGGGAGCCTAATCTCCTCAGGCGAAATTGGTGGTGGGCGCTCTGAGAGGACTCTATTTGCACCTAAACTCGCGATAGACCGATTCACTTCTTCAGTGTGGATCGCTGCAATGGCGGCTCGGTATGTAACTTCATCGTAAGGGTCCCGTTTGTATCCCTGAACCTCTCTCTCAAGGTCTCGTAAACCACGCCTGACATGTCGTGGTGGAGGAATTCGGTCCATGAGATGATTATTGGGATGATCCTCACGGTAGCAACCAACAAGATACTGTTTAGAGAGTAGGAGATTGTGATCACGTATTGGCATCAATTTTGTCTCCTGATGTAAGTGATCCTGGGCAGACATCAGAAGGCAACCTGTCGCGATGCGTAGAGCGGCATTTTGGCAGACCTGAACTTTGGACCAGTTTGTGTCACATAGACTATGTGTCCAAACTGGGGCTGCATAATCAGCGGCCGCTCGACCCACTGCTTTATAAGTAGCTAACATGGTTTCTTTATCTTTGCCCCAGGTGCTACCAGCTAGAGCTTTTAGGATGTTGTTCCTACTGCGCATTTTTTCACATACTGAAGCTGCATGATTCGCAGACGTCATCATGTTCTCTAGGTGAAGCCCGAGAATTTTGGGGTTTTTTAACAGTAGGAACAGAATTGTTGCCAATACGTATATCCATCTCCCATCTGATGTCCTCCCACCAAGTGGTTAGATAAGTCGCAGAAGATTTGGACGCAGAGATGGTGAGGTTTCGGCTTTGGAAAAATGCCTGTAATCGTCCTAGATAGCGATTAATTCGGAGGCGCATTTCATCCTTATCATTCCCTGTGGCGAGTACGGTGCAATCGTCAGCATAGGAAATCACCTCGATTCCTTCAGGTGGTGTGGGAAGGCCGGACATGTAGATGTTGAACAGAGTGGGGGAGAGTACCCCTCCCTGTGGAACACCTAATTTGATTTTCCTAAGCTTAGAACGTTTGCCTCGAAACTCGGTGAAGGAGTGCCGACCAGCTAGATAATTGGCAATCCAACGGATCTCTTGTGCAGGAAGATGCATATTCAACAGGTTTGCTAGGAGCATTGAATGATTGACCTTATCGAATGCACTTGATAGGTCTATTGCCACCAGAATAGTTCTGTGACAACGACTGCGTTGATTTAGCCCATCACGAATGCGTGTAGTGATCGCATCAAGGGCAGTGGTGGTACTATGCATCTTCCTGAAGCCATGCTGGTGAGGTTCTAGCTTCGCATGTGCAACAAGAGTGGGGTGAATAAGGGCCTCCAGCGTCTTTGCGACAGGAGAAAGTATCGTAATGGGGCGGTAGGATTCCCCGAGATTTGCGCTCTTCCCTGGCTTGAGACAGGGAACAATTCGACCTGTTTTCCAGATTTCAGGGATGGCAAGCGTGGACATCGACAAGTTAAAGGCGGCCGTGAGATACTCAATGGCTGGAAGGTCGAGATGTTTCAACATGGTCATCGAAATGCCATCTGGTCCGAGGGCCTTGGAGTTTTTAGCATTCTCGATGACTTTTTTAACCTGGTCCGCTGTAAAAGATGGTATGGTGTCAACATTCCGGCTGCGAATCCGTCTTCTAATTTTGCGCTTGAGGCCGTCAGACTTGGGATGTTCAATAAATTGTTTATTGAACAGGCTAGCACACTGAAGAGGATCACAGGTTTTAGTGTTGCCAAATTCAATGGCGTTGTTGCCCTTTTCTTTCCGAGGATTGGAAAGGGCGCGGACGGTAGACCATAGTTTGCTGACACCTTCATTGAGGTTACATTCATCGAGGTGCTGATTCCATTTCGCCCTCCTATAGTCTTTAACTTGTCGGTCAATTTCGGAGTTAAGCTCCTGAATTCTGGGATCATCAGGGTGAGCGCTTCTGATCTGATCACGTTCATCGGCTAATCTGGCGGCACTAGTGGGAAAGTTAGGCCGAACTTTCGGGATACGTCCTGCCGGAATAAAACGTGCCGCGGCTGTGGTAATGACGTTCCTAATATTTTTCTCGGCCTGGAAAATGGTAGGTGATGTTAGCTCGGTGAACTTCGCCGACGAGTAAGCTTTGAAACCATCCCAATCGGCTTTCTTGTGATTGACAAACGTTCGCTTCTCTGACTTAGTCATGTTCGCTGGTTTGTCAATCTTTATAATGATTGAAGGTGATCTGATTTAAGGGTGGTACGTACTTCCCATCGGGAAGCAGCAATTAGACTGGCACTGACAATAGTTATGTCAGGAGAACTACTGCAAGTGCCCACGACTCTAGTCGGCGAGTCTTCATTAAGTGAACAGAATTCTGAGGCGTCAAGTGATTCGGCGATAGCTATACCCCTGGCATTGTTGTTGAGGTCCGAATGCCAGAGCTCATGGTGCGCATTAAAGTCGCCAAGGATGACCCTGTGCTCTCCGGAAAGGAGAGGACCAATATCGAAACGATAGCCAGAAGGGCAACTAGAGTGAGGTGGTACATATATACCTTTTTCAACACAAATTTCCGATATCTCAACACAAATTCACGATCCACCAAATGAAATTATCGGTATCACACATGAAAACAACGCTCTCACAAATGAAATCAACGGTGTCACAAATGAAAACAACGCTTTCACAAATGAAATCAACGATCTCACAAATGAAATTAACGGTCTCCCAAATGAAATTAACGGTCTCACAAATGAAAACAACGCTTTTACCAATGAAAACAACGGTCTCACAAATGAAATCAACGGTCTCACAAATGAAAACAACACTTTCACAACACAAATTAAGCATTGTTCAACACAAAATTCCGATCTACCAAGTCAAAACAACGGTATAAAAAATCGAAATAACGATGTTCCAAGTCGAATTAAACATCATCTGTGAAATATTAAAAATTTGTAATTATTAATAAAAACATTAATATTCCGATTAATATAACCATATTTAATTAGATTATAATATTAAATATTCATTGCTTAACTACATAACTATAACTATGGACTAATCAGAAGTATCAAAGTATCATTAGGCGTGTTTTTTCTACTCGGGTCTAGGTTATTTTAGTGCAACTACGTGGGGTTACAATAATAACATTGTAACTCCCTGTGGATACATTAAAATAACCTACAACGGAGTGCATAAAAACGCGCGTATTATCAAAAATCAACAAAACTATCCCGTTTCGGTTTTCAAATATTACAATATTCTGCAAGACTCTGCAACAAAAATCTATCAAATGAAAACAAAAAAAAAAAACAATTCAAATCAATGCACCACTTTTCACTTTTCTAATCATAATGTACTTTGACATTTTGAATTTAATTTGATTTACGCATTTACGAAAACTTATGGTTTTATTGATTATCTTCGCCGAGTCTGTCAGACGTTGTCGGTATTCATGTGTCAAAAATTAAAAAAATCGGTTACTTAAAGGTTAACGCAAGCATTAAAGAAAATTGCGCGAATAATTTTTTTTTTATTTGTAAGAGGGGATTCACACTTCCGACAGGATTTACTAAAACCTGGATTTGATTAACAATAATTGTATACCATGCAATTTGAATAGTTCAAGTACATTCTACGATACATTTTGAATTGAGTGACAATACGACTCGATTTAGTATCCATTGCTAGATTTTGCTAGAACTCCATAATATGCATAATTATAAAATAATATATAAATTAGGTTACTTACGACTTTTTGAAATATGAATTCCGCAACCGAAATAAATATAAATGGCTAATAAAATGTTGTCGTGGCCGTTCAAACTAGAAATTTTGTGATACAAAACAAATTTGGAGAATATTTGTTATAACAACTATTAAGTACCTGTCTGTACTTGTTTGTTGATAAGAAGTTAGTAAGATTTTACGGTAAATTATATTATGTGCAATTGGAGTATACAAGTGATAACAATAAAATTAATATTGTGCTCCTACCAACAACTTTCATTGTTTAAGTATAGAGCGTAATACCCGATACAGACATATCATAATTTTTATTTTATTTTGATAGAACGAAATAAAAAAAAATTAATTCGGATTCTCCTTGTGTGCATAAGAGGGAATTCACACTTCCGAGAGGTACTAGTTAGGTCCTAGGAGTTCTTGTTGCATTATTTCTCTCTCTCGATTACCGTAACTCCTAGTGGAGCATGGTGCGTTGATGACTACCGTGTGTAGTCCATCAACGTTACAAAGACAATTGAATTCGGAGTGTGATACGGTTGTCAGCCATACCACTTCCTAGTCGCATTGTTAGTTTATTATTCTACGATAAGAATATTTATTATCATCTTCTTCTGAATAATAAACTTGCGACGAGTCGTGCCGAGTTTGGAAACTCGTTTCTCTATGAGTGTCTATTTCACAGAGTGGCGACCGAACGATCACGGCCACAGAGCACGACATGCATTATTTACATTAAGCAAGCTTTCAAAATACGGACTATAGAGTGTGTAATGCAACCTTTTTTTGTTGTACATTGACAATTATCCTCGATTGCATGATTTTGTTAACATATCCTTCTTATAATACTGACATTAATGTAAAAATCAGCAATTAATACAAAAATATCAATGTTAATATTAAAGTGCTTAACATCACTTGTAAAATCGTTATTTCGATTTTTTATACCGTTGTTTTGACTTGGTAGATCGAAATTTTGTGTTGAACAATGCTTAATTTGTGTTGTGATAGTGTTGTTTTCATTTGTGAGAGCGTTGTTTTCATTTGTGAGACCGTTAATTTCATTTGGGAGACCGTTAATTTCATTTGTGAGATCGTTGTTTTCATTTGTGAGACCG
Organism: Microchrysa polita; assembly: GCA_949715475.1. NCBI lineage: Eukaryota > Metazoa > Arthropoda > Insecta > Diptera > Stratiomyidae > Microchrysa > Microchrysa polita. The sequence goes on along the minus strand of OX454415.1, from coordinate 41,714,462 downwards.
TTGATTTCATTTGTGAGATCGTTGATTTCATTTGTGAAAGCGTTGTTTTCATTTGTGAGACCGTTGATTTCATTTGTGAGAGCGTTGTTTTCATTTGTGATACCGATAATTTCATTTGGTGGATCGTGAATTTGTGTTGAGATATCGGAAATTTGTCTTGAAAAAGGTATATATTAAAAATTTCGATATTAGTACTCCCTGATGGAACTGAGATGGCTTGAATTTCCGCCGTACCGTCAGCAACTACATCTAATACACAGTAATGTACGGACTTGTGTATTAGGAAGGCAAGTCCACCTCCAGGGTGAGGATCATCCGTGGCGGCCGGTCGATCTTTCCGCAGTATAACATATTCGCTATGGACGCTTAGAGACGAGTTTGCGTGAAGCAACGTCTCTTGGATGGCGGCGATGAGAATTCTGTTGGAACTCAAGAAGTGTGTGATCTCAGCGATTTTTCGGTGAATGCCATTACAGTTAAACTGTAATATAGATAGTGCAGTGCAAACTGCTGGAGGGGGAGGGCCAGGCGTAAGACTGGGTCTGGCATTCCTTATCATATTGTTTGGCGGTGTAGGGGGAGTGGTGGGCAAGGTGGGCTGGGAGCAGCCCTGGGTTGCCCGGAATTTATACAACCTGGCGCAACATATGCTAAGGAGTGTTGACCTTGTCTACGTAACCCTGAACACCTAAAGTGAACCCATTCCCTGCAGCAATTACACTGCACTGATCTGGCATTCGAACCGATACGTTGGTTGCAGACACTACAAATCCATACCTCTGGGCCTGGATTTGTTTCAATACCGGCGCGAATTAGTAAAATTGAGAGCAGCCGCGCCGAGATGTAATGCTCCCAATATGACGAAAAAACACATACATCGTACCCACACATATACACAGACAAACACAACCTTCCTGCATCGAACCTTCAGGGCTCCTGCCGGGGCTCTTGCCAGGAAGGCATTTTGGCAGCTTTTGGCCGTTTTGCAAAACAAAACGGGTGTGGTCCGCCCCGTAGAGGCAGTTGCCGTAAGACCACATGATTCTTTTCTTCGATATGGGTGTTGTTTCGCCCCTAAAGCTAAATTATTATTATAATTAGCTTAAGAGGCGAAACAACACCCACATCGCAGAAAAGCAGCGATTCCGGCAACACAATAACATTGGTTGATTTTTACATTCAGTAACACTTAAATCCGTGAACTAAATGGCTCGAAGTGCCCAGAACCAATTTTTCTAAAAAAATTGCCTTAAGTGCAGTACATCCTCTTCAATTCCTTTTGAATTTATCTTTAAAATCAGGTCAGTTCCCTTTGCGGAGGAAATCAATTTGCATTCTTTCGTGTATCCCCAAATTATTTGAGAGCCTTATTACAGATTATATAACGTCTTTCTTTAGTACGTTCACTAACTTTACCCAACTGATAATACTCGCTAAACTTTCCATGCGAAACGATTACTGTTTTCAGGATTAACTAGTGACGAAGGGCGCCAATTTGACTACTGTCCAGGGGCGTCATGGAATGTAAATCCAACATGCACTTGAAATGCTGAGAAGTTTTCATTTTTCTTACTCTAAAGAAAACATGTATGTCAAGTTAGCACTACCACTTTTAAATTTCGATGAACGCTATAGTGCATTAAATGTCTCGAATTTGCCGTGAGTCAATGGCAAAATCAAAAAATTTGGCGCCCCTCCTCCCCCTTAAAACAACCCCTAAGTGTTTTTCAAGCCCCATAGAGCGTATGAAGCCTTAAAACGTAAGTTTAAGGCATCGCAATACAACAGATTGTAGGCACAAGCATGCTCAAGAGCTTACTTATAATATCTGCACTCATACAAAGTTTTCCGCACCCCTCCACACCTTCAAAAACTACCCCTAATTCCGGTTTAGCCCCATACAAAGTTTATGGCGTAAAAACTCAAGTTATACGTATAGTCATCAAACCAAATTTATTCAGTCAAATCCTATAGGGGTTAATGATGAGATCTGAAAAAATGATATAAAAAAAAATTGCCGCGCCCCTCCTTCCCCTTCAAACAACCCCTGTCAAGTTAGCACTACCACCCTTGTAACGCCGAAACTATGAATTTACATAAAACCAAAACTGTCCCTGAATTTGCCGCAGGGGTCACTTATAACACCTGAACTTTAAAAAATTTGCCGCGCCCCTCTACACCCCTAAAAACTACCCCTAAATGCTTTTATCGTTATATCGCAAAAACTCAAGTTTTAAGCATCGTCATCAAATAAACTGTAATTAGTTGGATCCTTTAGGTGTGACTTAAGATATCTACCCCTTCAAAAAATTTGCCGCGCCCCTCCTTCTCCTTAAATTAATCCCTGTCAAGTTAGCACTACCACCCTTGTAACGCCGAAACTATGAATTTACATAAAACCAAAAGTGTCCCTGAATTCGCCGCAGGGGTCACTTATAACACCTGAACTTTAAAAAAAATTTGCCGCGCCCTCTACACCCCTGAAAACTACCCCTAAGTGCAGTTTTGGCCCCATAAACTGTTTATGCAGTAAAAACTGAAGTTTTACGTACACTGTAAAAACAAGGTTGAATTTTACATCGAAAACTCGTTGAATTTTACACCTTTTTTCTCACAAAATTACAGTAAACGTTTATTTTTCAACAAAATTTCTAGTATACCCACAAAATAGTGTAATATTACATAGATTTTTCAATATTACTCTATCTCAGTGTAATTTTACACCACATTTGGTGTGAAGATGTGTCATTACTTTATTCTTGTGTAACTTCACATTTTCAGTGTATATTTACCAATTTTGGTGTAAAAAATACACCTAAATTTGTGTAAAACTGACTTTTGTGCAAGATTGCATTTTCCTGTATCTCACAAGTGACTTGTTCTGTGTGCAGTTAGTCTGTTCCGTCCGAAGTGCGTTCGTGTGAGCATCAGATTATTGTTGTGTTGTAGCGCTTTTTTGCTCTTGAACCGAAGGGGGTGTGGCAGCTCTTGGCCGTTGCAATAACGGGTAGCTCCAGGACGATTTACACCGAAGAACGGGCTGCCGTAAATATTAATATAAACCCGGATGTAAATTTACATATTTGCCGGTGTAAATTTACATTTTTTTCGTGCAAATTTGCTTATTTCTGATTTAAATTTACTTAAGTCTAAGAGTAAGTTTACTTATTTATGTGTGCAAATTTACACCAATTTTGTAGTAAATATTTACACCGTAAAGCGTAAAATTACTCTCGTTCATATAGTGGTGTAAATTTACTGCTATAATAGAAGGAAAAAAAGTTTCCTCCTATTATTGGTGTAAAATTTTTTAGAGTGTATTGTCATAAATCAAAATTTATTCAGTTGCATACTTCAAAAGTAACTTAAAATATGTGCACTCTCAAAAGTTATGCCGTGCCCATTTACACCCTTAAAAATGACCCCTAAGTGTGTTTTTGCTCCATGCAGAGGATATAGCGTAAAAACTCAAGGTTTAAGAATCGTTATGAAATATATTGTCTTTACTTGAATGCTGCAGGGTTTACTTAAGATATCTCCACTTTCAAAAAATTTGCTGCGCCCTTCCAACCCTCAAAAACTACCCCTAAGTGCGTATCCCCATACAAAGTTTATGGCGCAAAAACATATATTTTAAAAATCAACATGAAACAATTTTTATTCAGTTAAATACTAACTTGACAGGGGTTGTTTTAAGGGGAAGGAGGGGCGCGGCAAATTTTTTGAAGGGGTACATATCTTCAGTTACACCTAAAAGATCCAACTAATTACAGTTTGTTTGATGACGATGTTTAAAACTTGAGTTTTTGCGCTATAACCATAAAAGCAATTAGGGGTAGTTTTTAGGGGTGTAGAGGGGCGCGGCAAATTTTTTTAAAGTTCAGGTGTTATAAGTGACTCCTGTGGCATATTCAGGGACACTTTTGGTTTTATGTAAATTCATAGCTTCGGCGTTACAAGGGTGGTAGTGCTAACTTGACAGGGGTTGTTTTAAGAGGAAAGAGGGGCGCGGCAAATTTTTTAAAGGGTGCAGATATTATCATTAACCCCTATAGCGTTTGACTGAATAAATTTTGTTTTATGACTATACGTATAACTTGAGTTTTTACGCCATAAACTTTGTATGGGGCTAAACCGGACTTAGGGGTAGTTTTTGAAGGTGTAGAGGGGTGGGGAAAACTTTGTATGAGTGCAGATATTATAAGTAAGCTCTTGAGCATGCTTGTGCGTACAATCTGTTGTATTGCGATGCCTTAAACTTGCGTTTTAAGGCTTCATACGCTCTATGGGACTTGAAAAACACATAGGGGAAGGAGGGGCGCGACAAATTTTTTGATTTTGCCATTGAATCACGTCAAATTCGCGACATTTAATGCACTATAGCGTTCATCGAAACTTAAAAGTGGTAGTGCTAAATTGACAGACATAAAGAAAACTTGTTATGAAAATTGTTTTTTTATGTCTTAATGAGAAGAGTCAACATGGACCTGATCTTCGCAAATGGGTTCCTGGTATAGTCGATTGAAAATCCTTTGGGTGTTACTGCTCCTGATGTACCTGAGTCATGCCGGATGGTTTCGGCATTCGGATACGCGATACCTAGCCAGTTTGTAGTTTGATGTCCACGCGACCCAAGTCATTTTGTCGACCACGAATTGGAAAAGAAGTGCTGCCCGTCGGTCTGAATAACCCGCAGGTATAGTCACAGACCGACTGAGCCTGCGAAATTCTTAAACTTAACCAATCTAGGGATAAAGTATTCATGCCTTTTTCCTTTGTAGTCGATCTAGATATTTTTTGGTCGGGTTTACCTTGAAGTTTGTATAAACCTGGCATTTGTAAACATATTTATTTTTAATTAATTTATTATCATTTAGTGACATGCCAGAATAATCCTCAATGGATACACATTAGTCCTTCAATTAGTTAATGATGTTAACTTTTACTTGCCAGAACAGAAATAAACAAACACACACAAAATCTCATTACAACGATCCACAAAAACCACACGATTCATTCATAATAACGTTATGAAATGACGATATCATTACAAATCTACGAGAATGTTGTCTTTATGAATCTGCATCACTAAGTTACCCTTACACGTACTGTACTACGTAATACGTCGTGTCAGTAATTTCACGGTAACTTTTAATTAAAAAGGATTGTGTGGTGACGTGGGTACAGAGCGCAGAGCAAGATGGGGTTGTACTGTGTCAACTAAAACCCATCGTATATATTTTAAAACCATATTCCGACCGCACTACGAATATGCGGTCGTACTTCGAAATGAATGTAAGACTTTAATTATCCCCTTAACCGAAACTTGTATGTCGAGTAAAAGCGCGTTTGAAATCTATGTGGGCAAACACTAAAGTACGACGACGGTACGTTCTGTACTCCTCGTTGTCATCCTTTTTCGTTCTTTCCGCACATACATTTCGCTATTTCATAATCAAGACCTGTAGCCCGAATCCTCTGAATAGCAAGCGGTGAATTCGAAATCCGAACTGTACGCTACAACGAGCATGGAACGTGACATGGATGGATTTCCATTGGTTATTCATTCCGTATCAAAGTCCTCCTTGGCTTTATATGGAGTTGTACAGGCGGCGAACCCGATGTTGTGGTGGTTCTTTGGTTCGGTGAACAGATTAATGAAAATATACCGGCGGTGACACACAGTACTTCCCGACATAGGGACTATGTAGTTTATTGTAAGACATTAGAATCTGATAAATAGCTAGATTTTATAAGGGCTTCCACTTTGACACGTCAAGTTCTAACCCTTTTTTTTATGAAAGCAGGCCTATCTTCAGCATGAGCTGATAACGTCGCCCCCAATCCACTGGGTTACTACCATCTGTTTTCATTTGCCTGAAAACACACACTCATAATTCATGATTCTTGTAACACTTTTCCCCCTATATCCTGCAACACTTTCCGTTTCGCGCCCCATATATTAAAAATTCGACGCCCTCTTTCACTCTAAAATGAGCCTAAATTGCCAAGTCCTTGAAACTGTCTTTCTGTATAGTCTTTAAACACCCAATAAGCTACATCCATCATCCAAAACCATATACTTCCGGACGGTGTCATACAAGTTTGTTGTATTTTTCCTCTTCTGTGCATTATAAAATGCAAAAAGGTGCGAAAAGATACTTGACGCCTTGTTAAAGGGAGAAACTCAATATCCTGATTTGATTTATTTGGCGCTAGCACGAAAAGCGCGTGTACACCACGTACTTCACTTCACACGCTAAAGTTAAGTAGACGTGCACGAGTACAGTAGAGTAGAGTACAGTACAGTCGAATGTTGCAAGGATACAACGATTCCATGTTGCCTATAAATCAAGCGAGGCGGAAACATTTTTGTAATAAAGTTGGGCCATTTGCAAAGAATATACGCTTAGTATAAAAAAGAAACTCGTCGAGACGCGGCATTTGCATGAATCCTGAATATGGTTCACATGAATTGCTATTTAACATTGTGACCCATAACAAGTGAAGAGATTGATATGTTGCCTAAGTACATCTTAAGGAAGTTTTGAAAAGTGTAAAATTAATCTAAGGACAGGATTTATAGGTGGATATTATTTGAAGGAAGGAAGAAGCTACAACTCGTTAATAGGAGTCATTAAACATGAAGATGAAGTGAGAAGATAGATGTAAATGGAGTCCATAAAGCAATTTAATGAGTATGAAGGAACAATGGTTTTACAAGATGTTTAAAATAAAATTACGTTACGATTTAGTCGTGAGTCTTCATCGTTATACATATTCAATGATAAAATAAATTCGGTTTTTGTCTTATCAAAGGAAAATCTATCACGATGAATGTCTAACGTCAATGGTTTTCAGCTCTACATACGCAACACAACGTTACTAAAACTTTCACACAACTTTTTCTGCAAACGTATCAACAAGTATTAAGATACATTTTCCTCGACACGACTGCAGCGGCCCTATAGCGACAGCGACTCGCTCATTCCATATTGAAACTCATTTTTCTCTCAGAGCTGCCTGTAGAAATATGCTGAGATATTACCGCCAAAATGGCGATATGCCTACACCGCAGGTCGAGCAACGCGAAACCATGGAGCGGTATAAAGAACGAGGCAAGGAGGAAGAAGAGGTTCCTCAGCGAATTTCTGAAACCGCTGTTAATTTGATGAGTTGAAATCACATAACACCAGGTGCGTACACAGAAAAACTATTTCGGGAGGGTTTTTCGGAAAGAGGTTGATGTTGGCCAGCGCAAGGATTTATGCTACGAATGTAGTATACTGTTAAACTTTCTCTTCTTCTTCCTTGCCTCGTTCTTTATACCGCTCCATGGTTTCGCGTTGCTCGACCTGCAGTGTAGGCACATCGCTCCGTTTTGGCGATAATATCTCAGCATATTTCTACAGGCAGCTCTATCTTGGATCGTGTCATCGACGAGACCAATGCGTTGTTGTTGTTAAACTTTCTATGATTCTGGAAATTCTAGAGATTTACAGTGAAACAGGTGGCTGCCTTATACTTCGAATTCAGTTCTCGAGGGAATGTTTACGACAATAAACACTAGTCAAATACGCTCGTCAAAGAGTTATGCTTGAAATAGATATGATGCAGCAACAGCAGCAGCGACGATAATCCAGTACAATGTTGCCCATTTAAAATGTATTGTACCGCTGCTGACGCCTTTCATTCTGTAACACTTTTAATTAGACCAATCCAAAAATAGATTTACTATGTATCATAGCTACACATATTAACTGAATTTATTAGCTGTAACTCCGGCACCATTACTCCAAACTGGAAAAAAGCAACTGATATGAAATGTACCTATTGAGTTCTTTGATTTGACTACCCATACGTCCATGTCCGAATAAAACTAAAAAAGTCAAAAATCAAAGCTTTCAAATCTGCGGGGCATCCTGTTAGCTTTGTCCTACCAACGTCTAAGTATTTCGTGCTAAAGACTGTAACGATTCTACACATTCCTACCAAACTTCATTACTATCGGTTAAGCCGTTCGCGAGTTATTTAGTTAACAAATTTTTAAATCTCCAGGACACCCTGTTATCTTTGCTCTACCAACTTCTAAGTATTTCGTGCTAAAGACTGTTACCATTCTACACATTCCTACCAAATTTGATGACGATCGGTTAAGCCGTTCGCGAGTTATTTAGTGAACAGACGGACGGACAAAATCGATTTCATAAGGGTTTTTTGAAAAATCTAAAAACCCTAATAGGCCAATCGAAGAAGAGATTATAGAGAACATCGAAGGGGGTGACGATTTTTTCTTCGGTATTTTGTTAGGAGTAGTTAGGAGGTAAAGGTACTAATTTTACTCGGTGCTGAGGGGTGCGCTAACGCGGGGAGAGGGGGTTAAAGGTGCAATTTTTGGTGTTTTGGGCTATATCTCGAAAACGGTGATTCCCGGAGAAAAAAGTTGTGAGTAAGCATTTGCCCATACTTGCATATGCAAAACTCCTAACGGTTCTTCCGATATTGGATAATAAAACACAAAAAAAAATTTTTTTGCATTCCATTGACTCTAGTGTCTCATCGAATTGTTTTTCCAAGAACTTTTATAGGGAGAAGTAAGTAAGCGTTAAATTTGCTTTAATTTGATACACTTCTTCTTGGCTTGTATCCTGTCATTCGAGAGTTAAAAGAGTCTCAACGAAGTAATATTCTATATTCATCAGAATGAAAACAACCATTGTGAAAAAGCGGGAGGGGGTTGACGGTTTTTTATTGCCTGTCAAAAGTTCAAGAGCTTAAACCAAACTTCCAAATTTAATTTTTCCCATTTATAAGTATAAAGACCAACATTGTGGAAAATCGGGAGGGGTGATGGTTTTGTATTTCATGAATTTATAAGGGGTGGTTACGAGGAAAACATACTAAAAGAACGCGGTCATGGGGAGTGCGCTAACGTTGGGAGAGCAGGTTCAAATATCCCATTCCGCGAACTCTACAAAAAAACTGTCTGCGCAAGAATGAAAGTTTACACAATTTCCTATAAAGTTCATTTTACATGCATAGGTCGAATTCCTAACAGTTATCCAGGTATAGCTAATTTAAAAATCAGAAATTTCACATAGAAAACATCCACACAACATAATTGGTATACGTGTATCTATAGATAGGCATATGCATGTACGCTGTGTTGATGTTTTCTATGTGAAATTTCTGATTTTTAAATTAGCTATATCTGGATAACTGTAAGGAATTCGACCTATGCATGTCAGATAAACTTTATAGGAAATTGTGTAAGCTTTCATTCTTGCTCAGACATTTTTTTGTAGAGTTCGCGGTTTCGGAGATATAGCGGGGATAGAGCTGATAAGCACAAGAATGGGATATTTGAACCCGCTCTCCCAACGTTAGCGCACTCCTCATGACCGCGTGCTTTTAGTATGTTTTCCTCGTAACCACCCCTTATAAATTCATGAAATAAAAAACCGTCAGCCCCCTCCCGATTTTCCACAATGTTGGTCTTTGTACTTATAAATGGGAAAAATTAAATTTGGAAGTTTGGCTTAAGCTCTTGAACTTTTGACTGATTCAAGACCAGGCAACAGGAAGTATATCAAATGAAATCAAATTGCACACTGCACAAAATTGTCTTGCAACGTTTTACTGAAAAACGATCCCGGGAGACACCAGAACCAAACAAAGGTGGAAAATTTTATAATTTTCGGTTTTGAATATAGGCTATATCAGGGAAACCGTTAGGAATCCGACATTTGTATATTCAAATAAGTTTTTGGAAATTTAATGGGCTTTAATACTGCCATACAAATACTCTCAGGAGGACTCATCCCTTCCGAAATATTTCCGAAATTAAGTCGAAAACATGCAAAAATTGCACCTTTAACCCCCTCTCCCCTCAGCTCCGAGTAAAAATAGTACCTTTACCTCCTAACTACTCCTAGCAAAATACCGAAGAAAAAAATCGTCACCCCCTTCGATGTTCTCTACACCCCCTTTTTATGCTTTCATTGCTTGGCCTATAAAAACGGGCCGGGTAGATAGACACAGGAGTTAAAAAATACCGGCATACAGAGGGCTGCGCCCGCAATACGAGGGTTTTTTAGAATTTTGATGCATAGTGAATATTTTTTGTACATATATTTTATAAGCAATAGATAAGAATTGTGCACAACATTAATGAAATGCTTCCTGTAAATCTATTTTTGGATTGGTCCACCTTTAATTAGACCAATCCAAAAATAGATTTACTATTTACCCAGTCTGTATAAAAGTACTCCAAGGCAAATCTACAGGATTTTTTCGATTTCGGATTTCTGATGGCCTTTGAGCAAAAAGAAACTCAGGCAAACCTAAGGATGGCTTGGCATTATATATGAACTGAATTATTAGCTGTAAATCTACTGTTACTGTTTTTACTAAAAACCCTTAGCAGAATTTTCAGATTCGGAAACCTAACAGGGGCTACACACGAACAAATTTAAATTTTACAAATTTACTGTTATTTACTTTTTCCTAGGAAAAGTCAACAGTCTTAATATTTAACGTATATAAGGCCATACTGACCAATCTTTGTGCAAAGTTTCATATCGATCCCTATAACGGTTTAGAAAGACGGAGCTCGAAAAGGAAGTTTAACTTTAAACGCCAATAACTTTTTTAGCGTTACTCGAAACTGGAAAATGTTAACTGATATGAGATGTACTCGTCTAGATCTTTGATTTAAATACCCATACGTTAACCCATTAGTGCCCAGTGGCAACTTAAGTTGCCAGCTGACCCTGCACTATATTTTGTACTATAATTAAAGAAAAACAAGAAAATATGATTATTTCTCTATAGTACCGAAGAGATGACAACTTGTTTGATCTAGTTTAACTTATTCCGTTATGTTTGCACATTTCGTGCAGGCGAAGTAACTGATTGATTTTGATAGACATTTTTTAAACGAATTTCGGCGGAGGTAGTTGTGCAAAAATGTAAGTTGGAAAAGTCCAGTTGGTAATATTTATGTGATCTATGATGTTTTAGTATTAGGTGTAATGTGAGTGTGTGTTGAGTTGAAATGCTTTATTTATTAAAAAAATTTACAGGGCCGCTGCAGAAGGTTGTCAAATGTCAGTGGTAACTTTAGTTGCCAGTGGGCAAATACCGTGCATATTACATTACTAGTGATTTTCGTCGTTTTTCTTGTTACTTGCGTGTGTGGAGTTGTTGGTATACACACAAGTAAAGTAATAGAGCACATAAATATTACCAACTGTACGAAATTAGTGTAAGGCTGCGCGCACACTAAAGGCGTATTGGAGCGTAGCGTAGCGTAAAATCTGTCACCCAATACAAGCGTTGTATTGGGCGACAGGTTTTACGCTACGCTACGCTACAATACACCTTTAGTGTGCGCGCGGCCTTAAGTGTTCCTCGTCTGTCACAATTTATTAAAAAATGTTAACTTTAGGTCACGCAGACGAACTGGTTTAACGCTTGATGAATTTCTGAATGAATTAGATGCTTCTGATACCGGGGAATCTTTTGGGAGTATCACCATAATTCCTCCTTTGGAAACCGTGGATCAGGATACAGATGTGGATTCTGATGCATCAGTTGACGAAGTATTGGGAAATCTGGCTAGGCTACCACGAAGAATCTTAAGCACCAATGTGGAATTAGCTACCGTTATTTTTTCTTAGCGGGGACTTGATTGAAATCATAGTGACTCAAACCAACGTATACGCCCAGCAAAAAGGAAACCATACTTTTTCGCTCAAAAATGAAAATTTTAAAGTTTTCGTTTTAAAGTACTTACATTGTGCTGACAACACGAAAATAGATCCTAATGATCGAATGTACAAAGTACGGCCATTATTTAATGCTCTTAACAAGAATTTTAAAAACATTTCGCATAGCGGACAATTGAGTGTCGATGAAAGTATGATTCCATATTATGGAAAGCATGGATCCAAGCAGTTTATCCGAGGGAAACCAATACGGTTCGGCTTCAAACTGTGGTGCCTCACGGATCACAACGGCTATATGCTTCATGCTGAGTCTTATTGTGGGGCCTCTACAAAAATAGCCACTAACGGTTTGGGGCAAGGCGGAGATGTGGTGTTGGGGTTAGTTTCCTATTGCAAACTTCCATCTGGAACCCAATTTTTCTTCGACAACTTGTTCACAAGTGTTTCCTTGCTTGAGGAACTGCAGAAACAAGGTATTGGCGGTACTGGGAATTTTCCAAAGCGCCTAGGGGAGCATTCGAGATGGCCGCTACCAAAAATCTTCTGACCGTAAGATGGGTAGACAACGCAGTTGTGACCGTTCTTACTAACTGCGTAGCCCTAGAACCTATTCGAAAGATTTCTCGATATTCCGGACAGCAGAAAACGCGTATCGATGTCGACATCCCTTTTCCCGTTACCTGCTATAACAAATATATGGGCGGAGTTGACTTGTTTGACCATTTTTTGGCCAATTATCGCACAACTATTAGGAATAAAAAGTGGTGGTGGCCATTTTTTGCATGGGCTGTGGATATATGCTGCGTGTAAGGATGGTTGCTTTATCGAAAGATGGGTCACGCGATTACCCATCTAGAGTTTAGAAGGCAATGTTCTATGTATTTGTTAAAGTCGTACGGAACGTCATCAAACAAGCCATCTGCATCCGAAAATACCTTACTGAATCACCTTAGAGTCGACAAAAAGGATCACATCCTAGCCAAAAGACCATCAAAATACCGCCGATGTAAGCAATGCGGATGGGGAACAACATTTATTTGTAAAAAATGTACTGTTTCTCTTCACCCAGACAACTGTTTCGAAGAATTCCATTCCAAATAAATTTGTGAAAAATGATTGAAAAAATTATGTTTTTTATATTCTTTTAGTGGTAAGTGCCCACTGGCAACTAAAGTTACCACCTCAAAACACCACCTTAACGTTTGTTTCTGTTGGTTTAGGGACCATATGTTCCAATTTTCAAATTAAAATTCGAAAAAAAAGTTCTGGGCATTAATGGGTAATCTCCGATAAAAACTAAAAAAGTCGACTTTTTTCAAACGTTCGGGACACCCTGTTATCTTCTTCCTACCAAGTTCTAAGGTATTTGTGCCGACTGTAACCATTCTACACATTCTCACCGAATTTCATGACAATCGGTTGAGCTGTTCGCGAGTTATTTAGTGAACAGACGGACGGACAAAATCGATTTCATAAGGGTTTTTTGAAAAAATTGTAAAAACCCTAAAAACAGCGAATGCCGGGCGTGGTCCCGGATATTGAAGAAAACCGGACACCAATAGTTAAATCATAAAAATCTGTTCTCATAAAATAGCAATAGAAAGTGGCAATTTATCAATTTTACACGATTGATCAACTTGCAAATCATAGGTGGACTGATCTTCGTGTCCCAAATGGTATATACAGAAAGGACACGGATAGTGAAATACAGTAATTGAATTAGAAAAAGGAACACAATAAGCTTGGTTTAATTTGGCTCAGAAAAGTTTACAAATACTGCGTGGAGGACCTTATGAACATGTCGCTTTAAAAATGTTTGGGGAGAAACAAAGTATCCTTAGTCGGAGTGACTCGATTTTGATCTTATCTAAGTCCTGGAGCATTCTTGATAAAAATTATCTGGGGAGCTGTGTTATGTATCGACAATACAATATAGAATTTAAAAAGAGCAATATTCACTCAGCGATCATCGTATGGGCTTAGGGATTTTCAACGAAAAAGTTGTAAGTTCTTGTTTTTGGGCTCATGACAAGTTTTGACTGCAGTCTTTCTCTTTTTATAGTATTTCCCAATTGAAACAATCCTTATCCCAAATGAAAAAATCCATATCCCAAATGAAAAAATCCATATCCCAAATGAAAAACTCCTTATCCCAAAAGGAAAAATCCTTATCCAAAATGAAAAATCCTTGTGTGTGAATTAAAATAAAATGAATTTAGGGGTGTTTTAAGTTGTTTAAAATAAAAAATAAATAACAGGCGCGACAATCCAACATTGGACTAAGGCCGCAGGATGTGTTAGTGACATCCTATTTCCAAGATCTTATCTGCTTTTTAATGAGGTAATGAGATCAGCATCACGCTCAGCAGTGTTATTTATCCCCATAAATGGGTACTCGTTTAACATCTGAGTGAGATCATAGTCCGTCACAAGCTCGTGAGTTCGAAAAACACCATGGAACACGGTGAGATTCGAACTCATGACCCTGTGCACCGAAGGTGCGCGCACTAACCGCTAGACCAGCCAGACTACTAACTACTACTACTACTACTTTAAGTTGTTTCCTGCATTGAATTATGAGGTGTGGTTGATGTTATTGAGGATATGAATAGGATCGGCTTCGTGGGGTAGGCTAATGCTATTGCAGTGGCTGGACATTTATGCAATTTTGTACTCGTACGTAAAGTTCCTTGTGTGTGGCTGGCTTTTGATATCCATCGCATACGTATACCGATCGTAATCAAATCTGGTAGGAATGAAGAATGGTAACAGTCTTTGGCACGAAATATACAGGGTGTCCGGAAACTGCCGCATAAACGCACCGGATTATGATTCCTCAGTTGATTTCCAGCAAAAAAGTTGTATCGAACATACCCCCTCAGCTTAACCCTTTAGCTGCCACAGGCATTTAAAGATTTTTGAAAAAATCATTTTCTTGCACGACTTAAAGCCTAATATCTTCAAAGCTAGACCAGCTAGAATAGTGAATTAAAATGATTGTTACAGCCAACAAATTTACCTGTAAAATAAAACTAACCACACTAAAATCGGATAAGAGCTTTGGTTTTTAAAGAGCTTCAAAGTCAGATTTGCGTGATTTGACCCAAAAACAATCTTTTTTTTTCCATCTCAATTTTCTCCAACTTCTGCCAAGGTGAAGTGCTTGTACGATTCTTTTAAAAATTGGCGCAGAGTCTAACGATCATATCTTTTTTACATCATTTTATTCTAGCTCCATTATTTCTAACAGTTTTAGTACCTTAAGTGCAGACAACTAGGGTTAATTTTGGCTCGATTTCGACATACTTTGAATAGATTTGCAGATCTTTAGGGGCAGTGTGAATTGAATTGTATTGAATTCGAGCTAAAATTAACCGTAGTTTTCTGCAATTAACGTATAAAAACTGTTAGAAGTAATGGAGCTAGATCAAAATGATGTAAGAAAGATATGATCGTAACACTATGCGCCAATTTTTAAAAGAATCGTACAAGCACCTCACCTTGGCAGAAGTTGGAGAAAATTGAGATGGAAAAAAAGATTGTTTTTGGGTCAAATCACGCCAATTTGACTTTGAAGCTCTGTAAAAACCAAAGCTCTTATCCGATTGTAGTGTGGTTAGATTTATTTTACAGGTAAATTTGTTGGCTGTACTACTCATTTTATTTCACTATTCTAGCTGATCTAGGTTTGGAGATATTAGGCTTTAAGTTGTGCAAGAAAATGATTTTTTCAAAAATCTTTAAATGCCTGTGGCAGCTAAAGGGTTAAGCTGAGGGGGTATGTTCCATACAACTTTTTTTCTGGAATCAACTGAGGAATCATAATCCGGTGCGTTTATGCGGCAGTTTCCGGACACCCTGTATACTTAGAAGTTGGTAGGACAAGGGTAACAAGGTGTCCCGGAGATTTGAAAATTTCTTCACTGAATAAGTCGCGAACGGCTGAACCGATCGTCATGAAATTTGGTAGGAATGTGTAGAATAGTAACAGCCTTTGGCACGATAGGACAAGGATAACAGGGTGTTCCGGAGATTAGAAAATTTGCTCACTAAATAACTCGCGAACGGCCCAACCGATCGTCATGAAATTTTGTAGTAATGTGTAGAATGATAACAGTCTTTGGAACGAAATACTTAGAAGTTGGCAGGGCAACGATAACAGGGTGCCCCGAAGATTTAAAGTCGAAGTTAACTTTTTTAGTTTTTATCGGACATGGACGCATGGGTAGTGAAATCAAAGAACTCGAGTACATTTCATTTCAGTTGCTTCTTTTCAGTTTGCAGTAACGGTAACGGAGTTCTGGGGGTTTGAAGCTAATATTTATTTTTCAGTTCCTTTTTTCTAAACCGTTATAGGTTCCGATATGAAACTTTGCACAAAAATAGGTTAGCATGAGCTTATATGCGCTAAATACTAAGACTATGTTGATATTTGTTAAGAAAAAGTAAATAGCAGTCAATTTTCAAAATTTATATTTGTGCGTGTGTAGCCCAAGTCTGCAGATTTGAAAATTATGATGAGTGTTTTTAGAAAATTACGTAAAGAATTTGCCTGAAAATTTTAATTCGAATAACTTTATCTTAACCAAAAATATAACGAATCAAATATTTAGCAAAGGCGTTTCACAATACCTGAGCAGCGTCTTAAGCATTTGTTTACT
This sequence comes from Microchrysa polita, assembly GCA_949715475.1. Classification (NCBI taxonomy): domain Eukaryota; kingdom Metazoa; phylum Arthropoda; class Insecta; order Diptera; family Stratiomyidae; genus Microchrysa; species Microchrysa polita. The sequence continues at coordinate 41,698,072 of OX454415.1, read as the reverse complement.
GCATATTTTGTGACTATCCCAAACAATGAACATGGAATTTGGTGGGAATACATAGAATAGTGTGTGCAGACCTGGGCTACACACGCACAAATAGAAATTTTGAAAATTTACTGCTATTTACTTTTTCTTAACAAATATCAACAGTCTTAGTATTTAGCGCATATAAGCTCATGCTAACATATTATTGTGCAAAGTTTCTTATCGGAACCTATAACGGTTTAGAAAAAAGGATCAGAAAAAGAAATATTAGCTTCAAACCCCCATAACTCCGTTACCGTTACTGTAAACTGAAAAGAAGCAACTGAAATGAAATGTACTCGAGTTCTCTGATTTGACTACACATGCGTCGATGTCCAATAAAAACTAAAAAAGTCAACTTTGACTTTAAACCTTCGGGGCACCCTGTTATCTTTGCCCTACCAACTTCTATGTATTTCGTTCCAAAGACTGTTACCATTGTACAAATTCCAACCAAATTTCATGACAATTGGTTGGGCCGTTCGCGAGTTATTTAGTGAACAAATTGTCTAATCTCCGGAACACCCTGTTACCCTTGTCCTACCAACTTCTAAGTATTTCGTGCCAAAGACTGTTACCATTCTTCATCCCTACCAGATTTGATTACGATCGGTATGCGCATGCGATGGATATCAAAAGCCAGCCACACACAAGGAACTTTACGTAAAAAAATAAAGGATTTTTCATTTGGGATAAGGATTTTTTCTTTTGGGATAAGGAGTTTTTCATTTGGGATAGGGATTTTTTCATTTGGGATATGGATTTTTTCATTTGGGATATTCTTCGAAACATTATGTTCTATGAAAACCATGCCCACCTATAGATTAGAAGCCATTGCTGACGACACTCTTAGCTAATTTTTTATCTAGCTAAGTGTAGATAAGCCGCGGGTGCAATTGAATATAGATTCTGTGATACTCTCGATGGACTCTCTTCATTTATGCATTTATTATACCTTCCACTTCCACATACCTAATAATTGTGAATTTCGCACGAAAAGGGGAACAAACGACCTTCAGAATGACTCACTGGCTGAAAATACTCTAGTATCAATACGCGATAAGCGCAAAGCTCTCATTTCTCGCAGACAATCGCGATCTTGATTGCTAATATCACCGTCAATCAACAAGAACCACCTATCTAAACACTTAACGCTAACTATACAATTTGCGATAACGCATGCAATATATCGCGTAGCATTCATAAATAACCATTGGACTCTTTTAGTCCCGTTTCGCGAGTAAAAGCGTAAATACGTACGTACGTCTGGCGCGAAATAGTCGAATAAATTTTTAGTTTAATGTTTACATTTATAAATAATTATTATCCTCGGGAGAAATTTAGCAATCCGTCTCCACAATGTCGGACTCAGTGAATATGTTCAAAGAATGGCGTAAGAAACGCTTCTATCACTTGCCCATGGATCGAACCAAACAGTCGGCTCTTAGTTTTGCTTGGACATATAATTTGGTGATAAATTTAGCACAAACCCCACCAGAGCTAATTCAAAAACACGATTTAACAGTAGCCATTCCGTCACGTTACAAATCCTCCAATCGGCATCCAAAAGTAGACCTGTCCTATGTCCTTTCGCTGATGAATGCTCAACAATCTAACTATGCTGTGATATATTGTATTTCGGATCTCTTCTTCATAGTTGACTTTCGTAAAAATCAGATAATTGTAACGAGTCGACGATCTGATAATATTTTGTTTAGTATGTCATTTGCGAAAATAGGAGCTGACAAATTGACTAGTGCCAAATGGTTTCCCTATATTGGTATGATTAAAAATTTGAAAAATTCCAATTCCGGTTGTTTCCTAGTTTTTATCGATTTATCTAATCACGATTGTGTATCTTTATGTTCGATTACAGGTCAAATGTTGATGAAGTGGCTGATGACGTCCATGCAGAGTGCCGGCAATCCAATGAACGAAACGGATCTTACAGCATTGGCGCAACAGTGTTGTGTGAATTTATTAATTGCTGGAGTGGTTAAGCCGATATGCGAGAAACAGCAGACAACTGACGTGGAAACGTTCAATGTGAGTACACGACAAATATTTATGAACATAATACGAACACATATCGGGTGTTTGTATGTATGTAATTTTAAAAGCGCGAAAGCAATTAGCAAAATTATTGTTTATTTGCAATTGAAGAAAAAAAATACAAGAATCTTCTATGCATGCTTCAGGTTTGCCATACCTATAATGCTGCGTTATCTAGCCGTGTTCAGCAATTAGATACTTTTCTCAAAGCACATACTAGACATTGAAGCCAAGAGTGTTATACGATATGTATTTGAACAAATTCATTTCTCCAAGTGTAGATAATAAAATGATTGGGACTTGGAAAGGGGTTTCTTTTCTAATCGGTCGTAATCAATACCTGCATTAATATTTTTTTAATTTTGTGGAAATCGATTTATCGGTGAAATAGCAATTGTTCGAGTCTTAATAATAATCGACTTAAACAACATTGATATTGGACAAAAATGAAAATCACGATCTATTTTTGTGAATTGTGTTCATACGTGATTTATGGGGAGGGTAACGGTCAACGGCAATAACCATAGCAAAATCACGTACATTACATTTTGATTTAATAATATGTAAATCATAATAAGGATAGTGTCTCTGTATCTTGTTTACTTTCCATTTCTGCTTTTTTTTTTTCACTTAAAGTATGTGTCTCTAAATAAAAGCCTTTAGTACTATAAGGTAACCAGATCCCTGAGAGACCAATGATCTACATACCATGTTGAACAAAACACTCGAATAATTGTATTCGGCTCCGTGGAGTCAGATTTTATAGCAGAAAATCGCATGCCATCCCATAGATAAGATACCCTTCAATTGGTTTATAGTGCAGTCAAAATATCCCAATTCAGGCCTCCAAATAGAAAAAAAATAGAGTAAGGCTAATTTTTGTTGTTTTTAAATCAGTGGGCTCCCAGGAATCTACAACTGATTTTGCTAAAAAAAACTTTTGATCGGAAAGGCCCCAAAAAGGACAAAAAAGGATACTCTTTAATCCTTGACCGGAGGTCGGCATGCGGGGTATCATATCAAAGGGGTCGTCGAGTACATTACATATCCGGTGTTTGTTTCCTGTTTCAAGGACCCTCAACGGAATAAATCGAGCTTAAATGGAAAATTTTCGTGTTTCCCGTGTATCTTTCCAAAGCCATAACTACGGGAATAATTCAAGTTTTCCCTACTTTTATCACTTTTCAAAATCTATAATAGCTGGAGATTCTGCCATTAAATTTGCTAAGAAAAAAGTTGATCGGAAAGCTCTGACATAAAAGGACACAGAAGGACACTGTTCATTGTTTCATCAAGTTAACAGATATGCATTGAAGAAATGCTTAAGAGGCTTCCCTTGCATTGTGAAAGACCCATACTAAATACTTACTTGGCTATATTTCCGGTTTGGATACAGTTATTCAAATGAAAATTAGTAGAAATATTCCCTATGTAATTTTCTAAAAACCCTTTTACAAATTTACTGTTATTTACTTTTCCTTAGTAAAAGTCAACAGTCTTAATATTTAACGTATATAAGGCCATACTGACCAATCTTTGTGCAAAGTTTCATATTGATCCCTGTAACGGTTCAGAAAAACGGAGGTCGCAAAGAAAGTTTAACTTTAAACTCGTTTAGATCTTTGATTTAAATACGTCAATCTCCGATAAAAACTAAAAAAGTCGACTTTTTTTCAAACGTTCGGGACACCCTGTTATCTTCTTCCTACCAAATTCTAAGGTATTTTTACCATTCTACACATTCCTTCCAAATTTCATGACAATCGGTTGAGGCGTTCGCGAGTTATTTAGTGAACAGACGGACAGACGGACGGACGGACAAAATCGATTTCATAAGGGTTTTTTTAAAAAAAAATTTATAAAAAACCCTAAAAAAACCAATAGTTATGTTATTCAATTCCCAGTAGGTAATTCGATACTTTCTCGTAGTATAAGTCCGTCGGAATATTTACTTACTTCTACGACCAAGATGATAATTTAGTCCCCTTCAAGACAAGTGTAATGGGGATGTTGTCGGGGTGTTCACGCAACTTGCCTAAAACAATTGATAAATTAATATTTTTTGGTCCAGCACAACTCCTGGATGCCTCGGGACCCACAGGTAACTCTTGTTCAATCGAGGAGCTGAGTTGCTGTGTCGAAAAGGTTTGTGCCCGTCAGGCGCCATTTCTAAGATTCTCGCTCGTGCTCAGCTTGGCGATGCACTTGCGAATTGACAACACTTCGAGTAAAGTCAAATCAAGAATCCTAACTTTATTTTTGACATTCTTCCTTTTATACAATTCTATTCTTATGTACTAAAAGTTCCTATATGCTAATGTATCTATGTATGTATATATTTGAGTGCAAGAAGGATCGACACATCTTATTGATCATGTATGGATATGTATGCATGATCTCGTCAAGGAGTCATATTACTCCTTTGACACGTGTTGTCAAAACACTGGGACTATTTTGAGAAAGATCCTTTTTGCTCTCAAGTGGTTGTGTGTACATGCATAGATGTAATTTTTCACTCTTCGGAAAAGGATCGTGTTGCGTGTCCTGTTCACTTTTATTGTTTTATATTTTGTAATTTATGGGTTTATGGTGACAGGACTCGCATTGCATAATCTTTTTGGTGGGAGGTCTGTATGTATGTACACTACACAAGACTGTCATACAGGGGATACTTAAGTCCCGATTATCGAAAGACCAGACCACCTATTTTTCAAATTATTTCACCTGGTCCGTGGGTCTCCGATAATTAAGTATTCCTATGCGAGGAGCCCAATATTTTAACGGTAAATATGGTGGCGCTTTTTAATATCCCGTCATAAAAGGTAAGTATTCTTTCATAAATCGCGCGCGCTATTTTTTAAAGAATACTTACCTTCTTTGACGGGATATTAAAAAGCGGGATATTGAAAGGCGGTATTTGGATTTGCAGGTTATTGAAATGGCGAGATATTAAGTTGGCGGGAATTTGATTAGACGGGATTTCAATTAAGCGGGATTTTAAACTGGCGGGATATTGAAATGGCGGCATAATGAGTGTCGGGATTTTGGAAAACGGGAATATGATGGGCGTACCCAACCCGGCCGACATTCCTTTAGTGAGTTTCGAGGCAAACATTGCGGAAAATCAAATTAGGAGCTCTACATGTCCGGCCTTCCCAGGAAGGAAGATTAAAGATATTATCATTAATCGCTATTTAGCGCGATTACAGGCATTTTTCTAAGGGTTGAATACGATATCCCTAGTCACAAAATCCCCAAACCAAAATCCCCTAAATCAAAATACCCGAAATCAAAATACCCAAAACCAAAATCCCCAAACGAAATTCCCCATTACCCATTCCCCATTTCAAATGGGGAATGGGGAATTTCTTCAGGCTATTGTAGATGGTAAATGATAGATGTTAAATGGCAGATGATAAATGGTAGATGGTAGGTGGTTAATGGTAGACGGATGGTAGCTTGTAAATGGTTGATGGCAGATGGTAAATGGTAGATTGTAAATTGCAAATGGTGGATGGTAAATAGCAAATAGTAGATGGTAAATGGTAGGTGATTTAGACTATTGTAATTGTAATAGTCCTACTATGCAATAAAAAAATCACCGTCGTGGACTGATATATGTATATGCTAATCAACGGCAAACTCTTTGAAGTGACACAGAACAAAATCAGATAATGTGCAGGCGAATCGGTTCCAAAAATAAGCCAACCAAGTTTTCCGCGAATATTCGTTCGGATAAGGACATGTCTCGACGATGTTAAAGAAAACCTAATATGTTTAGAACAATATTTGCAAACGTTTATTCAATATAATGTACTCGAACATTTTGTTTGTGCTAATCAAAAAAAAAGTTAGTATCGATTTACGACCCTCCTAGTGCCATTTACCATTTAACACCTTCCATCTACCATCAACCATCAACAATTTACAGTCTTTCATCAACCATTTACCATCTACCAGCCATCTACCATTTTTTACTACCATTTACCAGCATATTTCGGGTGCTTGGGAATTTTATGATTGGGGATTTTGTATATGGGTATTATGATTATGGGGATTTTGTAAATGGGTATTATGATTATGGGGATTTTGAATATGGGGATTTTGATTTTGGGGATTTTTCTACGTTTGGGGATTTTGTGATTAGGGATTTCGTATGGTTCCCTTTTTCTAAAGCCAAAACCTCACCATCTCAGCGTCTAGATCAGCGGTCGGCAACCTTTTCCAGCCTAAGGGCTCATTCTAAAATAAGTCACTTCTGAAGGGCGCATAAATGGTTCACACAAATAAAACATTATACATAAATGTAAATGGTGGTAATATCTTTTTCACAGACACTCATGTAATCAAACATTTTTCTTTTAAATTTGGGAAGTGTGAAGTTGAATTTCTCAGTAAATGGGATTTCCATAGAGTCAATTTGGCTTTATGTACTCACAGATCCAACCATTTCCGCAACATAACGATATTTTCCTTGCATTTCCAGGTTCAGTTCATTTAGCCTTATTGTTGAATAATCTATATCTATTAGCCATGAGTGATCAGTCAGCTGTGGATAATCTTCCTTTCTTGATGCTAGGAACTGTTTGATTTCGTTTAACAAACTAGTAATGCTTACAAGAACTTTGCCTCTGCTCAGCCATCGAACTTCCGTATGCAATATCAGGTCAGCATACTCAACACCTTCATCTTGCAAAAGCTGCCGAAACAAACGATGTTGCATTGCAGACGCCCTAATAGAGTTAATTATCTTTACAACAATCTTCACGACATGATGAAAACGGATAATTTTGGTATACAACGGTTCCTGATCAATGATGCAGTGGTAATGAGTGAATTGAGGAAACATTTCGTTTGCCATATACAGCGTAACAAAACCATTCTTATTGCCTATAATTGCAGGCGCACTATCAGTAACTAGGGTAGCTCACTTTTTTAATGGTAACTGACTTTCTTCCGCATATGTTATGAAGGCATCGTAGATATATTTTCCCTGTTTCCGCCCCTGCAGTGGTAACAGCTTCAAAAATTCTTCTTTCGTGTTGTGTTTTTAAAATTTTCAAAAACGGTATCAGCAGCAATTAAGAAAGCTTCCTTTATTATTTCCCCGTCTCCAAAAGGATTTCTCTTCTTAGCCAACAAATGAGAAACCTTTAAAGATGCAACAGTAGCACTTTTCGCAATTTGAGCTGGCCTGGTAAAACACTTTGTTGTTTTGTTAAATTTGTCTTTAATTCGTTGACACGTTTCTTCCGGATCTCAGAATTTGGGGGAAAACTGTTGTTACATGACGACTCATGCAGTGTATTAAAGTGTCTTTCAATGTTACTTTTTTTGGTACTGTTGGTACTGGTACAGAGGCGTTGCACAATAAACAAATACTTTTACCTTTAAACTCAATAAAAAAGAACTGTTCTTCATAATCCTTATTGAAATAATAAGTCCTAGGTCTTTTACTCACGTTAGCTATAAGAATTCAAATACGTAGAGGGAGACTAACTATACAAAAATGCATGTACTTGACTCTGAATATCTCAGCAAACTGATTAGTTCAGAGGCCAGTGACAAGCAAAAGCCCTACTGTACTCATCTTGCCTTCCGCACATGCCTTGTTTATAATGAAACTAGTCTCTCAGTTTTGAGCTAAAATTTCGTACAGACGTGTGTTCTTATTATGTAATCATCATATGTATTTGAGGGATGGGCGCATTGAAAAGCCGTCGCGGTCACAGCGTTGCCGACTCCTGGTCTAGATCTTCTGCGACATTTCTAACCACCTGGTCCGGATTGCCAGTGGGCGGTTGATGTAAGTATTGGCAAAAATTCTGTTCCTACTGGCTTTTCCTTGAAAATGTGATGACGTCAGATGCGCAGAAGGAACAAGATTCTCAAGGCACGGCTTAATAGCACCTGGGGCAAGACACAGTTCCGTTTCGTATCGTTAAGGCCGTTTTTAGGGTTTTTTAGATTTTTCAAAAAAACCCTTATGAAATCGATTTTGTCCGTCCGTCTGTCCGTCTGTCCGTCCGTCTGTTCACTAAATAATTCGCGAACGGCTTAACCGATCGTCGTGAAATTTGGTAGGAATGTGTAGAATGGTAACAGTCTTTGGCACGAAATACTTAAAAGTTGGTAGAACAAAAATTACAGGGTGTCCCGGACATTTGAAAATTTGTTCACTAAATAACTCGCGAACGGCTTAACGGATCGTCATGAAATTTGGTAGGAATGTGTAGAATGGTAACAGTCTTTGGCACGAAATACTTAAAAGTTTGTAGAACAAAAATTACAGGGTGTCCCGGACATTTGAAAATTTGTTCACTAAATAACTCGCGAACGGCTTAACGGATCGTCATGAAATTTGGTAGGAATGTGTAGAATGGTAACAGTCTTTGGCATGAAATACTTATAAATTGGTAGGACCAAGATAACAGGGTGTCCCGGATATTTACAAATTTGTTCACTAACCGATCGTAATGAAATTTGGTTGGAATGTGTAGAATCGTAACAGTCTTTAGCACGAAATACTTAGACGTTGGTAGGACAAAGCAAAAAGGGTGTCCCGAAGATTTGAAAATTTGAATTTTTTAGTTTTTATCAAATCAAAGAACTCGATGGGTACATTTCATATCAGTCGCTTTTTTCCAGTTTGGAGTAATAGTAACGGCGTCACAGCTAATAAATCCAGTTAATATGTGGAGCCATAATATTTATAGTAAATCTATTTTTGGATTGGGCTAATTAAAAAGTGTTATTTAGACCAATCCAAAAATAGATTTACGAGAAGCATTTCATTAACATTGTGCATAATTCTTATTTATTACCTATAAAATATATGTGCAAAATGATTCACTATGTATGTATTCAAAATCTAAAAAACCCTCGTATTGCGGGCGCAGCCCTCTGTACGCCGGTATTTTTTTATCATAGAGATCTAGTAATTCAGTTCATTTTCAAGTTAATAGGGCTTGTGAAAAGTGAGCTCATAGTGTGAGCGGATCCGCTTTTTTCATAGTTTATTAAAAAAGGATAATGCTACCCGCTAATATCATGCAATAGGAAAACTATATTTAATACCGTTCAGACCGTTGTGAAGTGCAAGAGATTCTATTGTATGAGGTCGAAAATGCTGTACACTTTGCTGTACGCTTCTCAATGCTATACGACACCTCACTATCCATGCACGGACCGAAGGAAGTTAACAGCCTTTTCTGCAGAAAATCATATGTCGCTTGGCTATCTATTGACAAAGTCGATCGATTTTGTCTGTACAACAACAATATACGGAAGTAGAAGGGCAGATATGCATGGATTTATCAAATATTTTAATTAATATTTCATACTTGTCAAGATACAATACAAACAAGAAGTGCTAAATAATTAAGCTATATATTCCTAAATCTCTTCATCTTTGATGAAAAAAAAAAGTTAAATCGTTAATTTAAAGGCAAATAAATAATAACCGAATATTGAACTCGTCCACAAGCATTCACTTCAAGAAGCAAAACTAGCCTGTCCACATCCACACCACGAAGTGGATTTATTTATACTTTCCAGCAAATTGCATTAACCCTATATAAGCTTGAACTCCATACGGAAGACTCAACCGTTAAACTTTTGTTGCACTTAAAATTGATAAATATTTCAGATTGTCCATGTTGTTGAGAGAAACTAAGAGAACTTTGTACGGCACATGCCTTGACCAGGGCAGGCCAAAAACAATGTACATATGTATGCATAGTCCTAACTAAATGCATCCTTTTACTTCCGTACATATTTCTCGGACCGGAATGTAGCATATTCCTGCTATGCTATCATGTGCATATTCAAATGAACGACAGGAAAAGGGGATGTGTTTGATTTTCTCTTTATTAAGTCGTGTTTTCTCACTCAGATTTTGTTTTCAAAATGTTTTAGGTATAAAAAGGACAAAAATTGTGTTTTTTTTAGTTTTGAAGAATTTGAATATTTTTTTGGCAATCTAAGATAGACAGTAAAAACCTACTTAACTAATACAGCATACTCTTTAAGTTACATTAAACCCAATCAAATAAAACAATATTGTGGTGTTGTTGGCGTTCAAAGCATGAAACCACCGCCGTCTCTATATTAAGGCCGCAATGTAGAAATTTTTCGCCTACTGTTTGCACTGCGTTTTGTTGTTACTTTTAATGACGTCATATGCTTGTTGTTGTAGTTTGTTCGTGTAAATCCAAAACTTAGTAGGCAAACTATGACGGCATGAAATGGCTGAGTTACGGCCTTGATGTATCTAGATGGCGTTGATGAAACACATTTTTTCGTCAAGCTTGTAGTAGCCAATTCTCTAGAATCATAATCACTCATTTTGCTTGCTAACCTCTTTATTATGCATAGTAACATAATACCCCACACCGTCTTCACAACTGAATACGAAAAATGGGTTGATATTGCTCTACGGCTCCACTGTCTTAATTATTGTCGTTTTGAAAGCAACCATGAAACGTGCTTCGCTACATTCTTCGTTACATTTTTACTATTGCTAACAAATTAGAGGAAGTCTACTTAGTAAACGAAGTTTAAAGTTGATTTTATATGCAAGGTTTACCGTAGATATAATTCTTTAGTCGTTCGTCCGACATTGGCTTGTCATTCAGGCCTTAATTACAATGAAAGAGGTTTAATCGATGCAAGCTTCGTTTGAAAATTGAGGAAAATAGAAATAAATCAAAGCAGTATAAAAATTTACTTTTTATTAACAAATTCGTTAGGATACCCACGGAATTTTCAGTTCGTTACCGAGAAACTCAATGTAATCGATTCATTGCAGTTGAGATATTTAATTGGAAAATCTTGGTTTTATTATTTCAACTGTCAGTATAAGTAAATTTAAAACTAATACCTGAACCTTATCTCTAGCATTCTCAAGCTTATGTTTTGTGATCGTTATTTGATCGATTCATGTGTATAAAAGCCACTTTAAACTAAATTTTATATAATACACTTAGTAATAGTATGGAAATGCACAAGTAAGTCATCTCATCACCTGGTGAATGCACATGTTTCTGCGGGCAGATTCATTTGCTGGAAGATAGTTCTATTCTATCGTTCAAAGTGAATCGGAGGCTACTTACTCGTTCATCGGCAATCCACTCGTTACTTATTGTCTTGCAATGGATAGACGCATATTTCTTTACACGTATGGGGTGCGTATGCCTTAATTATCCGCATTTCGTAAATTATTTTTAAAAGATTTTTTAAATCTTGTTTTTTGGACGTGGTTTGATTTATTCTAGTTCGAAGGATATTTGTGGTGCGTCGGACGCCGAAATTATGTGTAGGCAATCTAAAAAAAACATACAATTTCCAAATTCGAAATTCAAAATTCCAAATTCCAATTGGAAATTCAAAATTCAAAATGCCAAATTCCAATTGGAAATTCAAAATTCAAAATTCAAAATTCAAAATTCAAAATTCAAAATTCAAAATTCAAAATTCAAAATTCAAAATTCAAAATTCAAAATTCAAAATTCAAAATTCAAAATTCAAAATTCAAAATTCAAAATTCAAAATTCAAAATTCAAAATTCAAAATTCAAAATTCAAAATTCAAAATTCAAAATTCAAAATTCAAAGTTCAAAATTCAAATTTCGAAATTCAAAATTCAAAATACAAAAATTCAAAAAAGGCCCCTAAGCTAATGAATTGGAAGTAGGGAATTTGTCTCCGTGTAACAATCATCCATTCGCCAATTTGTGTGATTTTAGCGATATCTTCGATAAATAGAACTACGGCTACATTCAAAGCTGAAAGCAGAAAATTCTTCAAGTGATTTTGTCCTGAGAAACCATGCCTACCAATCGATCGACATTATTATTAAGCTCATCGCTGCTTTATAACGATTCACTAATCAATTCCTATTTCCCTTCACAGCCATATCAAATGTATCAATGGTCCCACACAGAACTACCACAACCATCGCCCAGCACGCCCGGTAAGCTTGCACCCGAATCAGTTTGGCCCTTCGCTTCAACCCCCTGCCCAGGAAAAGTTCGACAGCCCTCAGAAAAATCTGCAGGCGACTTGACAACAACCAGCCTGCTTCAAAGCGATACTTCTTACCACAAACTGCCACAAGAGCGCCTAAAAGACCTCAAGAAGCAACTACTCAATTGTGATACTATCGATGAAATATGTCGTGTCTTTGAGCTGGCACTGAAACTGCGAAAATCGGAGAGTCCGATGATCCAAAGCAACAAAGAGATTAACATAGAAGATTTACTCAATGAGACTGATGTCACAATCTACGGAAATCGTGGTGGTTGGAACAATAATTCGACGAAGCGAAAGTTGGATCTGGAGCCGAAGAAAGAAGATAAGGACGTACAAACGAGTATATGTGATATTGAGAAGAAAGAAGATGTGGCCAGTGTATTGGATAAGGACACTCAAACCATTGACGATAATGAAGGTGAAAGTAATCAAAATAAAATTGATAAAGATGTTCAGACAGTTGAAGTTGAGAGTGACTTGGTGAAGAAATTGATGGCGAATAATGCCGGCGAAATTCAACGAGCGACTCCTGCTATTGCCGTCCTGCCACCACCACCGCCTCCGCCACCTCCTGCACCTTTCGCTTCATCTGGAGGTCCGCCACCACCTCCACCTCCGCCTCCTCCTCTTCCTGCACTTTTTGGCTCAGAAATGCCTCCACCTCCTCCTCCGCCACCGCCTTCCAGTGATGTACATCCTCCTCCACCGCCGCCGCCGCCGCCACCAAATGCAATCGCTCCACCACCACCTCCTCCTCCGCCTCAAGCAGCGCCCGTTCCTCCACCACCTCCACTAAGCATCAGCCCAATTCCACCACCTTTACCGCCTTCTGCCAGTGGACCTCCGCCACCACCGCCTCCTGGTGGATCGACACCTGCCCCTCCTCCGTTAGTGATGCCCGATCCTACGCAACAAGCTGCAACAACGGTCAAAACACCTCCAGTTGGAGGACCACCACCTTTACCGATGCCAACGCCTGGAGGTGCTTGGTCCCAGTCTGCAAACAGTAAGTTGATTAAAATCATCTTCTATTCCGTGATTATTCACTTATTTTTTGTTTCTATTTTAGCTCTACGAAAAAATGCTGTAAATCCGCCAAAACCTATGAAACCTCTCTACTGGACGCGTATTGTAGCGCCCAAAACTGTCACAACTCCCGAGGCAGATGTCCCGGACTCTGCTTCGCCGGCAACGAATCACTTATGGCAAGAAATCGACGAAACCAACTTGGACAATATCGACGAATTCACTGAACTTTTCTCGCGACAAGCGGTTGTTCGGAAGCCTAAGAAAGAAGCAGCTCAACCCGTTAGGATTAAAACCGTAAAAGTGCTGGACAGTAAACGATCTCAAAACGTAGGAATTTTCTCACGAAGTTTACATGTCGATTTCGCTGAAATCGAACATGCAATTTACCACTGTGACACTTCAGTCGTCAGTTTAGAAGCCCTGCAGCATATCATGGAAATTAAGGCCACGCCTGATGAATTAGTAATAATCAAAGAAGCCGCACAGGGTGATATTCCATTGGACGCTCCTGAGGCATTTCTCTTGAAAATTTCCCAAATATCATCGTCTGCCGAACGAATCTCATGCATAGTGTTTCAAGCCGAATTTGATGAGGGTTGTGTTCAAGTCTCTCGGAAATTGCATACGGTGAAACAGTTGTCGTTGTTTTTGACGGAGAATGAGGATGTGAAATTGCTGTTTTCGATTATTCTTACGCTCGGGAATTATATGAATGGCGGCAATCGGTCGCGAGGGCAAGCCGATGGATTTGGATTGGAAATTCTGGGGAAGTTGAGAGATGTCAAGTCGAAAGATTCGAAAATTACGCTTTTGCATTTTATTGTTAAAACGTATATTAGTCAGCGTCGAAAAGAAGGTGTACCGCTACCAGAAATGCAACTACCTGTACCTGAACCGGGCGATGTGGATCGTGCTATTAATGTGGATTTCGAGGAGGTGAAAATGCAGATTAATGATTTGAGGAAGAAGTTTACAAGTGAGTTACTGCGAGTCTCATAGCTTTATCTTTTATGAATAAAGTGTACCGAGAGAGGTTTTTTTTTCGTTAGAACTGTTTTAAAGAAACGTGACCCACTTACTGATTCCCGTGGTCGATATTTCGTTATACTGGATGCCTTTTCCTATCAGTTAAAAGCCCTGTAAGGGCAATCTCTTTCACAAATTTTAATTCATATCATACTTTCAATTAATTTTCATAGTTTGCGTAGTATCCTTCATGATAAAAAAAAATAATCTGAGTTCGCTCAATACAAAATCGGCAAAAAAACTCTACACTCGCCCATTAAATTATTAAACAAACTACCCGTTCCTCTCAAACATTATTTTTTTCATACTTCTTCACAGTTTGCAAAAACACCACGGAAAAAGTTATCACATCATCCGATCCATCAAACGTTCAACCATTCAAAGATAAAATGGAGCAATTCATCGAGACAGCTTCCCGGAAAATTGAAAAGCAATTGAATAAGCTCGACGAATGCCACGCGATTTTCATAAAAATGATGAAATTTTATCATTTCATACCGAAATCCGGCACATTGGAACAGTGTACACCTGGTCTGTTCTTTGAGTACTGGGCATCGTTTACCATCGATTTCAAGGATATCTGGAAAAAGGAGATAGCTTTGCTATCAAATGAACTGTAAGTCGTCGTCAGTGGTAGCATCTATTAATAATGACATGATATAAAAACACCACTCAAAGCTTAATGCTTTCTCTCATCCTCTTGTTTGTTTGGTGTTGTTGTTGTGATTTTCTTTTAATTTCTATAAAAGCGAAGATTTATATATAATATTCTTTTCTCTGTTTCCTTTTTAATATCCAGATTTAAAAAACTCAAGCAACAGACGCTGAATGTTCCTAAGCCAAGTCAAAAGGTGAAGCCCGGAAGTTTGAAAGATCGTTTGCAGAAGTTGGGTAAAAAATGAAGAGAAGCACAAAATGATTATTATGCATTGAGAAAGAAAAAGGAAAAGACTTGCATTCACTCCATTTCGATATTATCTGTTGTACCGTAATGTTAGGTTTTTCTTGTATATATAATGTTATAGTGATGATATAGCCTGCAGGTTATTTATATACATAATAGTTATCTTATATAACGTCTTGTCAGTAATACAGATAAGTTATTAAGATAATTGGAGATACGTGTTGTTATTATATTAAAGACAGTTACGTTTTGTACTTGATTATATCATGATATCGTAGATAACATTAACAATAAATCGATTGATTATCATTATTTAACTGCTTCCAATAAACTGATCATTAAAATTCGTACAAAGTTAATAGCTATTTATATAAATTTGTTTAAAACAATACTTTACCAATATTGTACAGTTTTAGAATAGAAATAAACATTTATTTATACTTTTATTGTTGTTTTATGTAATCTATCAAAGTCAGGGCTGTATGCTGTTAATTTTCATGGAAACAAAAATTAATTTAGACTAGAGTAACTCTTTAACTTTAACTTTAACATAATATTTTATGGAAATTTAGTGGGAAACAATAAATGCGAATGCTATTTTAATTGCATTTACTTGTTAATAGGTACGCGGAAAAGACGCAATTATTGGTTATGTGGTATCTATGAGAAACGAAATGTTCTTTGGTGATGCTATTTTTATTTAGAAAGCTTGTGCTCGTGATTGTGCGAACGCAGCACCAGCCGTAAAGTGTAGAGTCAGTTTCATTTCATATTTATATTATATATTTTTTTTAATTATTGGGATATTTTTTTTTCAATAGAACCTTGCTGGTCCGACTCTCCGAGTAACCCGAACTTTATGTTAGAAACTCGCACCACACCAAATCGACGTAAAAAAAAAATAAAAAAAATACCCCAAAGTGATTATTTAACGAAAAAACGACACAAACTGTGAATCTTACGTTTTTCTAGTCCAGACTGTTATTGCCGTAGTTATTCAAATGATTTAATTCTTTTGAAAACAAAACCCGTATTGATTAATTGGTGGAGCAATTTCTGCATTGATCGACACACGAAAAGTGTGACTTTAAATAAAACACGTTTCAAATTTCATTGAATAAGTCATTATTTGAACCCTGCGGATAATCCGACTTTTGAAACGATCCGCCTTAGCCTCTCCTCTAGGCTCTAGTCCTGAGTGGGTCGGATTTGCGAATATCCACTGTACTTGTAAATTGTGTCTGTGGTGAACAGAAGTCTGAACTCATTAAGTAGTCTACCCAAAATAGGCAATATGTAGAAAGTGCTTTTGACTGAAAATATACTTATAATTCTGAATCTTAGGCAGTTACTACGGTGACTGCAAAACATGAACATAACAGACAACCTTTTTGAAAAACCAAGTCAGTTGCATGATTTTTGGAATGGCTGGCAAGTGAAGAGGTTTTAAAGCGCCAACAAAACTGAAAGAAATTGTGAGAATTCTGAAATATGTTTACATTTGTAATCGTCAGTCAAATGACCGGGGAATCGAAAAATAATACATAAAATGGCCGAGGAGAATTATGGAACCGGTCTCGGATTGTAGCTTATGGAATTCCCCACCGTTTGTGACATATTCCACGACAGTAAGAATACATTTTCATTGAAAAAATCGCTGCGGACAAAAATTTCACTTTCGATGTCAGTACTAGGCTTTAAGGAAAAACAGTCCATCCAGACTGATCGCCAAATGGTTGCACGCTTAGAGCAGGTATTAATAATAGGAGAGGAAATATCACTTAAAAAGTGTGCCGAAAGCGCAAATTCATGGGAGAGAAAAATACAAAAACAACACTGGTGAAACAAAGCGATTTGACACAAGTAGAGTCATGCTTGAAATAGATTAGACGCGTCAGCAGAAGCATCGGCATCGCGAAACGTCAAGCCCAATGCATTTTATATTGCTGACAAAAATGTTGAGCAGAAGACTTGGCATTCAGCATATTTGTCAGCTATGAAATTCTGCCGATGCTGCTGCTGACGCATGTAATCTATTTCAACTATAACAGTAAATCTCAATTCAAACAAAGTTCCATGCTTTGACAACCCACTATTAAAGACAAAGAGAATGAAGAAGAAGAAGAATTCATCCAAACGCACACGAATTTTTTACACAATTACTACTTTACTGTTAGATGCTTGCTCTCCCATGTATTAGATTCTCGGCACATTTTTGAGCTGTCACTTTGTATGGAATTCCTGACTTTTGCCCTCTCCTTCTATTAATACCTGCTCTAAGGTTGCACGTGCAACCAACTGGCTGTTGTCATTGCATCCAAACTGGTCGCCATTCGGGTGTGCGTCCAGTTTTGATATTCAATATGACAATTCAACCTACCGCTTTGACAACCGCTTTTCAAATTCAAAGTGACAATTTTGCATATTTTGTTCGTTCTTTTGTGTGAAATTGAATAATTCTTGAATGGCCGTGTAATAATTCAAACGCGCAGAGTCCGATTTTGATAATTAAATTTAATAAAATCGCCAAAATGAAATTTTGTTTATGTCATTTTCTGTCTCCATTTGGCTGCTATAGTGTGGATGCTAAGTAGCAGCCAAATGGCTGTACGCGATGTCAGTTTTTGGACGCGCAGCCATTTGGCGACTAATCTAGATGGACCTTTAAAGAAATCATTCAAAAATGCGTTTTTTGCACTTAAGCGTTTTGTAGTAATACTTCTCGACTGTATCCAGACCGCGGTGATTTTAAGTGAGTGACGTCATGTTGGCAGCAAATGATTTACGCTGCCTACATGACGTCACACATTTCCAGCATAATGAAACTAACTTGGTGTGTATTAAGGGCCTTTTTCAATGATTTATTTCAAATTGAAGTGTTGCCTCAATTGTATACATATGTATTTAAATGGTCTCTTCAAACTGATGACAAGCATACTAGTGGATAGGCTTAACAATTTTGCTGAATCACAACAACTTTTGCCTGAACATCAATCTGGGTTCAGAAAAAAATAGCAGCTGTATGGACAATCTCTTTACGATCAGATCGTTAATTGACAGACAAATTACAGAAAAGAAAATTCCATTATATGCAATATTCATCGATTTTAAGGGTGCATTCGATAGTATCGACCATAACTTGTTGTGGCAACACCTAGCATCAAATAAAATTAGTACAAGAATAGTAGATCTAATTCGGAGAATATACAGCTCAGCTACAGTGTGTGTTAAAAACGGCCAAGATTACTCACAAAACGTTAGAGTTACAAAAGGCGTACTTCAAGGCGATCCATTAAGCGCTTTATTATTTAACCTGTATATCAATGACATCGAAATATTCTTAAGACAGAATGGCTTCAAAGGAATTAATATCACATATAAAAAAGATATAATGATGCTTGCATATGCCGATGATATTGTAATCTTTGCAAACTCGACTGTAGATCTACAAGATAAAATAAACCACCTAGAAACTTACTGTTGTCGCAAAAAGCTAACTGTCAATGTTGAGAAAACAAAAATTATGATTTTCGAGAAGAAAATAAAAACGAAAAGAAGGAAGAAATTTTATTACCAACAAAAAGAAATCGAGATAAAATCTGTATTCACATACGACCTTGGCAGTACACTTTATCGAACTGGTAACTGGCGTAATGAAATTAATAACAGGAAGAAATCAGCAGCTGCTGCAATATCCAGCATGAATAGCTTATTATACAGCCAACAAATTGGATGGAAAGCCCAAATGAAATTATTTGATTCCATGATAGAAGCAGTTGCATTGTACGGTGCTGAAGTATGGGGAGTCCATGGATTTCAGAAAATTGAAAAGTTTCAACAAGATTACATAAAGAGGTTACTTTATTTACCGAGAAACACATCAGCCCATATAGTGAGAACAGAATGCGGACGAGTACATCTGAAAATCAAAATCATGATGAAAACATTAAGATGGTTGAGTAGAGTATCAAGACTACCAAATGAACGATATCCCAAATTATGTCTGAGCCAGCAGCAGAACGAGGTAGAGAGAGGGAATGCCACCAATTGGCTTGGTAAACTGAAAGCTGAACTTTCGATTGAACTTCGGGACTATCTGCACCTGATGGAGAACTGCGCAGAACAACGAAATATCGACGAAATAATAAATATTCTAAGTGCGAAATCGCTAACCAGTGACTACAGTAGAGCCATAGACAGCACCTCAACATGTTGGTACCAATTTTCAAGGGAAGAAGTAGCGAGATCAGCGTGGTATCTTCTTCAAAACATTCCTGCTCACCAGAAACGCTGCATAGCGCAAATCCGGGTGTGCAACAAGTATAACCAACGAATTTGCATTGCTGGGAATACTTATACGTTTAGCATGAGCAACATATGTACACTGTGCAATCACCGGCAACGAGACACCATCGAACATCTGATGATTCAATGCCCAATAAATAGCCAATTAAGGAAATACTACCTACCTAACTTGAGTACACTAGCTACACTTATCGAAGTCCTTAATTCTAGAAACAATGAAGAAATAAGAAAATTGTACTTATTCACATTAGAATCAGTCAAATTAAGAAGTTTTTGTTTGAATGAATAGAACATTTCTTTTTTGTTTTTTATGAATTTTCTTTTAACTTAATTTTTAACTTACATTTTCATATATCCTTCTGAATTATTTTTATGAATTAATATAGAATTTTGATAGTATAGTGATTTTAGCTGAAAAAATGATGAAACCCAAACATCCAAAAAAAGAGCTGACTTTTGATGCCAAATTGTTATATGGCCTGACCGCATTACGCAGTAAAAATTTAGACTTTTTTGCGCGTCACATTTGGCGGGGAGGGGGTGGCAAAGGGGTGAAATTATGATTTTTCGCGAATATCTTCTTACCTGTAATATTTACAGCAAAATGTTCTGAGAACAATTTAAACTACACAAAATTTCCTCTCTTATGATATATAATACCGTATACCTTCTCTTGGCAGATTATATACTAGACCTAAAAACATTCGGTGTAATTTCGATTTTTTGATAGTTACATTTGGCGCTCTAGCTCCTGAAGTAATTTCATTGGAACCATGGTAATTGGGATAACTATTCCTAACAATATATAGCTGTCCCACACGGAGACTCAAGCTGCCCCGACAAAGCATTCTCCTATATCTCCTATTAACATTTAAAAAAAAGACATGCCTGTAACTTATCGGCGAATCTCAGCAGGCGGGAAAAATTTTGGTAAACGTTAAGGCTAAGTCCCATTAGACCCTCCACCAAATATTACTTCGATCTGATTAAAACAAAGGGTACCTTCCATACAAAATGACCGGAAAATTGCCTACGAGCAAAACTTTAATTTTCGTTGACTTGTTCCCTTATTTCTTAATAAACTAGTGGCATTGAATTTGAATAATTTGTATGGGAGGTACCCTTTGTTTTAATCCGATCGAAGTAATATTTGGTGGATGGTCTAATGGGACTTAGCCTTAACGTTTACCGAAATTTTTCCCGCCTGCTGTGATTCGGCGAAAAGTTACAGGCATGTCTTTTTTTTAAATGTTAATAGGGAGTAAAGGGGAATGCTTTGTCGGGGCAGACTGAGTCTCCGTGTGGGACAGCTATATATTGTTAGGAATAGTTATCCCAATTACCATGGCTCCAATTAAATTACTTCAGGAGCTAGAGCGCCAAATGTAACTATCAAAAAATCGAAATTACACCAAATGTTTTAAGGGCTAGTATATAATCTGCCAAGAGAAGGTATACGGTATTATATATCATTAGAGAGGGAATTTTGTGTAGTTTAAATTGTTCTTAGAACATTTTGTTGTAAATATTACAGTTAACAAGATATTCGCGAAAAATCATGATTTCACCCCTTTGCCACCCCCTCCCCGCCAAATGTGACGCGCAAAAAAGTCTAACTTTTTACTGCGTAATGCGGTCAGGCTACAGAACAATTTGGCATCAAAAGTCAGCTCTTTTTTTGGATGTTTGGGTCTAGAGCTAAAGTCACTATACTAATTATAAAACACAATAATATAACAATATGTAAATTACACCAGAACCCCTGTAATTTATTTATTTATTTATTTATTTGGCTATGCCTTCAACAGTATCTTAAAATATACATATTTAAATTTGTGGGATTTGGTTATAGAAAAGATGTGCACTTTCATTTGTTTTAATTTTTAATATTTATTTATCAGGACCTTAGAGGAAGCATGGTACAGAGTGGGCATCAGAAAATAAAAATGGCAGCGTTCTCACACTATTGCAGTTCATAGTATGCGTGAAAATTCTATTCAAACGTCAATTTTTTGTTTACAATTGAGAATATAAAATCCGCGTAATATTTATTACTCTCTTAAAATGCCGACTTGATAATTAACCCTTCTCTTGGCACATAGGTACATAGACCTAAACATACCATTGGTATCTTGATGAAAAATATCTTTCAATAATATTTTCCACCCCTTTCCATATAAATTTCAGAGGAACTGACGGTCACAAATGCGATCAAACGTTCGGCGAAATGTAAACTATGTCTAAAGAATCGAAAAAACGGCGCATCATCGTAAGACACAGTACACAGCAAAAAATCCGGTGTGAATATAACTCCGAAAATTGTCGAATAAGGTCCCTCCGTTTGGATAAAATATTGTTTTATCCAAATGGATGAACACAAAAGAGTACTTCCAATTACACCAAAAGGAGTAATTCTCGATATTTTTAGGATAAAAATAAAACACAATTTTCACAGAACATTTAACTCATAAATGAGTTTTGTATAACTAGCATTTACCTCTCTATAGGTGTTGGCGACATTTCATTTACCTCTTTACGCTCTAAAAATGCATAATAAATTACCTGCCTACAGTGGGACTCGATCCCGAGACTCTATGATTTGAAGACTAACGCCCTACCTACTACACCACACAGACTATACGGGACAACGTTCGTAATTTGCCCCATATATTACCTGTCATATTGTGCGGAGTTAACTCCATTTTAAGTAAATTTTAACACCATATAAACAAAAACTGATAAAATTTCGGATAAAATTTACTATTTATCCAAATGAATTTTATTTTGAGTGTTTTATCCTAATGGATGAAAGAAAAATTTTATACTTGTGGGCAGAGTTAAATAAGTGTAGTTAACCCCATATATATAAAAAAAATAACCCCATTTGGATAAATTTTGATTCACACCGCCTGATTTTTTAGTGTGTATGTAAACTGTTTCTAGAACCAAAGTTAGACCTATTAAAAAAATAAGATTGATTTCACAGAAGATTCAGCTACACCTTAGGCATAATAGCTCAGAAGGGTTAATAATTGCATCGACAATATTTTGACATTTGAATTATTTCGTGGAGTGTAGTGTAACAAATTTGGAGTCAAACACATATGGGTTGTGTGATCACATAGCCACTCTGGACTAACGCATGGCATGGGTTACTATGTTTTCTCTAAGATCAGGACATACTACACCGTTTGTCGTGCTCTGTGGCCGTGATCGTTCGGTCGCCACTCTGTGAAAATTTTAAACATATCACAGACATTAAAAAAGAAACCTAAAATTAGAATGACTAAAATAAAAATAAAGAAGTTGAACGAAGATAAATTTAAGAACGACGTTAAGTGTAAACTGCAGGTTAGCCGTGACATCGATGTATGTAAGCTTATTGACATCATAAGTACTTGTAAAGCGAATAATACGACAATGAAAACGATCCGGACTAGGAACAACACATGGATTACCGATAATATTGTTAACGAAATAAAGAAACGACAAACATTATTTAAACGAATGAAGGCAGACTCTAACAATCATTTGAAAAGGACCCAATTTTTAAAGAAAAAGAAAGAAGTTGATATACTTATAAAGGCTGCTAAAGAAAGACGCACTTTAAAGGTACGTTGTCCTCGACACGGCTGCAGCGACTCTAGCGACTCCAGCGGCTCTAGAGCAAGTTCCCTACCCCAAGCAGCCGTCGTCCGATGCTCCACAAACAAGCAAGTGCACCACGTTCACCATTCGTGCATGCATTATGTACAACAAGAGTCCCGCGACTGCTTTCTATATACAGACAGATTCGTGTATCAGCCGAATCAGTACGACTATTGTGCGAAACAACTACCCTACCCCAAGCAGCCGTCGCCCGAAGCCTACAAACAAACAAAGTGCACCACGTTCAGCATTCGTGCATGCATTATGTTTATGTACAACAAAAGCCGCGCGACTGCTTTTTATATACATGCTACTCGTATATGGGCCGAACGAATACGACCGTTGTGCGAAACAACTACCCTACCCCAAGCAGCCGTCGCCCGAAGCCTACAAACAAGCGAGTGCACCACGTTCACCACTCATGCGGGCATTATATACAACAAGAGCCGCGCGGCTCATTCATTGTGGAGCAATGCCAACCGATTATCAACTAAAAACTAGTTTTTGTATGCAATGGCCAATGGGCGAGCCGCAGTCGCTAGAGCCGCTGGGGCCGTGTCAAGGAAAACGTACCTTAATGCTGGAGTTGAAAAAGCTGAAAATGACTCGCGAAAACTATGAAAACTTTTGAAATCTTCAGTTACGAACAAATCCAATAATATGACTGATTGTCGCTTAAAATTTAAAAAAAATGTTGGCAATATTGAAAATTTTTTCAACATGCATTTCGCTACAATTGGAACGAATATAACAAAAAATGTGACGAGACCAAATCTAAGATCGAGAAAAATATATAATAATAAGACGGATGTTCATCAATCCTACAGATCCAAATGAGGTACTGATGACAATTATAAAAACATTGAATAAGAACGAAGTCCTGGATATGATGATAGAAGTGTTAAGGACTTACAACTAATCGGAAATGAAATTAAGGACATTCTAGCCAGAGAAATAAATAAGACTTTATGTACAGGAACATTCCCAGACTGTTTCAAAAAAGCTATTGTTATACCTTTGCTTAAGCAAGGAGCTCGTAACGACGTAAATAATTAAAGGCCAATTTCGATATTAAACGCAATTAGTAAAGTGTACGAAAAAATTATTGACATCAGAATTACATCATTTATTAGAGCAACAATTGGATTTGACATGAACAGCACGGCTTCGTTGACAAGGGTTGTACAGATTCCGCAATTTTCAAAATGATGGAAGAAATCACATCGCTTATGGACAAGGGTTTGATTGTCGCTTCGGTTTTTATTGATTTAAAAAAAGCATTCGACACGGTTAGCCACGAGATATTGATAGAATCACTTGACGAATTGGGAATAAGAGGAACTGCTGGAAAATTAATGGAAACATACCTGGAGAATAGAATAATACAGACGAAATGCAATGGATCTTTAAGTGACGAAAAGACGATAAACATAGGTGTTCCACAAGGCTCTATATTGGGACCGAAGCTTTATATTTTGTTTATTCGTAATTTGGCCGTTTTGAATTTACGAGGCAATTATACAATATACGCCGATGACACCAGCATAATCTATCATGCGAAGACTATAGATGAATTACAAGAAGTAATGAATAATGATATAGTATTTCCCAATTGAATGAATCCTTATCCCAAATGAAAAAATCCTTATCCCAAATGAAAAAATCCCTATCCCAAATGAAAAAATCCATGTCCCAAATGAAAAAATCCCTATCCCCAATGAAAAACTCCTTATCCCAAAAGAAAAAATCCTTATCCTAAATGAAAAATCCTTGTGTGTGAATTAAAATCAAATTAATTTAGGGGTGTTTTAAGTTGTTTCTTGCATTGAATTATGAGGTGGCCGTGGTTGGACATTTATGTAATTTTCGACTCGTACGTTAAGTTCCTTGGTTGTTGGCTTTTGATATTCATCACATACGCATACCGATCGTCATACAATTTGGTAGGAATGTAGAATGGTAACAGTCTTTGGCACGAAATACTTAGAAGTTGATAGGACAAGGATAACAGGGTGTCACGGAGATTAGAAAATTTGTTCACTAAATAACTCGCGAACGGCCCAACCGATCGTCATGAAATTTGGTAGGAATGTGTAGAATGGTAGCAGTCTTTGGCACGAAATACTTAGAAAATGGTAGGGCAAAGATAACATGGTGTCCCGGAGATTTGAAAATTTCTTCACTAAATAAGTCGCGAAAGGCTGAACCGATCGTCATGAAATTTGGTAGGAATGTGTAGAAGATTTGAAGTCGAAGTTGACGTTTTTAGTTTTTGTCGGACATGGACGCATGGGCATGGGCAAATCAAAGAACTTGAGTACATTTCATTTCAGTTGCTTCTTTGCAGTTTAACCCATTTCTTCCTAGCGTCGCGTGTACGAAGTTAGGAGGTTTTCACACTTACGCCTGATTACATAATCTGCGACAAATTACGTAATCTGACTACTGCAAATCAAGTACACAGAACGACTTTATTTTATTCACCATGCAGTTGAGGTGAATTTTAAAACATTTTTATTGTCAGAAATGACACTTTTAATGCCAAACGTGTCTTATTTAATGACAAAAATGTGACTATTGATGTCTAAAATGATCTTTTAATTGACAATGATGTCATTCGTTTAGACGTTATCAAGAATAAATCGGTCGGACGTAAATCCGCGAAGCCAGTATCGAATTCTGATTGTACTCCGAGCGATAAATGATGATAATGACTGAGAGAAAATTGCGATATGTGAAGCAATGTGAAAGACAGAACTAATTAACTTAACACATGGCGCAAGATGCTTCCAAGTTATTTTTGATATTTTGCGAGGACATCTTCCTACCCAGCTTATCTATGCGAAATGCAGATTGCACCTCTGAAAGTTATACTCCAAAAGTAAAAAGAAAACAGCTAAAATTGATATAATGGGTTCTTTCAATAAGCCTACGGAACACCACAAACACACATCACAGGCGTCACATTTTCTATTTTCTTTACGGTATTCGATTTTTTCCATTTTATCGCATAGAAAAATATTATGATATCGCATTTTTAGAATGCCCCGTATGCCCGATGTCCTATTTTGATCATCACCATAATACTAACTTCACCTTCCCGCGATTCAAATAATCTCTTTTGGCATGAAAATGTTTTCGAAATAAAATGGTCATATTCAAACATCTATATGTACTTTTATTTATTTAATATTATTAAAAGAAACTTTTGGTTAAAATAAAAATATCTGCGCGATTGTAAAAATTATAATATAAATGACGTTTGACATATGACAAATAATATAAATCAAAATGACTAGATTAAGTAAAGATATTAGGTGTGTTTTTTTTTGGTTATCCCGTGCAGGTTTGGGTAACGAAACTTCATATAAAAAAAATGACAGGTGCGTCAGCTGTCATTTTTTTTATATGGAGTTTCGTTACCCAAACCTGCACGGGATAACCAAAAAAACAGACCTAGTATGAACACTAAATTCACCACACCTTGATTTCCCAGATTAACTTGCCCAGATTACGTAATCTGGCGTAAAGCGCTTTACACATATAGCCGCAAAATCTACGTAGATTATGTAATCTCGTATGCTGTTCACACTATGGTCGTAATCTTGTTCCACGACTTGACAGTACAGTATAATCCGTCTAAATTGCAAACTCCGACAATTTCATGCACGACTAAAACTGTTATTTATATTAATTTGCTAAAACAAGAAGCAGAACCTATCTTATAGGAATTATGTCAATGATTTATGCTCGTCAATAGGCGAAAACATCATACTTTTGTGTACAAAACCATGTGCCAAGCGAAAATGGATGAGATGACCTCTACTGTAGAATTGTCAAATGCGAAGCTCACCACACTTCACCATGATTTTGTAAAGATTTTCTCCGAGATTTTGGTTATAATCTCCGTACAAAATCTATGAAAATGTATGGAAAATCTACAAGATTTTCGCCTAGATTTCGTAAAATCTTAAGATTATGCAAAATCTTCTATAGTGTGTAAAGAGCTTAAGTGTGAAAACCTCCTAAGACCTCTGTAAACACCACCAAATTTAAATTGAAAAGGAAAAGGAATCATATAATTTTTAATGAACATTTCTTGGCTCTGTTTCTGCATATTTGTTATAGCGAATCAGCCGTTGGGTCCTTGAGGATATAAGAGAAAGTAATAACACGGTTTTTAGGACATAACATAAGGACATAATTTAAAATATATTCAAATATCTTAAAATCAATATCTAAATGCACTTTCTATACGACAAACAATTGCTAATTATTTAATTTAACTTGGTTTTGGAAAAAGGTTGGTCCTTGCTGCGGGAGAATGTGCTAAACATAGGCGATGCGTTTACGCAACGTTGGGAGTTTCCCGACACAGTAACACTGGGGCAAACGCATAAAGAGCAAAATATTTTCTTGCTATGTAACGCAGGTTTCGCATCAACGATATCTTAAAATGAGTTCTAAATACCTCAATATCTACGAGACACATGTGACTCATGGTATTCATATCCAGTACTCTTTTGTGGGTCACATGTGTCTCATTGAAGAAAGCAAAACGATAAAAGAAGTTGCGGGACAATGACACCTAGATACTTGTCAGTTAGTCTAAAGCAATTTTCCAAATGCAAATTTCATGATGGGATCAGAAACCTTTTCTATTTAATGGCAGTTTTGTTAGAACAGACCTACTAAGTAATTGTTTGCTTAGCTTTTCTGTAGTAAATTTTTCTTTGGCACTGGACGCAAGAACATATTTAGTTCTAGTCAAGTTACTATTTACTTTTGTCACAAGGAATTGTGAAACAATCCGGAATCGCTAAAAGGTTGTAAGACAGACTTCCCGGCGATAATTGTGGCTAGCAGTCTACATTTTGAGCAGTTCCCCTCTATGTATTTTAGCTGTTGACTTAAGCACCTAAATTGTAATATGCCTGTTCAAATCTGAAATAGCAAATATCGAAAACAAGCGAAAACCGGGACAAAGTTACTATGAATTACCATCAGACGCCAACGGCAAAGTACGGTCGACCTCCATTATAATACAAATGGTCAGTTACTCGAACATCTAATAGTTAGTCTTTGCGTATATAGAAGATTCACACAATTTTCAGAAAGCTTTACATTACATTGAAATTAATTTTTAAACTGAAAAGAAGCAACTGAAATGAAATGTACTCGAGTTCTTTGATTTGGCTTCTCATGCGTCCATGTCCAATAAAAACTAAAAACGTCAACTTCGACTTCAAACCTTCGGGGCACCCTGTTATCTTAGTCCTACCAACTTCTAAGTATTTCGTGCCAAAGACTGTTACCAATCTACATTCCTACCAAATTTGATGACGACTGACGACGATGACGACATTTTATTTTAATTCACACACAAGGATTTTTCATTTGGGATAAGGATTTTTTCTTTTGGGATAAGGAGTTTTTCATTTGGGATAGGGATTTTTTCATTTGGGATATGGATTTTTTCATTTGGGATATGGATTTTTTCATTTGGGATAGGGATTTTTTCATTTGGGATAAGGATTTATTCAATTGGGAAATGCTATATTAATAAGTACTATGACTGGACCAAAGAAAGAGGCTTGGTGATGAACCTTGACAAAACTATGTTTATGATTTTCAATACATCACAAAGAAATGACGAAAATATAAATATTTCGATCGAAAATATGACCATCAAAAGGACGCAATCGACTCATTATCTGGGGCTAATTATCGATGAAAGCCTCAAATGGGACAAACACGTTCAGACCATCAAACATAAAACTCTTGGACTTGTACTCGCAATAAAACAACATGGACACGTTAATCCTAACATTGCTAATCTTATATATAACGCATATATTTCATCTTAAATTAAATATAATATAACTACTTATGGACAATGCGCAAAAGGACTGCTAGACGATATAAGTAAATTAATGACCCGCTCGCTTAAAATTTTATTTGGATTTAATCGAATGACGCCGACTAAAGAAGTGTATAAACTGACTAATAAATTTAATATATATGAAATAATAGAAATGGAGAAGCTGAAAATAATACATAAAATTAAAAATAAAGACTTAAACACAGAATATAACTTAATAAAAAATCTTGATAAACACGAATATAGCACGAGAAATAAAAATAAAAACACATACGAAACTCCAAGGACTAATCGGAGAATGAACTCAACTACAATAAGCGGTCTACAGCTCTATAATAAACTTCCACCTGAGATTACCGATGCGTATAACATGATGATATTCAACAAGCGCCTAAAGGATTACTACCATCGAAGAAGAGAGAACAGAAATTATATTTAATCGCATTAATTTCATTTTTTACTTATGTTTTTATATATGAACTTGAATTATTAATTTTGGATTGTATACACAATTTAAATTATTTCACCTTCCATATCTTATACAAATTTTTTGAATTTTTTGATATAGTTAAATATGTAATGCTTTCTTATTATGTAAATGAAATTATTTGAAATGTAAATTTTAGATGTAATACTTTAATTTAAAATAAATAAATTTATTATAAATAGACACTCATAGAGAAACAGGTTTGCAAACTCGGCACGACTCGTCGCAAGTTTATTATTCAGAAGAAGATGATAAGAAATATTCTTATCGTAGAATAATAAACTAACAATGCGACTAGGAAGTGGTATGGCTGACTACCGTACCACACTCCGAATTCAGTTGTCTTTGTAACGTCGATGACTACACACAGTGACGGTAGTCATCAACGCACCATGCTCCACTAGGAGTTACGGTAATCAAGAGAGAGAGACTACACCGTTAAATTTACACATTTTTAATATTACTGGAATATTAGCAAAATTTCAAAGAAAATTGAATAAATAAATTCTGCTGAAAATGTAATCAGTACAATCTTGCTTAAATTTATTATAGTAGTTTTGCTTCGAACCATCCGTCAATAGTCGATGTCTGAGCTAAACCGATATGGCACCACTTGTAATTTATTTTCTTGTTGCAAAGAATAAGAAGTGAGAAACTACTGAACTACACTTTGTCCAAATTGACATCTATTTGTTGACACACAGTAGAATAGGGAAGTTGTCAAAAAAGTAAACAATATCTTGCTTTGCTTTGTGAATTTGTCCGTTTTAAGTGGATATTTCTCAAGTTTTAATGGTATTATGCTGATTTAGTTCCTGTAAATGTCATCCATAAAATTAAGCATATAATTTTGCAATGGATCATGTTCCCTATTTCGATTTAAATCTCATTTGTCGAATTTGTCTGAAAGGTGAAGCGGCCGTGTCAATTTATAGTGAAGCGTTCACTGTGCGACCAATTGATATGATTCAGAAAATGGACTTGTTTAGAGTGAGTATCAGGATGATATAGGAATTACCCATAGCAGTCTATATTAAAAGTTTATTTTTAGATCGACAACCTGTACGGACTCTCAACGTGGCTATGTCAAACCTGCATAACTCGTCTCATCGATGCTTACAACTTGAAGGAACAGTGTGAATACTCCAATGCTCGTTTGAACGAATATTTTCATATGTACAAAGGATATAATTACAATACAAACCGAACGGACACGGATCAGGGTTACATGAAAACGGCCACAGGGAGTGATGTATCATCGAGTTTTGCTAAGGACGATGAAATATACGACGCGGTCAATATTGCATGCGAAATCCTTAACGAGAATCACTCAAGACTGTCGACTGCCGACGATGATGTTCTGAATGATGTTATAATCGACGTGAACAGCTTGACACAATCAGAGGATTCAGCTGGATTTAGCGTTCGTGAACAGGTAACGAACGGCATTGGAGATGCGGATCAAAGGCGAAATTGCGATCAAATCAATTGTATGGAATATCAAATTGAAGATGCCAACGGAAATGGAATAGAGACTGTGAGTGTATTTTTCAAATATGTAAATATGTATTTCATGTGATGAATACGTAGACTGCTACAAAAGTTTTTAGAATAGGCCTGGTCCAGTACGTTTTCGTCAAATATGTTATTTCAATCAGAAAGTTTGAACTTTTTTAGCATATGCCTGCTCTGAAAACTTTGATGACAAGTGATATTAGTGTAAGTTACAGTTAGTTAAAAAAAAGTAAATTTAGCAAAAAATGGTATTAACACGTGAACATTTTTGTGCAATGAATTTCTACGTTTTGAAGTTGGATTATCACAACAACAGTGTTTCGATCGGCTTCATTTTGCATTTGGAGATGAAGCACGGGGAGATTTCAGTATCTGTGGCGCCAAATTTGGATGATGGCATTTCATTAATATTGGCCTGAAACGACCGAATCTGCAATCCTTTTTTTTTTGCAAAATCGTAACGGTTCTCCAGATATTCAATGCCAAAGTGTGACTTTTTTATGAAGCCAGTTAAGTAATTTGATAAGAAAAGGAGATATTTCCGCTTTACACATTGGGGAAAGTGTTCGACGCCATCAAATTGACGTTTTAATTTTAATCAGTCCCATTAGTAAGTTTTACCAAATTGGCAAAGATGTTAATAATATGAAAGTCGAGATAAATTTGCGAGCAAGAATTGTAAAATTTGGTAAACAGGGAGGCAAATGAAATTTAAAAAGTTACTCTTGATGCTATTGAGTCACATCAATATGTAGCAAAAATACTCCCAATTTTCCGTTAAAAACTGAACTACCACCATATAAATGTCAAACTTTGACATTGAATATCTGGAGAACCGTTACGATTTCGCGAAAAGGGATTGTATATTCGGTCGTTTCAGGCCAATATCAATGGAATTGCATCATCAAACTTTGGGGCCGCAGATACTGAAATCGTGCCTGAAGCACCATCTCGTGCAACAATTTATAACTGGCTTAACGAGTTCAAACGTGGGCGTAATTAAAGGTACGTTGTCCTCGACGCGGCCGCATGACAGCGTCTCGCTCATTCCATATAAAAACTCGTTTCTCTCTCATTTTAAAAACGAGTTTTTATATGTAATGAGCGAGTCGCTGTCGTGCAGTCGTGTCGAAGAAAATGTACCTTAACTCAAGAACGCCCCAGAACCACCCATGCATTTTATGGAAGGCCAAGAGCCGCACACCCCCCTCGACCCACCGGCTCAAGAGGAGGCTTAGCTTTCTTGATACATAACTCGTTGCCATACTCATTAATCAATATCATTGCCGGCGATACCACAACTGAACTACAAGCGATATCCATCAGATATCCGATTTCTGTCCGTTGAACGACGACTCACCAACCCGCATGGCAGGATTATGCAGAAGCTCGCCTGACATATCTATTGCCAGCCCAGGGCTCATAAACAGCATCACATGGGAACCTTTCATCACTTTCTCTTCAGACCATTTGCCAATTGTCCTCACGATTGATAGCCGTCCCAGTGTACGTACACATAGAAGAAAACATAAACGAACTTCCGCAAAGCCGATTGGATTGTCTTCCAAACCTACACGAACGAAGCGTTTTCTGCCCTTCCACCCCCACTGACGTACGTACTGCTGAAAAAAAACCTGAGACAGATTATCTTGAATGCAGCCAAAAGATGCATTCCAGCGGGCTGCATTCCTATCATGAGGCCACACTTCCCATCCTCTGCTGCAGAACTGGCAAGAACGAGGGATGAACTCCGAACAGCAGACCCAAATGATCCTCGCATCGGCGATCTTAACAATGTTATAACTAGAGCCCGGATTCTCGTGCAATTGCACGTTAATGCACGAAATTGCATTTTTTGGGGTATATTGCACGTTTTAAGGTTTTTGCATGAAAACGAGCACTTGCATTTTTAACCCTGTTTCATAACAATTTCTACCAAAAATTATGCAATGTGCAGAATTTTAGACAGAAAAGAGAATAAAGGTGTTGAGAAAGAAAGCACAATTAAATTTTTTTTTTACTTTTTAGAGCAAGTCTTCTTCAATTTTTTTCAATGCTTTTCCTGCTTCCACTGCTCCAAAGCCTTTACTTCTAAAAGCCTAAAAAATTATTTTTTCATATTGCACGGGAAATGCACATTTATATTGCACGATTTTGCACGTTTCGGGACTTTTACTGCACGTTTTTAAATTTTTTACTCCATGAAAATCCGGGCTCTAGTTATAACTCAGCAAGTCAATGACCATAGGAGGCAGCTATGAAATTCACATTTAAAAACCTGCCACTTAAAATCCGGCGTAAGCAACCTTTGGAGAACGGTGCGGGCTCTATCAAATCCTACAAAGCCCAAAGGTAAAGTAGCCATAAAGTTCGGTGATAACACATACAACAACGACGACAAATGCGCTCACAACTTTAACCAACAATTCGTCGAACATACCGGAGAAGATAAGCTCAAGCGCATAATTACCAGAGCTATCCGCAACACAACCACTGACCAACACCTCCAGGTTACCCCAAACAAAGTAAAGCTTGCTATAAAAAATGCGAAAAATTCCAAAGCGTACGGACCAGACGGTATTGCCATGATGATGCTTAAACACATTGACTCTCCGGCCATTGATTATTACCTCCTACATATTCAATGGACTCAATCAGCCGAAACCCTGCAAGCGCACTATCCCCGTAGCTCTCGAATTTTCAAAAGTGTTTGACACTGTTAACCTAAGGCGACCAGACTCCCGAAGGCCCAATGCTGTACATATACTTGCGGAATTCGGCTTTCAAGCAAATCCTCAGCAATACTACCATGGTACGGTAATTTCATGAGTTACGGTTGGTACCGGCACTTAAGTTTCCATACTAAAGGAGCTTAAGGTGAAAATCTATGTATGTTTGTGCAGCTTACTACAGAGTTTTTCACTAACTCTCTAACTAACTTCCAAGTAAACTAAGTTTGTGATTTTAGAGAAATGACTTTTAGGCAGTATTTTTACAGAAACCGTACTACAACCCAGGATTCTCAGGTTCCCAAAAACCTAAAACCGACCCTGCTTAAGTTGATGGTGGCTTTCTAGGCACCGTTTCAATGTAGCTATGAAGTGGAGTCCGAGGAGCTGGAAGTTCTCCTCGGAGCGGTGGAAGGGTGGCTTATCCTGGTTGCGATATTTCTGGAGGAGAGTATACATTCCTCCATGGTTACATTAGTGACGTCATGCTGGTCCCCTGAGCTCTTAACCCAATTTAAGCGGATTTGAACTTAAAAAAGCCTTGCAGAGGGAATCAGATGAAGTACAGTGGCTGATTTTACATCGTTTTGTGATAGGGAAAATAAATAAAAATTGACTCTTTCGACGGCTGTAACTTTAGAACCTAGAGCTAGAGCCTTGAAATGTTCCCCAAATGGACAGTGTAATAAAAAAAAAAGTCTGCAAATTTTAATATTTAGCTCAAGAATTTCCCAAAGAGTTATAAAACAGAAAAGTGCGATTTGCGCAGCTGTAACTTCCGAACGCGAAGAGGTAGGACTTTCAAACTTGGAGGAAATGTGTGCCAAATAAGTCTATACATGTAGTCCAAATTTCAGAAATTTCGGTCGGGTTCCGAGTTTACGAAAATGAACAATTGGCAAACAGAAAAACGTTATTATCTCTCTGAATAATATCGATCGTCCATGGGTCAAACTTTGCACCTTAAATCGCAACTTCTGAACCTTGCGATAGCTAGAACCTTCAAATTTTCACCAAATGTGGCCAGTACAGTGCTCTACAAGTTTTCTAAATTTTTCGCTCACGAATTTCCGAGTGACGGACAATTATTTCAATTAGAAAACGCAATATTGCAATTTAGGCAGCCGTAACTTCCGAACGCAGATAGATAGGATGTAATTTGGAGGTAAATTGAGCGCCAAATAGCTCTGCAAGTGTGCCAAATTTCGGAAAGATCGGAAAGGTTTTCCCAGCTATCAAAATCAACTTATTATGTAGTGAATTGGGTTTCATTGTGTTGCATGGGGAATGCTGTACATTTCCCAATGCTGTACGACAGGTCAAAATGCTGTACTGTACAGCAAAATGCTGTACGTCTGGTCAGCTTAGTTAACCACACAGTTCTTTTGGCAGATCTACGCAACACTACTCGTCCATGTATTCATAAATGGATCGCAAATTACCTTGCCGGTCGTCAATCCTGCACCGAGCTTAGGAACGGGAAGTCCAAACTCAGGAAAATTAAACAAGGCGTTCTACAGGGCGGAGTTCTATCTCCTATCCTTTTCAACCTTTACATGTCAGGATTGCCCACACCACCCACGGGACTCGAAATCATCTCTTATGCCGACGACTGTACCATTATGGCGACTGGCAACGACATTCCCGAAATGTGCGACCGCATCAATGAATACATGCTGACGCTCAACGACTTCTTTGTGAGTAAAAGCTTGAAACTCTCGGCGCCCAAGTCCTCCGCCACACTATTCACCAGCTTCAACCAAGAGTACAATATGCAACTTCCCATAATCGTCGACACCAACGTTATCCGTACGATTCGAACTCCCAAGATCCTAGGTGTCACGATAGACAACTCCGGCAAATTTAACACCCACGCTGAGAACATCTGCTCTAAACCCTGAGCAGAAACAAAATACTTAAAGCTCTTGCCGGTAGTACTTGGGGCACTGACAAAGAATCACTTCTGGCTACCTATAAAGCCATTGGTCGCCAGCTAGTCAACTATGCAGCACCGTTATGGACAAATGGTCTCTGCAACACAAATTAGGGCCACATACAATCCTGCCAAAACACGGCACTTCGCACCAACACCGGCTGTGTTAAGATGTCCTCAGTGGATCATCTGCACCAGGAGACAAAGATGATGACTTTGAGAAGCCATAATGAACTTCTTACTAAGCAATATCTAGTCGGTTGTTATCGAACTTATCACCCGAACCAATGAACTTATGGACAAAACACCTCCGCCACGACGAATCAGACGCTCTAACAGG
This sequence comes from Microchrysa polita, assembly GCA_949715475.1. Taxonomy (NCBI): domain Eukaryota; kingdom Metazoa; phylum Arthropoda; class Insecta; order Diptera; family Stratiomyidae; genus Microchrysa; species Microchrysa polita. The sequence continues at coordinate 41,662,173 of OX454415.1, read as the reverse complement.
GACAAAGAGCGCGAAGTCCAGCGATACAAAAAAGTTTCCTTCGATAACTCCGACTACAAGGCGGTGATTGCAGACCTACACACACAAGACGTTCTTAAAGCTAATCAAAGCCTCGCAAATAATCGTGTACTTGGCACCAAACCTCCAGCCATATCTCCTGATGAAGAGAAACTACCGAGAGCTACTCGTACCACCTTAGCTCAGCTCCGATCCGGTTGGTGCCCGCGACTAAACTCTTATTTATCGCGTATAAATAACGAAGTTGCAAACACCTGCCCAGCCTGCGGAACCAGTCCACACGATGTAGACCTCATTTTCGAATGTCCAGCTGCTCACACGCAACTTACACCACTTGGGTTGTGGTCACAAACTATATAAGCAGCTTTCTTCCTTAACCTCAACCTCGAATATGGAATGCCCACCATCTTTGAATAACTATTATGCAACATATACTAAACGTTTCCTGTCTGTGCCGCTTATACAACAACAACAACTCAAGGACGAATTTCGTGAAGGTCGTCCAAAAACAGCCATTGTGCCGGAAAACGTGGTTGCCTTGCGTGAAATGATTACTCAAAACCGGCATGTGACATACCGTGCGATATAAGCATCCTTGGGTATTTCTCCCCCAGCCATACATTTGATGCTGCATGGGCACTTAACCGTAAAAAAGGTTTGCTCCCGTTGGATCCCGCATAATTTGACAATAGCTCAAAAAAAGGCTCGTGTCGATTGATGCAGAAAAATGATAAAAAAAAATATCCTAAAGGTGCATCAGATGGAATCATGGATCTATGCCTATGAGCCGCAAACTCAACAGCAGTCGACCGTTTTGGGTGTTCCAAGACGAGCCCAATCCAAGAAAAGTTGTTCGCGCATGAAGCACTGCGAGGCAAATGGCCATTGTTCCACTTGAGGAACGTAGTACGGTCAATTCCGAGTGGTACACGACCATTTGCTTGTCCGAAATCTTCGGGGAAATCCGCAAAACGAACAAGAGAAGACGAATCATTTTTCATCATGACCATGCGAGCTCTCACACATCAGTTCAAACTAGCGCCTATTTAACCGGTCAAAACATTGAATTGACGAGTCATCCGCCTTGCAGCCCCGACTTGGCACAGAATGATTTTTTTTTGTTCCCACTTATAAAAAATAAATAACGTGGTGAACGGTTTTCTTCGCCCGAAGAATTGGTAGGAGCGCATGCAAAAGTGTATATATGCTCATGGCGAATATTTTGAAAAATAATAAAACCATTTGAGAAGAAAAAAATCGAAAGGGAGGGACGGATTCGCAGCACTGAAGCCAATAGGCCTATTGTGCTATCGCCCTAGTCGCGGATGAGCAGGACTATGCCTGACGATCAAGGTTGATTGTGCTAAGAAAGGAGTAGAGATCGTTTATGGATGTCGAAGCTATGTCATCCGTGTCTGGAAAGGCCACTCTGAGCTGTGACCAGCGGCGCTGGGCGAGTGCATCGCACTCGCATAGGACTTGGAAAGAGGTCTCGTCGTCTTCTTCACAGAATCGACAGATCGCGTCTTGCACAAGCCTTATTGTGCGTAAGTGTGATCTCAGGCAGGAGTGACCTGTGAGAATGCCACAGATGATGCGTACTTTAGCTCTGCTTAGCTGCAGCAGCTCATCCGTTCTTTTGTGGGAATACCCTGCTATAAAAATTTTGGATTGTCGAATCCCAGGTAGTTCATCCCAGTGATTAGTTGCCTTGAATCGTTGCTGGTCTTTGATTGTTCTCTTTACTATACAGGAAGAGATGCTGCAGAAGGGTTCAGGCCCGCAGAAGGGAGATGATGCAGCTATGCGTGCCAGCTCATCAGCCTGTTCGTTCCCTGCGATGCCCATGTGACCTGAAACCCAGAAAAGTATTAGGCTGTTATTTACGCTTAGTTTGTTTAACGCCTTCAGGCAGCATTGAACAAGTCTTGACGTGACGGTGTACTTATTATCGCTATGGTATATTAAAATCGCCATTGATTCCACTTTTTTAATTTTGAATATTTTTACAGGAATCCATTGAAAAGAATACTTGTCCAGAATCAAAGGAAACCAAATCGAATAAAAAGAATCCTGCTATTTGCTCCGTTTGCGGTAAAAGTTTCGACAACCGAACGTATTTGGAGACGCATATGCGAATACACACAGGAGAGAAGCCATTTCAATGCAAAGTACTTATAAGCCAAATATTCTCTATGGGAATCACAACAAAAAAAAACATTTTTTTAATTTTTTCAGTTTTGTCAAAAACGTTTCACTCAATCCAACAACCTTACCTTACACTTGCGAACGCATACAGGCGAGAAACGATTTCAATGTGACATTTGCAGTCAGCTCTTCACCACGTCCAGTAATTTAAAAACACACATAGCTACGCATTCTGAAGAACGTAAATTTCAATGCAGTGAATGTCTGCGAAGCTTCAAAACTGCAAAAGATTTAAATAGTCATTCCGCGACGCATAGTAATATTAAACTGTTCAGTTGTAAGGTGTGTTCGAAGGAATTTTTGAAAATGTCCTATTTGAACGATCATATGAGAAAAGTCCATCAAGGTGAACGAAAACATAAGTGCACGCAATGTGATAAGGTGTTTTCGAATAGTTCGAATTTAATTTGTCATATGAGGTGGGTTGAATATTCTTCTTGCTTTGTGTAATTGCTTTGAATTGTTTCTAATTTGAATTAGATTAAAGTCACTCTCAAAGGTTACTAAAGATGCGCAGATATTCCATTAGATTCTTAATTTGCCTTTTTGAAACGGTGTGTTTGCTGATTAATTACAGAATTTAGTAATACATACAATGCTACCTTTTATTCCTTCCACTTATCCAAGAATATTTTTTCTCTTTAACATAAACAGAACTCATACAGGCGAAAGACCCTATAAATGTACAATTTGTAACGTCAGTTTCAATCAATCGTCTGCCTTGATGCGACATACAAAGCGTCATTCCAAGCAGTAAGTTATTGTCTTAGAAAAAGCATAGTAACCCATGCCGTGCGTTAGTCCAGAGTGGCCATCAGAATATAAAAATGGCACCGTTTTCACACTATTGCAGTTCATAGTATGCGTGAAAATTTTATTCAAACGTCAATTTTTTGTTTACAATTGAGAATATAAAATCTGCGTAATATTTATTACTCTCTTAAAATGCCAACGTGATATTTAACCCTTCTGTTGGCGTATTACGTAAGGGGGAAGGTAAAGGTTGAAAGGCTCCGGCTAATTCCTATATCTTCTTCAGTTGTGGCATAACTGCGGACCCTTAGCTATGCAGGAGGAGTTTCATAGGAAAACGACTTCGGCCAATTCCTATGTCTCTCTACGGGGCATTACTTTCCCGCATTATCCGAGTAACCGCTGCGCCTGAGTGCTGTATTAACATCTGCAGCGTCTCAGGTTTCTTAACGTGATAGGTGACAGAAAACATTTAAGTCAACCACTAAAGCAGCATCTTCGAGGCATGCCGATGATGGTTTTTACTCAACGATTAAACCCTATCATGGTTTAGCGATGTGCCGACAACTCATTCTAAGAAAAACTTCAAGTCAAGAAACCTGAAACAAAAGCCTCGGATTGGACGGATACAAAACAACGACGACCCCGCAAACGAACAACTGATTACCCTTTCGGATCCTGGAATGTACGCTCCCTGAATAGACCGGGGGCCTTAAGGGCCCTCCTGGATCAGGTAGAACAATACAAGCTGAGCATAGTTGCAATCCAGGAAACTAAATGGCTCAAAAGCGAGATTAACGACCTCAATTCGCACACTATTTTTACGAGTGGTATAGAGGAGGGCAACAAGGAGTTTGGAGTAGCTTTCATCGTGAATAAGCAGCTCAAGGACCACGTTATCGGCTTCAAACCCATCAACGAGCGGCTATGTGCGATCCGCATTAAGACCCGTTTCGCTAATCTCTGGCTCATTAATGCGCATGCCCCTACAGAAGTAGCATGCCCCTACAGAAGTAAAAGAAGACGCGATTAAGGACGATTTCTACAACGACCTAGAAACACTCTTCGACTCACTTCCATCAAACGACGTCAAGCTGCTGCTAGGAGACTTTAACGCCAAAGTCGGAAACGAAAGCTGGCATAGGGGAACTACGGGAGGTCATAGCCTCCACGACGAAAACAACAACAACGATCAGCGACTTATCGACTTCGCGAGCGGCAGAAACCTGGTAATAAGCTCTACATGCTTCCCTCATCGACGAATCCATAAGCAGACCTGGAAGTCTCCAGATTAATACACCGTGAACCAGATCGACCACGTACTGATCAGCAAGAGATGGGCTTCTAATGTCTTAGATGTTCGATCCTATCGAGGAGCCAACTGCGACTCCGATCACTATTTGGTGAAGACGACCTACAGGTGCAGAATCTCTTCGGTGCACCTAACGAGAATCAACCCTGCCAAGATCTTCGAGGTTGACAATTTGATTGATGATGCCACGGCGGCTGCGTATACTACAGCACTAGAGGAAAAACTGTCGCCCATGCTTGATGACATCAACAATTTAGGCATCCATGAGTTTTGGGAGGAGCTCAAAGACAGCATCAAGGGGGTCGCAGAAGAGGTCGTGGGCTATAAAGGCCGGCGCAGACGAGCATACTGGTTTGACGACGAATGCAGGGCCTCGATCGAGGCGAAAAATGAAGCCGTTCGCCAATACACACAACGCGCATCCCGAGCCAAGAAAGAAATATACAACGATCTTCGGCGAGTATCTAATAGGTTAATTAGACGTAAGAAACGCAAACATTTTGACGAGCAGTTACAGCAAATAAACCAAAGATTAGCCAGTAAGAACATTAGACAGGCGTACAAACTTATAAATAATATCAAGAACGGATATCAACCCAGGACAAGCCTATGTAAGGACAAGGATGGTAACATCATCAGCGACATCGAAAGCGTCAACAGACGATGGGCCTCGCATTTTGAAGAGCTCCTCAATGCACCATCAACATCCCCCGCGGAGCCAGCTCTTGAGCAGTTAGCCGAACCAGGCCCTCCCGTTCTACCCCCAACAGTAGAGGAGGTGAGTCTTGCCATACAGTCGCTTCAAAATAATAAAGCGCCCGGCGCTGACGAGATCCCAGCAGAACTGCTGAAGCATGGTGGAACGTGCCGGACCAACGCTATACATGTGCTACTGCTGAAAATATGGAACGACGAGGAAATCCCCGAAGATTGGCGCAAAAGCATAATCTGCCCAATCCACAAAAAGGGTGACAAGCTGATGTGTGAGAATTACAGGGGCATATCATTAGTTTGTACGGCCTATAAGATATTATCGAAAATTCTTGAAAAGAGAATTAATCCGTACGCAGAACGAATCATTGGCGAGTATCAAGGCGGCTTCAGACCTGGTCGCTCAACGACCGATCAGCTTTTCACAGTGAAGCTACTACTCCAAAAGTGCTGGGAATATAACATCGACGTATACCAAATCTTTGTCGACTTCAAGCAGGCATACGACAGTATCGATCGAAGTGTACTGTACAACATTATGCTGAATTTTGGTATACCGGCAAAGTTAGTGCGACTCACAAGGATGATGATGACTAATACCGTCTCGCAGGTCAGAGTGCAGAACCAACTCACTGACCTATTTGAAACTCGTACTGGACTCAAGCAGGGCGACGGGCTGGCGCCGACGCTCTTCAACCTTGCTTTGGAGTATGTAATTCGAGCCATGAATACGGACAGCAGCGGAACGCTACTCATCAAGTCGACTCAATTAGTAGCGTACGCCGACGATATCAACATCATGTCTCGAAGGTTGGGTGATGTAGAAAGCCTTCTGCATAACCTCAATAACGCCGCAAAGGAAGTTGGACTACATATCAACGAAAGCAAAACAAAGGCCATGATGCAATCGAAAACAAGGACGCCAGCAAATTCAAGCATCACAGTGGGGGACCTTAATATCGAGTATGTAGACAACTTCAACTATCTGGGTTGTAACTTATCAAAGGACGCCAACGAAACCGACGAAATTAAGCGACGGATACAACTAGCCAATAAGACATATTTCTCGGTCCTCCCTATAATTAATTCGAAACTTGCGCACAGGAGCACGAAGCTCCGCGTGTACAAAACGATTATCCGACCCGTGCTATGTTATGGCTGCGAAACATGGACCCTCACCCAAGCCTCCGAAATTTTGCTAGACCGATTCGAACGAAAGGTCCTTCGGCGAATTTTCGGGGCCGTTCGAGAGCGAGGCCAATGGCGTATCCGGTACAACCATGAGTTGTATCAATTGTACGATGAGCTGGAAGTATCGAAAATCGTGAAGCTTCTACGCTTGCAATGGGCGGGGCATGTACAACGGATAGACGATAATCGCATGCCAAATAAAGTGATGAACGCACAACGAATTGACGTAGCGAGGTTGCGTGGACGACCGAGAGCTCGCTGGGAGAACTCCGTAGGTGAAGATGCCCACCAGCTGCTGGGCTTCCGAAACTGGAGGACAAGGTCACGTAACCGCGACAATTGGAGGTCAACAATTCAGGCGGCCAAGGCCCGATGTCGGGCTATCGTGCCACATTGATGATGATGATGTTGGCGTATAGATCCAGACAGACCATTGGTACTTTATCTTGATGAAAAATATCGTTTAACAATATTTTCCACCCCTTTCCATATATATTTCAAAGGAACCGACGGCCACAAATGCGATCAAACGTTCGGCGAAATGTAAACTATGACTAAAGAAACGAAAAACTGTTTCAAGATCCAAAATTCAACCTCTTCAAAAATTAAGATTGATTTCACAGAAAATTCAGCTACACCTTAGGCATAATGGCTCGTAGGCTACGACAGAAAGGTTAATAATTGCATCGACAATATTTTGACGTTTGAATAATTTCGTGGAGTGTAGTATAATAAATTTGGAGTCAAACACATATGGGTTGTGTGATCAAATAGCCATTCTGGACTAACGCATGGCATGGGTTACTATGCTTTTTCTAAGGTTATTGTATAAAAATGAAAACACACGGCCAAATACTGAACATCTAATTTTTCTCTACAGAAAATCTTCAATCACTACTACAAAAATCGTTCCACAACAAAATCCTGAAAATAAATGTGTTCAATCGACTTCATGCCAAAAATTTGACATTGAAAATATTCTAATGTCTGATACACCTATGAACAATGGAATGATATCACCACTTATACCGCCGATCATGAACACTTCCCAATCTGATATTCCTCTGCATAATAAGGGCAATCAACTGACTGCATTGGATAGTGCAAGCCAAGCACTGAGCGTAGTGAATGATTACGTAATTGATTTTTCAAGAGACTCGAATTTAGACTTTTCAAGAAGCCAACATTCGTTTGTTTTTCACAATTAAGACTGATTAGGAAATAAATGTTATTGTTTAGAATGTTAATTGATGATTCTTTCCGAAATTAGAAGTAACAAATTTAAATTTTGAACAATCTTGCATGGATGGATGTTGATGTTCGTTAACTTTCGTGTGACGAAGACATCAGAAATGCCTAGTAAATCAAAGACTGCTCTCGAGATAACTAACCGGGAGTTGAAAGTGGATTTGGATTTGTTGGATTGCAGATAAACGCTCAGGTCAACCAAATGATTGTCGTAAGCTAATTTTATTCACTTCGCTTTACCTACGGATCGGAGTACACAGCAGAGAAGGTAAGGCGTTCAATTTTTGTTACACATCAAAAATTCAAAACAAGAAAAGGATTTTTTTAACTTTAATAAGTGAGCCACCCCAGTTGCCGGAGCCCCATGACGGGATTGGATAAGTAACCCGACTTTGTGACGTCTGTTGTGTAATGCGTTTAGTGTAGAGTTGTTTGTGATACCCGCCCCCGTTCCGGGGCGTAGTTTATTCATGAAGGGAGCCTCCTCCCATTTAAAAAAAAATTGTTTTCTTGACCATGGGGGGCTCACGGTCGGGATATATTTAAACCTTGCGGGTGCTGTTAGTTTACCTAGGCACGTGATTCCCTAATATTATGTACTGGACAGGGGTTGCGACCGACAAAAAACCCGCCCTATTCTCCGAGCCTGAACTACAGCAAGCACGTGCCGCTGCTTAGCTCACAGAGAAGCTCTCTCTTTCTTTTATTATGAGTTGCCTGTACGGCTTATAGAGGTTTGTTCCGCAGTGGCTCTTGGTGCCGGTCCCCACGTTGGGTGCCATTTTGTAATGAAAGGACTTAGCCATGCGAAGGGCTCCTCAACGAGCGAGCAGCGGCGCTTGCTGTAGCTCAGTTTCGGGAGATAAGGGTGGGCTTTGTGCCACTCGCTTTGTCTCTGTCCTTTTACAACTGAAATCGCATGCATGAGGTTCACTACACGAATACAGGGGTTACAATACAGATTAGCCGATGCTCACAGGTGCCCTCTTATTTTGCTCCGAGCACCCGAACAGCGACGGGTCCTGGCCAAACTAAACCCACTGAAAATTTAAAATGTACCCGTCCTAAGGCGCCCGCGACCGAACAAAAAAATAGAACGCCTCCTTCACACAAAAACCGGGAAGTGAAGATCAGGACTTCACCCCTTTATTGGCCCCCTAAAAATGGGGGAGGGGATGGACATGGCAGGTTGTGTCCTATAAGCACCACGGTATTTTTAAAGCTGCGCAGCCGGCGAATCAATAAACATCTTCATGAAATAGCGGCATCACAACACAACATGTATATACTCCCAAGTAACAATTTTATCCCTGTAATACTTCATAGAATATTCTCTTCTAACTATAATAGGGGCACTTTACAGGGTATAAATGTCGAATAATAGTCCAATAATGACATTTGGCGCCGTTTTTTAATCCAATGGAACCTTATTGTAGCACTAAATTATACTTCGAAAAAGGCATACATACAAATGCTCGTCATGCGATGAATGATATAAACTAAACGAGCTATTCATGTTCGAGTTTCTGAACATAGTTATATACATATATATACTTAACCCTTTCATGCCAAAATTGTGGATTTTAAGCGTAGAATTTTTCTAACAACATTATGTTGCCCAGTAGGCATCTTTTATGATATTTTCTTGCAGAAAAAAAATTTAAGTGCTGTAGTTAACAAATTAGAGCAATATCCCATATGACATCATTGGAACTGAAAGGGCACTTAGCAAGTTCCGTGTTCATAGTCTAAGAAAAATGAGTTATTTGGTCGGCAAAAATCCTACATCGGATTTTTTTTTGCAGAATGGTTGGTGACGACCCCCAGATTATGGGAAAAAAGTCCCAACCGATTGGGGGCCCGCAACCTTAAAAAAAGAGGGGAAAGGGGGTCATTTTTAATTTTTTTATTTTTTGCGATTATTTCAAAAACGATAAAAGGTATAGAAAAATTGTCTGAGAACGAAAAAACTACTTTAAAAAAATTATCTTTGCAATGATATCAACTAATTACTCCTGATTCGGTCAGTCAATTAATTATGTCCTTGGGCAATAAATCGTCCTGTGGATCTGATGGTCTTTCGAACACTTTTTTGAAGAAGGTTAGGATTGGGATTTCTAGTCCGCTTCCCTAGTCCTAGTTCCCAAGTCAATGGAAGACTTCCTTTATAGTACTAATTCCAAAAACTGGGGACCTTAATCTTGCATCAAACTATAGACCGGTTGCGCTGTTATCATCTTGCTCAAAACTGTTAGAACGTATTGTGTACAATTATATTGATGACAATTTTGGTCAACTAATATGCTCTTGTCAACATGGTTTCAGTAAGAAAAAATCCACGGCCACAAATCTGACTGAATTTGTCGATTTCGTCGCAAACACTTTTCACAAGCGTCTAGAGGTCCATACAATATATACGGATTTTTCTAAGGCCTTCGATACGGTTAACCATGTTCTGCTACTAAACAAACTTCGTGGACTTAGCTTTCCTCCTTGGCTTATTTCCTGGGTGTCATCATACCTCGTCAACAGAATCTCTAAAGTAATTTTTAATAACGTTACTTCTTCTGAATTTTCAGCAACATCGGGAGTACCTCAAGGGTCTATCCTGGGATCTCTCCTTTTTTCATTTTTTGTGAATGACCTACCGGCTGTTCTTAGAAACCGATGTCTTTTGTACGCAGATGACTGCAAAATTTTCACCACTGTTTCACGCCTAGAAGACTACCTTTCGTTGCAGGCCGATCTGGATTTATTATCTTCCTGGTGTACCTCCAATAATATTTTTCTTAATGCATCAAAGTGTTCGGTAATGGTCTACTCATTGAAGATTTCTCCAACATCATATTCATATTCAGTCAACAATCTGGCTTTAAAAAATGTTGACTCGATCACATACTTAGGAGTTGCCTTTAATTCTAAGCTTCATTTCAACGATCACTAATATATAATAAAAAGGGGCTCGAAGCTCTCAGGCTTTGTTCTTCGTTGTACTAGTGAGTTTCGTTCTGTAAACAGTGCTGTAAGATTATTTGTTTCCCTTGTTCGTAGCGTTTTAGAATACGCTTCAATTGTTTGGTCCCCGACTGCTGGTGGGTCCACTGACACCTTAGAGCGGGTTCAACGAAGATTTACAAAATCATTATTTTTTAAGTTTAATCTTCCTTACCTTCCTTACCCAGAAAGACTTAATTACCTTAAGATTCTTTCCCTAGAGAAGCGAAAAACTTTTCTTGAACAATGTTTTTTATACAAGATTTGCCGTGGATATCTGCATTCTAGTTTGGCAGATAGAATTAATTACAGAATTCCATCATATCACACACGATCAAATGCCATTTTCAATCCTCCATTTACCGATCAAGCCCTCTTTGCGAATTCGCCTTTAATTAGAATGATGAGAACGTATGACTCTATGGAGATTGGACCTCTACCCTCTTCTATTTCAATCTTTAAAAATATTCTTTTGCAAAAACTTTGATTTTGCTGCTTAATTTGAATTTCTAACGTAGTGTTTTTAGTTTTGAAAAAAAATAACAGAAACTTGAATTTTTTCTTGTAGTCTTATGTTAATCTCTATAACTTACTGTTGTAATTGGAAATTTTATCTGTTCAGTATTTTAGAAATAAATAAATAAATAACACATTAGAGTTCTATTAAATAGTTCGGCGCTAGACTAAAAAACAAATTAAAACTTTTCATTTTATACCTTGGTCGTACAAGAAAATTATTTTTTCAAAAATCTTCAAATGTCTGTTGCAGCTAAAAGGTTAAGAATTGAGGGTATGTTTCGTACAACTTTTTTGCTGGAAATCACATGAAGAATTACAATCCGGTGCGTTTGTGCAACAGTTTCCGGACACCCTGTATAATCTAGATCACACTGAGTTACATAAAATAAGTTCTTTTGAGGAAAACGTCAAAATTCCTGCAGATAGCATCGAATCCATGTCTATTGATTGCCCGTCCTACGCGGCCAACCTCTCTCTCATATAGTCAGCATTGCTCGTAACGTAAACACTACAAATGGTTAGTTGCTTCTATAGAAATGCTTGACAGTTCTTAAATAAATCTTCTGCAATGCACCCTATATCAATCAGTTGACGTTGATTAAATCCACACATTCATCAATAAAATCCAGTTTCTGTGCAGATATATGGTTCATAAATCAACATTGAGTGAGGAAATGCTGGTTTCATGCAAGATTTCAAGGAATTCTATTGAAGAAACTTGGTATTCCAGAGCACTTCAATGCTTCAATGCTTTCAAAAAACACAAAGTCCATACTCCTATAAAACTACGGTGAATAATTTCTCGGATGACAATCCGTATTGTCACACTATTAAGATGAAACCTACTGTGCTATGGAAGAATATTGCATGGGTGAGTGTTAATTTAGAGAGAGACTATTGCATGTGTGTATTATATATCATTTAATAAACACCAGAGTGAAGTATTTAATGGAGCACCTTTTTAGGTTAACGTTTAGAGAAAGTGTTATCGAAGTCTTATACCATCTTTAAATTGATTCGATAAAGATGTTCCAAGCTCTCCGGAAAATGTTTTAAGGATTTATTTATCAGATCAAAATACTTCTTTAAGTGATGTCACACAATAAACTGATTTTGTGTTAATATAAATGCTACTTTGTGAAGTGCTTCTTTAAAGCAAGACGTGCGAGCATCGGAAGGTTAAACTAACAGTGGTCAGACCTAAAGTGGATGGCACATAACAGAACGAGGTAAAAAGTAGGCGTAGTTGATGCCCAATGCCCCTCAAGGGGTTAACAGGAACCAGAGAGAAAGACAGAGAGAGGGCACGGACGGTAGCACAGAGTTTGCTGACACTTTGTGAAAGGTCGCAGCTTTCGAGACGCTCGTTTAATTTTTCTTTTTTGTAGGTGTTGACTTGTCGATTAATTATCGGACTTGTGCGTCTAAAATTGTCCCGTTCGTCAACTAACATTGCGGCAGCGATTGGGAAATATGGCCGAACCTTACGGATACATCCTGCCGGAATGAAGTGAGCTTCTTTGACAATGACGTTTCTTACATTAATTCAGGCTTCCTAAGCGTTTATTGGAGACTTTGACTTTGTCAGTTCAGCTGTTCAACAATATTTGTATTAATGGGAAAGTGGTTGGAGGGTAAGGACGTGGTAGTCTTCAAACGAGTTTGACCACCGCCATCTTGATAGACAGGCCGGACTGTCGAAATTCGATTTCGAAAATTTGGTACCTTAGCGCCTGTGGTTGTTGCTATTGCTATTGTTGTAAATGCGGTTCCTTAGCCACATGACAGCTAATTTTATCAGCTGATAATCTGGCCTGTCTATCAAGATGGCGGTGGTTTGACTTATCGAAGTGGCGCTCGCTATAGTTATGTCAGGTAAACTATTGCAGGCGCTAGTGAAGCATGTATATGAAATTCCATTGAGTGTACAGAAATCTAAAAATAAATAACAGGCGCGACAGTCCCACATTGGATTAAGGCCGCCGATGTGTTAGTGACTTCCAATTTCCATGATCTTAACTTCTTTTTTGTTGAGGTGTTGAGATCAACAGCACGCTCAGTAGTGTTATTTATCCCCATAAACTCGTTTAACATTCGAGTGAGCTCACAGTCCGTCACATTGGTCGTGAGTTCGAAAAACACCATGAGTGAGTCTTGAACCCATAACCCTGTGCACCGAAGGTGCGCGCACTAACCACTACACCAGCCAGAAATCGTGGCCGAGGAGAGAGCTCGTGATGAGCGTTAAAGTCGCCAAGCAGGATGCTATGGTGTCCTGTGAGGAGTGGACCAATATCGGACGTATAACCAGAACCACAGCTGGATTCTGGTGGAACATAGATGTTTATAAGTTCGATATTGGTATTGGATTCAATAGTTTACTGAATGATTCTTGTATTTTAAAAAATAACACACAAACAATATTTTTCGTAGTAAATATAGCCAGAGTATCTAAACCAAATGGTCGCCTCTAACTTGAAAATATATGTAGAACCAGAAAAATTCCAGGTATCGCATAATTGCGGAGGATCAGCATACACAAATCTCTAAATTAAATTGATTGGCGGTCTTGAAAAGGATGAAAACTGCACAAAATTAAAAAAAATCCACTATTTATGAGACAAAAACGTTGATATTTGACCTACATTTTTTAGTAAATTTTGCACAAAAACTTTTACACAAAATTACCAAGTTATTATCCTCTTTGGTTTTCTAAAAATAAACAACATAATTTATTTGTTTAGTACACAGTACGAAAAAAATAATAAATAAAATCATAAATTTTGTTACTTACTTCCCCTTATACACACAATTAATTCAACTAAGGGCCGTATGTACAATCAGGGTTTAGCTCACCGTTTAGTTAACTATGGTTTAATTTTAAACTCCGTTTATCTAACTGGGTAAAAATACACTACGCGATAATTGAAATTCCTGGTTAACCAGCAATTTAATTTAAAAAAAAAATCAATAGTTTTCATTAGCAACAGCATATTTCCGGATCGTAGCTATTAACATTTTTGATTTTAAAATGAAATGAGCCAGATGAAAATTTATGGTTTAACTAATGCTTGTCAGTTTAACTAAACTCCGTTTAAGGAAATTGACAAACAGTTAAACTGTCGTTGAAACTGCAGTTCAATGTGAAAAATTAAACGGTCGTCGTTGGCCGTTTAACTAATGATTTTTATCCCAAGAAAAATATACCAAAAAAAGGCCATCGGGTGGCAAAGATAATAAATTTCAAATTTTTTGATGGGGATGGCCCTCTGACCAGTAGGGGGCCTGCAACATGAGGGAAAAATGTAGAAAGGTGGTATTTTGTCAGTTTTGGATTGTCTCAAAATCGGCAAAGATATCGCAAAGTAGTCTGAAAACAAAATAATCTACATAAAACTTTCTTTGCATTGATGTATAATATATACTTCACACCTTTTCTTTGAAAGTTAGATGCTCAGGGTGTCCAACTTATTTTACACTATTGGCTTGCAATGCGGGCAAAACATGCTTCATGCTGGAGAAGACATTAATTATTTCATGTTTTTTATTATTTTTAACGCTATGGAGAAACATTTTTAACGATGCAAACTTTCACTGTTACTTGACGACGACCGTTTAATTTTTCACATTGAACATGTGATAGTCCGATGTATAGGTAGATACATATGAGTCAATTTTCGAAGTCCCTCTCCTTCGCATTTAAATTCAAAATTTGAAAGGATGCCGTAGAAACATATTTAGAAAACTTTCCAATATAACAATTAGCAGCGATAGTGAATGAGCATATATATTTTGATATATTTTTTATACCTAACCGCATTATGGGAGCTTATAACTCTATAATGGGCTGATGTGGTGGTTAACCCAGGTTGAGATAGTTTTTTGAATAGAGACATAGAAAGCAAGAACCCGGCACTTTCTTTAGGTTTATCTGCACAGTTGGTAGTAGCATATCAAAAATCGGCAGAAAAATTCGAATCCAGCTTCGATTTATGAGCTTTACGAACGGTTAACTTCAGTGATACAAAACATTTCATTAAATTTTGTACAAATTGCTACAGTAAGGCGCGTATGCTGGACAAGCCTGTGCTTGAAACCAATACTTGCCACCAAAACCAGCACAATCAAACTAAGGTAGCTTTCATAAAAAATGACGCTCACGACATTATGTTCGACAGTACGGGTAGAAAGAACCCTTGATGGGTCATTTTGTAGAGGGGCATCCTTATCCATTTTGGTCGAGCCGTGAAATCAATCTCTTTGTCCTAGTTCAAAGAAAAGAAAATGCAGCAGAAAACTGTGCACAATTCGCGAATTTTCAATATTATTGGGACTGTGAACAATACTCCTTGCATGAACAGAAGCGAGTTAATAATTGCTCTCGAAACAGATCATAATTTAAAAACAATATTAACCTAAAAACAACTATTTCATACTGCTATTTTTTAGTTCAACCTTCTAATTAAAATCCCAAGAAGAAAACATTAGTATTTTGCTCTGCCTATTAATTTGTATTGTTACGTATACAAGTTTCCAAGGAAATATCGGTTGTTTACGATTGAGCGAGCTGATTGTTCAACCAATCAGCAATTACCTCGCTCACCAAAATCGTTAAACTGCGTTTAACTTGTGCGTGCTGACTGCTGATTGGTTAAACAATTTTAAACTGCTGTTAACTTCCATGGTAACGTTTATTGTTTACGATTGAGCGAGTTCTATTTTGCAAATTTCAACGCTTACTGCTATTAAGCTTATGAAATAATAAAAAAGAAGGTAGCTTAGACATTTTTCGATTCGTTCTGCGCTCATGAACTTGTGAAATTGTGACCAAAGAATTTCACAAGTATCCATTTCCATTAATATTTTTAATTTACGTGACGCAGATTCAAAATTTTCATAAGTGATTTTGATGCTGAAGACGTCTCCAATGTCCCCACCTATACACCGCGTAATCATGTTTACGTGATTCTTGGTGTAGCTTAAGCTGACCAGTACAGCATTTTGACCTGTCGTACAGCATTGGGAAATGTACAGCAAAATGTACAGCATTTCCCATGTCACACAATGAAACCTAATTCACTATATAATAACCTCTTCGATAAGGCTTAAGAACAGTCATGTCTGCTTTTAATGTGCAAAGTTTGACCCTTGTACCGTGTGCGATCGATATTTAGCGAGGTAATTGTTTGTGAATCTTTCAATTTCGACAACCGGGAGCTCTTCCCGATCTCTCCGAAAATTTTCAATTGTAGAGCTACTTGGCGCTCATATTTCTTCCAAATTTTACGGACCACCTATCCACGTTTGAAAGCTTCAGCTGCCTAAATTGTACTTGTTTTCTAATCGAAAATTGTCCATAAAGGTATGTACTGAGTTCACCGGGTGAAAAACTTGCATATATGTCTCCCGTGAAAACAGTGCCGTGGAGACTTGCTTTTTATTCACTCAATGTAAGATAAATGTTCACTCGCGTTCTGATTGATGGCCGATGACATCTTTTCACTGTGAAATGAAGTGCAACTGCATTATTTTCGCTGGCGAAATGTCAAAAACCGGTGTGGAGACTTTCATGTGAAGTGAGTACCACCAACGAATTCGATTTCACGATCATCAAAATTTTGACAGTATTTGCATGGATTTCACGTGAACTGACGATGTTAGTACCTACTCTAACTTGGAAATGCTTGAGCGGATTTTTGAAATTTGCAAACATATTTGGTGAACATTTCAAGGCTATAGCTGCCAATGTTCAGAGGTTTCAGCCGTCAAATGATGAAATGTTAATTTATTTTACCTATGACAAAATGATTGATAAATCAGCCACTGTACTCTATCCGATTTCTTTATCACCCTCTATAAGATATACAGGGTTATTGGTTAAGTCGACCTATTCCCTGCAACACGTTATAATAGGGTCAAAATGCAACAAAATGAGGCCATAAATGTTAGGCCGATTTTCAATGGTCACCGAGATATATGCATTTTTAGGTTTTTTTAAATAACCTAGAATTTTGGCATTTAAAGTAAGAATTAAAAAAAAACTACTAAGGTAATGGGCTTAAACTTATTTTTGGATTTTAGTCAACACTATAGCAGACATTTCTTAATCATTTGAAATTTCCAAAACCCATCACAATTCGAAATTTTTAATTTTAAATAAAAAAAAATTTCTTAAATTTTTTTAAAGATATTTTTTAATGTATTATTACTAAAAAAAGTTATATGACATGGAGTCTGCAGACCACTGAAAAAACATAGGCGTGTTGTCAGCTTTCCAAAAAGGTGTCAATGCCAATACAAATATTTGAAATAATTGAAACAGCTAGCTGCAACTTGTTCGGGGACCATCATTTCGTCTGATAAAAAATGAAATAAAGCAGTACACTATACGTACTCGTACGATGCATTTTGAATTTAATGACATTTATTTAATTTTTTATCAAACGAAATGATGGTCCCCGAACAAGTTGCCTCGGCCATACGCGCACGAATTTAAAATTTTGGATGATATCGTTTACGAAAACTAAAAAGAAAAGTGGTCCTAAATGGCTTCCTTGCGGATCCCCTGAAGAACACTTTATAACAGAGCGGGATGTACAGCCATTTAACTTAACCAACTGAGTCCTATCTGTTAGATAGGATTTCACCCAGCTAAGAAAAACGGGCTGTATACCTAAATTTTCTAGTTTCTTGAGTAAGATATTATGATCTACTCTATCGAAAGCCTTCGAAAAATCGGTATATACCACATCAACCTGCATTCCCTGCTCAATACTATCAGCAACAAATTTAGTAAATGATACCAAATTTGTTGAAGTTGATTTTCCTTTCAGGAATCCATGTTGACATGGCGATATCAAGCGGCTAATTAAAACATCTATTTTATTTTTAATAAGCATTTCAAACAACTTCGGTATTGCAGATAATTTAGCTATGGGTCTATAGTTATCAATAAGATGCTTCGGACCCTTTTTGTGAACAGGCGTTATGTATGAAACTTTCCATTCATCAAGAAAAACACCTGAAGACAAGGACAAATTAAAAATAAAGGCAAAGGGACGACAAAACGATTGCATGCAATTCTTCAAAAATATATTAGGAATGCCATCAGGTCCGGCCTGAATACTAACATCAAGGTCACGCATAGCATTCAATAGGTCATCCTCAGAAATCTCAAGAGCACTCGTAAGGTCCTCCTGAGCTATCCGAGGGACCAATGCACTCTGGCTTCCATTGATGTTAGCATTCATTTCTGATGAAACGGAATCTGGCACTTCGTAAACTGAACTGAAAAATCTAGCAAATCCATCACAAGCCGATTGAACATCTTTGTAAAAATTGCCATTGAATTCTAAATTTTTTGGGATTCCCGTATTCTTACGCTTGCTGTTTATAAAATTCCAAAATGTCTTACTGTCATTCTTTATATTATTTTCAGCTCTCGCAATATACTGTTTGTAAAGATTTTTATTCATTAGTTCATACTCTCTTCTCAATCTAAAGAAATTTTCTTTATTGGCAAGAGAGGATGACTTCTTGTATAATTTATGGGCCCTATTTTTTGCTCTCTTAAGTTTGAACAATTCTTTGGTAGCCCAAGGATTTTTTGCTTTTATTTTGTTCTTTTTTAAAGAAATGTACTTGCGAATAGATTTCAATAAAATTGATTTAAAAATTGCGTAACTTTCAATAAGATTACTATTCGATATAACTGGAGCCCAATCCATATTAAAAAATGTTGAATTTAGTTTTTCAAATTTGGCTTTTTGAAAATTTCTAGTAGGAATAACTTCGGTCTCTTCTTCAATGTAATCATAAAAAACAAACTCAAGAAGAAGAGCACTGTGATGCATTGAATTGGGCAAAACGGTTTATCTACTTTAATTACAGAAGCATTCAAGCCAGTACTAACAAAAATTAGATCTAAAATTCTACCAATCGAGTTTTTAACAAGATTCATTTGCATCAAATCCATTGCAAACGAACAATCTGTTAGAACAGATTCACACTCAAGACGTAAATCACGCGGCAGAATTTTTTTCTCATCGTCGTTCCAGTACCAACTTATATTACCAAGATTGAAATCCCCAACAACGATCAATTTGTCTTTTTCTTCAAAAGACGCAAATAGCTTAGAAATATTATCTACATGTTTGTTATAAACATCAACTGAACTCAAAGGTGGTAAATAGCTATTAAAAATATATACTTTTTCGCTGCGAGAAACATTGATCGAAACACATATCTGTTCCACGTCCTTATGAAAAAGCTCAACTTCATGAGATGGGAATGTTGTTTTGATAGCCACCAAAACACCACCTCCTCTCTTAGTCGAAGCCTCATAACGGTCGCGACGATAGACATCATAGTCTCTTATGAAAATTTCTTCATTTGAAATGTCTGTGTGAAGCCAAGTCTCGGTTAAGCAAATGGCAGCATAATATTCTTGTGAAACTGCAAGGTAAAAGTCATTTGTTCTTGAACGAAGACCACCAACATTTTGATAATAGACCGAGAAAAATGAATTGGAAATTATGTGTTCTGCTGGACACTGTTTTGGCGTTTGTCGTTTTTTGAAAAATTAAATGGTGATATGTTGACGCCCTTGGGCCAGAAGTTGGCACAAAACACTTGCTTCGAATATTCATGAGGAAGTTTCAAACCAAAACTGATTGAAACTAATTTGGATATATCACAATCTTTTTTTATCAGAGGATAAACCGAAAGAAAACTGTCATCTGTTAAATTAAGTTTTTTCATTACATATTCCTTTAAATCTTCTGCTTTTACCGAAGCATGTAGCTTAGAAACATGGAATACCTTGAAACTGGGGACACTTCGAAGAGAATCATTAGTTTGATCGATACCGAAGATTCTTTTGTGTCGCCTATTATTATTATCACTCTTTTTGGGAATAACATCACCAACAGGAGAAGGTTTTTTAATATTTTTCCCTTTCTTACGAACTGTGACAAATTTATCAATCGGAGATTGATTTTTGTCAACGTTGGAAGGATTTGTAGAAGATGAATCTGAAATAACAGTGGAAGTTCCCGCTTCATGGCTAACGAAAGATTGCTCAGAAGATATTGAAACAATATTTTTAGTTTTTTTCTTAGTGTCTTTGCCTATATTACTCTTCTTATTTTTTAAATTTACGTTTTTATCTCGCAATGCTTGGGAACTGTTTTCACAACAATTTACAGATTTCATAAGGGATCTCAGCTTGCTAATTTGGCTCTGCAACGATGAAACGAGCTGCGATAGACCGTCAATTTGGACTTTGTAAAATTGTTCGCAAACACAATTCATTTTAATTCGAGAACTAAACTAATAAATTAATAAACAGAGAAAAAAAAGAAAAACGAAAAAAAAATGTAAGAACTGGGATTTGAACACAGGACTTACGGGCGTGAGTCGTACACGCTACCACTGCGCTGTATACTATTCTAAAAACGTATGCCCAAATAACTAAGTTAAGCTGAGTTGAATTTACTTCTGAACAAAATCTAAACAAAGGAGACAAAGACCACCCGAGCGGCAGGTAGAAACTACAAACAACCAAAAACTTTCCGAACAAATTTATAATATTTCACTGTACTGATACGCGAAACCACATTTACTAATAAAGCGAACGAGCAAATGAATTATAAATTGATGAATTGAATATCAACAATTACGAATTTAATTAAAAATTTGAATTTTAATATTCCGCGAAAATTTGGTGTGTTCGATTTTATAAACGTCAAACGTCAAACATTTTGACCCTATTATAACGTGTTGCAGGGAATAGGTCGACTTAACCAATAACCCTGTATACTAAAGAAAGGACACGGCATGGGTGTTAGATAAAGTTTTTTCCCACATTTCGGAGTCAATTTAAAACGGCGTTAAGAGCCTAGCGAACCGGCATACATGGCATCAACCATGGAGAAATGCACACTCTGCTTCAGAAATATTGCAACCAGGTTTAGATCAGACTTAGACCTCTGGCTCGTCGACCTCGCACTGTCTGTCGCGCATTATAGAATTCACCAACAGTTTTGCGATGCAGGTCATAGACGAACACCGTATTGGGCGTTGTCTATGATTATTGCACTTTCTTCAATTGAAATTAAAATGCTTTGTTTTTAAATACAATTCTTCAACATTAAATTTTGAAAATAAACTTTTTGCCAGCTCGTCTAGTGAGAAAAATGTTGCATTTGTTTCTGGCCATGGGAGTGTCAGGCCTTTAAACTTCATTTTCTTTGCATGATATGTAACAAAACGTTGGTGAAAATAAAAGTTAAGAGAAATGTCCCGGTTGTAGATGTGTCCGATTAGGCAAGTTCCACTGTATTCGTACACATGTTTCCATAGAAACATTGGTTGTTTACAACTGAGAGAAATTTAGTTAAACGACTGTTTTTTTTTTTCAAAAATAAGGGTTTCACACTGTTGACAATATTCATTAAAATCTAAATTTAATTAACAGTTGTGCGATATTGTAATGTGTGACTTTAATAATTCAAGTGTATTCTACAATACATTTTGAATTTAGTGACATACGATTCAAACCCATTACTACGGTTTTGACTGATTTAATTTAGACCAAATATGATTTTAATATAGTGCGAACCAGCTATAAGGATAATTTGTAGTTTAAACGGCAGTTTAACTTTTTATACACATTTTTTAACCATCGACGGTTTAACTGACAACCATTAGTCAAACCATGATTGTACATCCGGCCCTAAATAAATTAAACTCGTCAAAAAATACAGGGGCAGCATTGGTCTAAAACAGAAGAATTTACTCTTCTGTCTCTTGAGTTTGGTACATAAAAAGTACATTAATTAAAATAGATTATATTTTCATAATGTTGGGATTTTATTTATTAGTAAATTGTATATTAAAAAAATATGTATGAATATGTATTTAAAATTTCACTATAAGCACATTAAACATGGAAATAGAAAAATATACTAATACACGATTAAAATTACAAAATTATTTATTAATTTATTAAAAAAAAACGCATTTATGTAACACATGTCTTCTCACAATCGGCTAAAGTTGTAAAGCGATTTCCATTTCCGCCACATCCTCCATACGTGAAAGTTTCGCACTGATTCGTTTCATTGTTGTAATAGTAAAATATTTGTCTCATTCTGCACAGACCCATATCCATCCGTAACGAACAAATTGCTATTAAAAACGAAAAATTTAAATTATATTTAGAACACCAAACGGTCACTATGTTGTTCCAACTAACCATTTTTACTCGTATTTTTTGGCTCCGACGGTTCGGACTTAATTGCAAAAACACCGACGCTAATAAACAGCACAAAAACCAAACACTTTATAACGTCCATTTTGTATCAACTTGAATTTCTACGATTAAAAAAGAGTTGTTTGCAAGTGTAACTGCCCGAACAATGTACTTCACAAAAGTGTTACAGAACACCAAAGGTACATAGTATAAATGGTGTGAATTTGCACCAAGTACCCAATACCCATTCCACGTTGACATAAGAACATTTAATTATGTTATTATTGTGTGCTAAATTTATTTTGAATTTTCTTTTTTTATTATTGCCGCATATGTGTGTGAGGAAATCATGGCCTGTTTTTATCGCGGAAGAGATGATAAAAATGTAAAGAGGCGCGTTCTGGTGATAGTGGAAAATAATATTTTAATTCAGTGTAAATGATAAAAAATTGTAAGCGTGTAAGATTAATAACCTTTCAGGTGGGTATATATATCATATAATGAGAAATTCTATAGAAAAAAGTGTAATTGAAAATATTTTTACTTTTCCCCATAATATTCTAATTCGATTTGCATTAATTTGATCCAGTTATGCAATGCAAAGCAAATACAGTACGAAAATTGTTATTATTAGATTTAGCAGAATAATTATTAGACTCATCATTAGTTTCACTTTAGAGGTTAGATATTTTTTCAACAGAAGAACAGTAGATATCGTGTATAACGACACCGAAGGGACCGGCTAAATTAGGTCGTAATTAGGCCTGTTCCTAACACCGGTACACCGGTTTAAAACAATATTTTTAAGTACCGATATCCCTGTTTTTTTTTTCAACAATGGGCCGGTCCCGGTTTCTTTCCAACAACGGTTTTTTTAGCTCCTGTTTAGTACCGATCTTTTTCAGGTTTTGTTAGCACCTATTCAACAACGAATGAACTGAGTGTTAGGTTCTTTTGCACCGCATTTTAGCACGATAGCCACGATTCGTTTTTCATCTGTTTGATGACTTCATTCATTCAGAAAGGTACCCCGATTTTCTTAGGGAAATACTGCATTGGACAAATCGGCGTGGCAAGAAACACTAAAATAATTTTGGGTCGCTGATTTTAAATTTGTGGTCAAAAACAAGAAAAAATTGATTGGGAATGACCGCTCCAGAATTTTCTCGGGATATACTGGTCCCATCGGCGTGGCAGAAACACTAAAGACATACAGACTAGGGATGTCAAAAACCGGACGGTTAGTCCGAAAACCGGTACCTTCAAAACGGTTAACCGGGTTATTTTCGGTTTTTTCCTCTTCCTGGTTGTAACCCGGACGGTTGTTTGTCCATCCGGCTAAAACCGGGGAAAAATCTTTAAAAATTCATCCAATATTTAAATTTTTTTATTTTTTAGTCAGCAAAATTCTATTACTTGTCACCTATGAAAAATTTCGTTTTCAAATTTCAGCCCTTAACCTAGCTGACCAGACGTACAGCATTTTGCTGTACAGTGCAGCATTTGGACCTGCCGTACAGCATTGGGAAATGTACAGCATTCCCCAAGCCACACAATGAAACCTGATCGCTTCATGATAAGCTCCTGGGTGAAGCCTGCGATCAATCTTGACTGCTTTTAAGATGTAAAGTTTGACCACTGTACCCTATATGATATTTAGCGAGATAACCGAACTTTTATGTTTCTGAAATTTGGCATACTTGTAAAACTACTTAAAGCTCACATTTCCTCCAAATTGTACGGTCCTACATAATCGCGTTCGGAAGTTACGGCTGCCCAAACTGCAATTTTGAGTTTTCTAATTGAAAATTGTTCATAACTCTGAAATTCGTGAGCGAAACATTTTAAAATTTAGAAAACTTGCAGAACAACGTACTGTTCATATTTGGTGATAATTGGCACCCTAGAGCTACTTGACTTGACTCAAAGTTTCAAGGTACTACCTATCCGCGTTCGGAAGTTACAGCTGCCCAAACCGCACATTTGTGTTTTCTCATGGAGTTTTTAAATTTGGCAGACTTGTAGAGCATCGCACTATCCATATATTTTGAATATTTCAAGGCTCTAGCTTCCAAGATTCAAAATTTGCAGCCATCGATAGATTACAGAAATCTTAAATTTCTGAAATCTATTTTCAATTTTATGTGTATAATTTTATTTCGAGTATTCTTCCTTGCTATACATTTTGTGTTAAAACATACGTTTGTATGAGCACCAGTGGCGTAGATAGCTTTTCAGAAGAGGGAGGGAGTCGGTGGTCTGGATTTTTTTTCAGCTCAGAGGAAGTCCAATAAATTAACTTTAGAATCCCTAAGATCTAAAAAAAGGCCGTTGCTTCAAGGTTTTTAAATTGTCTCTATTCTGCTTGTTTAGCAGAGATTCTGGAGGAATAAGTTTGGCACAGCGATGAAAAACCGTGAATCTCATAAAGATTTTAAGTACGCAGAATACAATACACATTGAAAGTAGGCCTGTTCGGTGCTCAGGTTTCAATATCGGATACCGGTCTCTTCAGTACCCCGTACCATACCCGGTGCAAAGTTCTCCGCCACTTTTTCAACCATGAGCCGGTTTTTCAACCATGAGTCGTTTTTTTCAGTACCGGGTTTTTTCAACCATGAGCGGGTTTTATTGAAGTACCGGTTTTTTAGCATTACCCGTTTTTTCAACCATCAGCCGGTTTTTTTTTAGCATGACCTGTTTTTTTTACCATGAGCCGGTTAAATCGGGACCGGCCCATGGTTGAAAAAACCGGACAAAAAATCGGGATATCGAAATATTGGTACCGGTACTGAATGAACACCGGTCTTAAGCCAATGTACCGGTGTTAGGAACAGGCCTACTTGAAAGTTAAATTCTGGAAAGTTGTGGGGTGAACTTAAAATTGAAGGTTTGTCTACAACACCGAGCGCAAATGTTAGGAATCGTTCCGGAACTGGAGATAAATGTAGTAAAATAGGCCTCAGTGAGTGATTTGTCTGCAGCTGCAGCATATACAATAATGTTCTGCAGAGCAAGGATGCAGGACGTAAAGACGAGAAAAACCTTTCAGAACTACATATCGGATAGCATGATGCAGTATTGTTCAATCAAGCTACTCCAGCATGTGCCTTAATGCTGCTCAATAAGAACCCTATTTTATCACTAGATACTGATGTGCGTTATAATGCAAAATTGTCTTAGTAAATTCTACCTGATCTGTTCTTGTGGCAGTCGCACTATTTGAAAAACAGCGCTTGAAGAAATCCAAATCTCATGTACGCCAGTATACGCTAGGAATTGTCAAAATTCTAGCCAAGACAGTAACAATAATTCAATTGAAAATACGGTAAAAAGGGTTAATTCCGAAATTCCCCTGAAGATGGCATTTTGGCAGACATTGTTACAAAATGTAATTAATTAATAAAGTTATGTTATGTATTTTAGTATAAAAAAATATGTGTGACCAGGGGGATCGCTTATATACCATTGAGAACTTTAGGGCTCCCTCTTTAGTATCAAAAGAACCTTGCCATCCGAAGGTTTACCTCATATTTCCGAGAATATCGGCTACTATTCCTTCTCAATTCTGTTTAGGAAGATATCATTTAGAAGGGAAGAAGAATTAGATAATTGTATGGCATGCATCATGGCAGTGGCGCAACCAGGATTTGGTTCTGGAGGGGGCTAAGCTCATCCATACTAGATATTTGATGTTGCTGCCGCAAGTTGGGGGATGGTGCTATTTTTTAGAGCGCTATACAGTAGTGCAGTTGTATTCACGTTTTTTTCTATCTAAACATTTTTGTAGCGTCACCTGTTAAACCAATAACACTATGCCATGTTAAGGCCTGGATAGACCTCGGGCGGAATGAGAATGAAATTTTGTCCGCTGCGATTTTCTCAATTAAAATGCATACTTACTGTCGTGGAATATGTGGCAAATGCAGGGGAATTCCATGAGGTATAATTCGGAAACGGTTCCAGAATTATTATTTTTCGATTCCCCGGTCATTTCATCGTGGAAAATATCTAATGACCGGGAAGTTGAAAATAAAACATAAAATGGCCAAGAAAAATTTTGGAACCATTTTCGGATTGTAGCTTATGGTACTTCAGGCCAGTTTGTCTTCTACTTTCCAGAAAGTATATGGTATGGATGTTGCAACCTGGACAGCCCACGTTTCATATTTTTTATAAAATTTCCAACGAAATGCATTTTTTCCAATCTCATTTTGCAATTTGTCCTTTCTCAATTTCTGGATCTGGGAGGGGCTTTAGCCCCCTTAGCCCCTCCCGTAGTTGCGCCACTGCCATTGCCAATCGAATAAGAATCCACTTGGAGTCATGGGGCTGCCATACAAACGCAACCCGCCATTTTGGTTCTTCAAAGAAAAATTTTTTACACCAATTTCACAAAACCTTGAATTAATGTGTCTTAATCAAAGCAACAAAAAAGGTCAAAACAAATGGGATCAAACTATGGGGCCGCAACGGAACTTTTGTAAAGACGGAAGGAAAACAATGGGGAGGGGGGTTAAATACAAGTCGTAGGTACGCCCGAAAAAAATTTTGGCCCAAATTTCACACAAATGTATTTCTATTGATTACACGAAACATATCTATGAATGGTTCAAATCGGATCATGGGGTCATAGGGCTGCCATACAAGCCCAACCCCCCATTTTGGTTCGTCTAAGAAACATTTGTATCCCCATTTTCACAAAACCTTGAATTAATGTGTCCTTATTAAAGCAACAAGAAAGGTTAAAACAAATGGAATCGTACTACATCGTACATCCCCCAATAACATTTTCTGAGTAAATATTTTTATTTGCCCACTTATTTTAACCAAACCCCACACAAATGTTGTTTTGTCGACGCAAATTTCGGCCATGCCCGAAATTAGCCTCGGTCTCGTTTCAGGGTTTCTTTCAGCACCTGTTCAGTATCGTTTTTTAGGTTTTTAGCAGTTTTTTTCAGTTTTTTTCTTCATTATAGTCGCGATTAGTTTTTCATCTGTTTGGCGACTTCATTCATTCTGAAACCAGGTTTTCTCTGAAAAAATTTCGCCCAATCGGCATAGTAACACAAAGGTAATTTTAGACCGCTGTTTAGGAATTTGACGCCAAAACAAAAAATTTTTTTTTTTCGTGCCTACCCCAGAATGATTATTCGCTTTTCTCGGGAAATATTCATTGAATCGGCGCAGTAGAAACGCTGAGGTTATTTTCGTGCTGATTCCGCTGATGGTAATCGGGAAACCAAATTTGGGATCAACTACCCAAAATAACCTTAAGGCTCCGTCACACACAACGCGATCTGCGTCCGCGATCTCAAATATGTTTTCGCCGCGCAAACTGTATTACGCTACATTTCATGATTATAGACGTCAAATAAAATGCGGGATCGCCGCGAATGTATCGCACATTGAATTAAATTGGATGTGGACGCAGATCGCGTTGTGTCTGTATTAGGTATGTCAAAAACCGGCCGATAACCCGGTTTTCGGTTTCTTGCAAAGCCGGTTAAACCGTCCGGTTTTAACCGGGCTTAAAGTACCGATTTTCCGGTTAACCGGGTCTTTTCATTGATTTGCTAAGAATTTTAGTAAAAAATACATACACACACACTCGTATTGCTGGTCTTCGTATCGTATGCAAAATCAAATTAAAATGCATGTGCAGGGTGCGCCAGAGAAACTTACTCATTTTAAAAAACTCCCGAGCGGTGAGTTGGGTTGGTAGAGGGGTGGAAGGGGGAAGTCTCCAAGTTTGTTTCCCATTTTAGTCAGTTGCCATCATGCTCTGGCCTAGAGAGCAGCGGGCCTCGAGAGCTTGTTTTCTAACGATCGCTCACTTGGAACATGATGGAGGATTTTTTCTTCCAAAGCCTCGAAGAAATGAACGTTACGGACGTGTGGTTTCAGCAAGTTGGAGCCACAGCACACACAGCACGAGGCTTAACGAAATTCTTGCGATAAAATTTCGCGAAACGCCTCATCTCTCTCAGAGGCGATCTCCCATGGTCGACACGCTCTCCAAATTTGGCAGATTAAGGGTTATTTGAAATCCCTGGTTTATGTTGATTTACCACGGACCATAGCTCATCTCAAGAACAACATTCGCATCGCCTTTGCCAAAACATACCGATTGATATGCTGCACGAACTTCAAAAATCGCCTTAATGAGTATATGCACAATGGGAGTCGCTATTTAATCGATGTCATTTTCAAGACTGTACAAAAAACTTGGGATATTGTATTCTCAAATAAAAAAAAAATTAAAACAATATCTGAAGTGCCTTTGTTTCTATTGACCTTTCAAATAAGTAAGTTTCTGTGGCTCACCCTGTAGCAATAAGGAGAGTGTTCGAAAATATGGTTAAGGTAAGCTGACCAGACTTCCGAAGACCCAATGCTGTACACATGCTTGCGGAATGCAATTTTCACGCCGATTTGGAGAAATACGAGGCTACACCATGATGCAGTGGCGCAACTACGGGAGGGGCTAAGGGGGCTAAAGCCCCTCCCAGATCCAGAAATTGAGAAAGGAAAAATTGCAAAATGAGATTGGAAAAAATGCATTTCGTTGGAAATTTTATAAAAAATATGAAACGTGGGCTGTCCAGGTTGCAACATCCATACCATATACTTTCTGGAAAGTAGAAGACAAACTGGCCTGAAGTACCATAAGCTACAATCCGAAAATGGTTCCAAAATTTTTCTTGGCCATTTTATGTTTTATTTTCAACTTCCCGGTCATTAGATATTTTCCACGATGAAATGACCGGGGAATCGAAAAATAATAATTCTGGAACCGTTTCCGAATTATACCTCATGGAATTCCCCTGCATTTGCCACATATTCCACGACAGTAAGTATGCATTTTAATTGAGAAAATCGCAGCGGACAAAATTTCATTCTCATTCCGCCCGAGGTCTATCCAGGCCTTAACATGGCATAGTGTTATTGGTTTAACAGGTGACGCTACAAAAATGTTTAGATAGAAAAAAACGTGAATACAACTGCACTACTGTATAGCGCTCTAAAAAATAGCACCATCCCCCAACTTGCGGCAGCAACATCAAATATCTAGTATGGATGAGCTTAGCCCCCTCCAGAACCAAATCCTGGTTGCGCCACTGGGCAATGGTATACATGTGGAACAACTACAAGACCTACTTTAGTCAAATGCGTCAGAGCCATAGCACCGAGAATAGGATACAATTTGCTAGACCCAGTTGGAGCCATCCGGGACTCGACGCGACTATATCCAAGGATGAAGTAATTGCTGCGATTGCGATGTGCAAAGACCGACAAGCGCCAGGAAGCGATAGAGTTCCCGTCGAATACTATAAACATGCTTCTGAAAATCTTGTCGATATACTTTGTAATGAGTTTAACAGGATCTTTGACACCAGTGATGTTCCTGTTGAGTTCAGAGAATCGATTATTTTTCCTATGTTTAAAAAGGGCGACGTGAACGAACCATCACGCTACAGAGGAATTTCATTACAACATTTTCTCATCTATCCTGCAGAGGAGATTCACCGAACGGTTAAACGAGACGCAACGGATAACTGAAAGTCAAGCTGAATTTCGAAAGGGTTACTCTACCCATGATCACATCTTCGTACTATATAACTGTGCGCGATTGTTTTTGAACCAGGGACGAAAATTATATATATTCTTTGTCGATTTTAGGGCTGCCTTCGATACAGTTGACCGTCTATCATTATTTTTCAAGCTTTACAACAATGGCACGAGCAAAAAGTTTGGAAAAGTATTGGAGAAACTCTACGAAGATACACAAGCAATGGTCTGGAATGGAACACAACTTTCAAAATCATTTACAACGGCGGTAGGCGTCCGCCAAGGATGCAAACTTAGTCCGGATATTTTTGCTATTTTTGTAAATGATATCTTGGACCATATGCCAGCAGGTGCTTTTGGAACGATGGTAAAAGACCTGTTATATGCGGATGACATGGTCTTCTTCGCGGAGTCACCCAAAGAGCTCCAGGAAATGATCGACCATTTGGAGGAGTACTGCACAACTTGGAAACTCCAAGTAAACCTCAACAAATCAAAAATCATGATTTTTAAGAAGCGTTTCCGGTTAGCTCAGGAAGAAACGTGGTCGTATGCAGGAAATCAAATAGAAGTTGTCACAGAGTACAAGTACCTCGGTATTTGGTTTACAAGCAATTTATCAATAAAGCGGCATCTTACTGAAAAGTTAAAAGAAGCTAAATGGGCCATGAACTCGGTATTGCAAAACTGCTTTAACAACGCTGATATATCCCACAAGTACAATATTTATGAAGCGGTCGTCAGATACGGTTATACTATACGGGGCACAAGTGTGGGGAGGAAGAAGTTACGACGAGGTCGAGCGCATACAGAGATACTATTTAAAGCGCGTTTTTCATCTTCCAATGATGACTCCAAACTATATGCTACAACAAGAAACGGGTCTAACACCAGTGTTCATGGAAACACTTAAAACACACATAAGCTATTTAATGAAAGTTGCAGCTATGAGCGACGATAGACTTCCAAGAAGAGTGCTTTTCTACTCTATTGAGACAGAAACTCTTTGCTACGGAGATCTCATGGCACTAGCAGAAAAGAACCGAACGCAATTCGCTTGGAATGGGACAGCAGATACTAATTGCATGCTATACAAATCGCTTAGTGACGTAAGACACGCATCGATCGAAGCAGCCGCAGAAAGATCTAGCACAACACAACATCGAGAAATCTATGTGCAACTCCATCACAGTCTTGAAGCGAATACGTATTTCCGAAATGACTTTCCGGCAAATAAAATCTCGTTAATATTCAGAGCCAGAGGAGAGTTAATTCCCCTTAATTATATACTTCATAGAGAAAACCTACCCATACTATGCAGTATCTGCAATCTAAGGGCAAGAGAGGATACCAGGCACTTTATAGGTATATGCCCAGTTTTCAAAGAAATCAGAAGGCTTTGCTTTGGAAAGGACACGCTAACCGATGTGGAACTAAATGCGCAGCTAGATGGAAGCGACTGGAATAATCTATATAAATATTGTAAAATTGCAATAAACTACAGAAGACGTATAATAAACGAAAGCATGTAAATTTAAACCTGAACTTAATCAATTAATGAGAACTAACATTTTGAAATAAGTAATTGACTTTGCAATTTTTTTGTTTTAATATAAAATTGTATTAACGGAAACAGATAATAATTTTATAAAAGAAAATGTCAGCAAAATCAGGCAAACGGCATTGCCATTGCCTTACAATTGTTTTAATACTATGTCACTATGTATGAATATGAATGAAAACTGAGTTCCAATAAAACACTTATCTATATATCTATCTATCTATCTATCTACTGACCAATCTTTGTGCAAAGTTTCAAATCGATCCCTATAACGGTTCATTGATAAAATGACGGAAGGGTTTCAAAACAACACCAACTGCACCGAGCACAGTCCAACACAAATGTGGAATAGTTTCGCTGAAATGTCAGTAAGTGAGGCGGAAAAGGCACTTGGAGTTTCGAAAGGTCCACTCCACACGAAGAAAGAAACATGGTGGTGGAACACCGAAACTAAGGAAGCAGTGCAAGCCAAATCGAACACATTTAAGGCATGGACGAAATGTGAGTCAAGCAGTGAAACCGAACGGGTTCAACTTCGCGAAAATTATATGCAATGCCGGAAAAACGTAAGGCGCTTGGTAGCTCAAGCAAAGGCGAAGGCAGCTGAGAAATTCTACCAAGAACTAGAAACTCAGACTGCGACCGAAGGACCGTCTTTGCGCGAGAGACCTAAGCACGACGCCGGGATATTTAGGGTCGCAGCCCAAAGGAGAAGGAACGCTCGGGAAATACAGGCGCCAAAGTACGTGGAGGACGCGCAAGGAATGTTGCTGATTGACTATACGGCAATTTGTAGCAGGATGCGAGAGTATTTTGACGAACTTCTAAATGAAGAATTTCCTCGGACAGCTTTTCGAGATGTTGAGCCGAATACCACAAATATTGAAGATATCTCAGAGGAAGAGGTGATGGAGGCAATGCATCAGATGAAACGCGGAAAGGCAGTCGGACCGGACAAAATCCCCGCGGAATTTTGGTTGAAAATGGAAAATGTCGGGCTTAGTTGGCTCACAGTTCTCTTCAACAAAATCAAAGGTGGGCAACCGATGCCTGATGCTTTCAGGGAAAGTTTTCTTCTTCCTTTCAATAATAACAAGGGAGACCCACGCAAACTCAACAACTATAGGGCTATAAAGTTAACACCTCATACACTGAAGATCTACGAGCGAGTTGTCTGCAACCGATTGAGAAAGATTGTGCGGTTGAATGACAATCAATGCGGCTTTGTTGAGGGTCGATCTACAGTCGATGCGATTCAGTGCATTCGTATTGCGATGGAAAAGTATAGAGCAGCACGAAAGGACTTGCACTTTGTGTTCATCGATTTGGAAAAGGCATTCGATAGAGTACCTCGTGATCTGATATGGTTGGCCTTGAGAGCACTTAATGTTCCTGAGGCATACGTCAGTATGATACGAGACATGTATGATGGAGCTACGACTAAGGTTAGATGCACAGCCGGTGAATCAGAAGAATTTCCGGTGAATGTCGGATTACACCAGGGCAGTGTATTGAGTCCGTTGCTCTTCAACATCATCATGTCCTACTTATTAACACGTATCTCCGACGGCCTAGAAATATCTCTTCTTTTTGCCGATGATATAGTCCTCAGTAGCCCAAACATTGCCTTGCAAGCTGCACTTACAAAATGGTGTGACATTCTGAAGGAGCGTGGACTGAGGGTAAGTATAACAAAGACTGAGTTCTTATGCTGCCCATTCTCAGACCCAGATGCACCGATACCAGATATGTACGTCAAAGGAGAGCAGCTTAAGTCATGTACCAAGTTCAAGTACCTTGGCTCGATGGTGAACAGCGGAGCTACATGCGATGATGACATCAAACACCGCACAAAGGTTGGGTGGATGACGTGGCGAGAAAACTCAGGAGTTTTCTGCGATAAGAAAATGCCACTGAAGCTAAAGGGCAAGTTGTACAAAACGGTTGTACATCCCGCACTCATGTATGGATCAGAATGCTGGACCATGTATGAAAGTTACGCGAAAGAAATGACAGCGACTGAAATGAAAATGTTACGCATGTCAGTTGGTGTAACCAAAAGGGACCTCATCAAGAGTAGCTACATCCGAGGCAGCTTGTCCATAGACCAACCAATCACCGAAAAGCTCGAAGACCGAAAAAGGGATTGGTATTGCCATGTTCAACCGCGTCCGCCTGAGAACCCCGCAAAGAAAGCGATATCAATGGAAGTTCCACTTGATGGACCCAAGGCCAGAGGCAGACCGAAGAACACCTGGATGTGTCAAATGAAAAAGCAACAACAACGCATTGGTCTCGGCGATGACACGATCCAAGATAGAG
The DNA here is from genome assembly GCA_949715475.1 of Microchrysa polita. Taxonomy (NCBI): domain Eukaryota; kingdom Metazoa; phylum Arthropoda; class Insecta; order Diptera; family Stratiomyidae; genus Microchrysa; species Microchrysa polita. Next base: position 41,628,510 of record OX454415.1, on the reverse strand, counting down.
CTGCCTGTAGAAATATGCTGAGATTTTATCGCCAAACCGGGCGATGTGCCTACACTGCAGGTCGAGCAACGCGAAACCATGGAGCGGTATAAAGAACGAGGCAAGGAAGAAGAAGAACGGTTTAGAAAAACGGAGCTCGAAAAGGAAGTTTAACTTTAAACGCCAATAACTTTTTTACCGTTACTCGAAACTGGAAAATTTTAACTGATATGATTTGTACTCGTTTAGATCTTTGATTTAAATACCCATACGTCAATCTCCGATAAAAACTAAAAAAAGTCGACTTTTTTCAAACATTCGGGACACCCTGTTATCTTCTGCCTACCAACTTCTAAGGTATTTGTGCCAAAGACCGTAACAATTCTACACATTCCTACCAAATTTCATAACAATCGGTTTCGGTAGAGCCGTTCGTGAGTTATTTAGTGAACAGACGGACGGACAGACGGACGGACGGACAAAATCGATTTCATAAGGGTTTAAAAAAAAAATTAAAATGTGACGAGCGCTCATCGTTATATGCGATATTTTTGCCTCTCAGGGGGGAAAAATTCCGGCGTTACAACCGATTGGTCGTTATTGCGATGGTCGACATATCCATTAAAAATTGCATCGCACGAGCTTCTTAAATCTCCTGGAATTTCCGTCGTTATATACCCGATACGTGTCGTTGCAACCGATGTCGTGATAAATGATATTCACTGTATTTAGGAGCTGTGTATATTTTTTTAAGGATTATATATAAATACGTTTGTTTTGTTTAGACTAGAAAATATGATGAGTATTTTCTAGTCTAAACAAAACAAATAAGCTCCAATGATAAAAAGAGATCGGAAAATATGTAGTCAAGATAGATTTCAACGAGTATATTATGCAATTTAATATGTAATAAAAAATAAAATATAAGTGTTTGCTGAAACCTTCCTATTTATTCCTTTGCTTGAAGTAACACAAATGCTTTATATTTTTCCGAAGATATATTTCAAAAGTAAACCAGTATCTGATTTTCATGATAATATTTTTATTTCCTTGTCAATAATAATGTCCTTAATGCATACATGCTCTTATACATTCCTCAATTGTTCGGAATCGATTGCCATTTCCTTCGCATCCGCCATAATCGAAACTTTCGCATTTTTTCGTTCGGGTATTATAATAGTAGACAGGAACTCGGGCTCTGCAGTTGCCAATATCACGAGGCTGCGAACAAATATCTGTTCGTGGAACAGTCGCCAAGTTAGTTAGAAAATTTTTTAGAAACACACGAGTTGTACCTTCATTTGATGTAACAACGACCGCGAAAATGCACAAAACTAGAACCAATACCAGAGTAGATTTCATTGTGACGTCAAACTTAACTATGCGATGATGTTTTCACAGATTATTATTATTTCAGTATAGAATGCAATAATTAAACGATTGATCTGAATAGTTCGCAATTTAATATACGACTAAACGACGACGATTATCTTGTCTTGACAGAGAAGACGAGATTTCGCCAGCTTTTTTTTTTAACAATATTTACATTGATTATTTCACAGATTGAAAGGTCAGGGTTTAGTGTGATTAAGACAAAAAAACCCATATAGAATTTCTCCGAAATTAAATGAAACGAAAATCTCGACGAGAATACCCTAGACCGTTTATAGCGGCATAATTACTAGAAAATAATACATTGTACTATGTTTCGGATATAATGCTTGAAATAGATAAGAAAGCAACAATGCAGGAGGCGAGAGCAGCACCATGCATTTTATATGGGTGACGTCACATGCTGCTGCTGCTGAACAGCAACAGCAAAATGACGTCACCTATTTAAAATGCATGGTGCTGCTTTCGTATGCTGTCTTGCTGCTTTACGTTCTATTTCCAGCATAACTGTGCAATAATAACGTAAAATCCGATGAATATTAAAATTTAGCTAATATCCAGGGCAACCAAAGTAAGCAAAATGCATATTTTTTTTGGGATGTGCTATCAAGATATGGTTGAGATATAAATCCGATTTATGTAAAACTAATAGGTAGAGATATATTTGTTAGTGCATATTTTTTCATACATATTTTGTCCATAAATGCATAGTTTGCATATAAATGCATAAAAGCATATTTTTCATATTTTTTTTGTATATTTTTGCATAATATTTGCATATTTCTATGGTTCTACGAAAAGAAATAACTCTTTCCAACATTTAATGCACGAAACCCAATTAAATTCCCTATGTAAAGTAAATAGAAAAAGTCAAAAAGTATTAAGTGGTGCTCACACCAAAGCGGCACGAATTTCTCGGATTTTTGGTGTTCACATCCGGCGCGAATAAGTCGCTGGTTACTGTCAGTTCACAGCTACTATCATATTGTTGCCTTAAGGTTTGTGTTCGTAGAGACGACTCATGGGATCATCGCTCAGTGATCGAAGTGAAACCACTGGTTTTGAGCACTATATGGGTATATTTTCCATCCAGACATGTTCCTTTAGCCCATAGTCGATACTAAGAAAGTACAACCATTCAAAAAATATTTAAATACGGCTCGAAATTGGATGCAAAACTACAATTCACGAACACGTACCTTTAGAAAACATATTAGAATACAGTAGACGCTTGAAAATTAGAAGTTAAGTTTTGGCCAGGTATGTCAAAAACCGGATGGTTAGTCCGAAAACCGGTACTTTCACAACGGTTAACCGGGTTATTTTCGGTTTATTCCTCCTCCGGGATTTAACCCGGTCGGTTGTTTGTCCATCCGGTTAAAACCAGAAAAAAATTATTTCAAAATTCATACATTTTTTATATTTTCTTGATTTTTCAGTCTGCAATTCTATTACTTGTCCGCTATGAAAAATTTCATTTTAAAATTTCAGCCCTTTAACATAGCTTCAAACACTCTCCTTTTTGCTATTACTCGTAGAAACATCGCTTCATCAACTTATCTCTCTCTTTGTATCTTTGATTTGGTTTTACATACGACACGAAAACCAGCAATACGAGTGTGTATGCATTTTTTACTAAAATTCTAAGCAAATCAATGAAAAGACTTGTTTAACTGGAAAACCGGTACTTTGAGCCCGGTTAAAACCAGACGGTCTAAACGGCTTTGCAAGAAACCGGGTTACGGGCCGGTTTTTGACATCCCTCGTTTTAGCCAATTCTAATTTCTAAGAATTTTCAATTTTCAAGCGTGTTTAAATCTTTAAATAGAGGCAAAAAGTGCTCTGTGAGATATTTTAAAACTGATCGTGTTAAGGTTTTATGCAAATTGGTTTATCTATTATTTTCCTGATAGAGGAAAAGATTATTCAAACTGGACCGCAATGCAGATTCAGAAACGGAATCTTGTGCTAATGTCAATAATAGAATTGCTTATCAAAAGTGAGATTTTCTGGTAGAAAATTTTGGGCGACATAATTTACCTTATGTAACGGGATTAAAACATAAGAATTTTGTAATCAAACTTCTTAAGCATGAAAATTAGAATAGTTTATTCCAGTTTTAGAGGAGCCAGTGTGTCTAACTGGCTTTTATAATTTCCAAGCTACTCTAATTTCCACGTGTTCTAATTGTCGAGCGGATACTGTAAAAGGAAAGGACTTAGACATGGTAGAGAATAACGGCAGCAACAACAACAATATCGGAAACAGAACTCTTATGAGAACGGATAGCAGAACAAGCCATTTTTTAATGAAAAAAGTGTTATTTATAAAAGAATGGTTTTTAATTTTAAGGTCATATTTTACTATTTTAAGGGTATATTTTTCAATTTTAGGGGCATATTTTAGGCGTCTAAAATGAAGTTTTTTAGAGCATATTTTGGTTGCCATACTAACATCATTTAATTGGCTCCAATTCTAGAAACTCTAGGAGTTCTAACCTAGAAAACACGATTTCTCCTTATCTTTTTTGGCGCGTAAATTATTGTGGCGTATAGCACGTCGAACCAGCCAGAAAGTTTATTTCAGGTCTCCAAAATTTTACAAACATATAATTAAACCAAGGTCTGGCGGCTGTTGTGCTAACTGTGTGACCTTGGTCACTACATCATCTCATTAAGGTATGTATGTACTGAGTTCACCGAGCGAAAAACTTGCATATATGTCTCCCGTGAAAACGGTGCCGTGGAGACTTGCTTTTTATTCACTAAATGTTCACTCGCGTTCTGATTGTTTGTCGATGACATCTTTTCATTGTGAAATAAACTGCAATTGCATTATTTTCGCTGGCGAAATGTCAAAAACCGGTGTGGAGACTTTCATGTGAAGTGAGTACCACAAAGCGAATTCGATTTCACGATCATCCAAATTTTGACAGTATTTGCATGGTTTTCACGTGAACTGACGATGTTTAGTACCTACTTTTAATATGAATTTTAGGTCTAGGGTATATGGGAAAAAAACGGTTTATATTTATCATTCATCACCAAAATTCCGCAGCCTTTAGTTTTTTTTTTTGTATACTAAAATTCGATTGATAAGCTTTTGTCGCTTTGAATTGATCTGGGTACAGATTTAACTCAATACAAAACACAGATGCGTTCAAGGCTTTAATTTTAAAATTGCATGGAAAGAGGCCATTTGTTTGTATTTAAACGAGTATATATATTTTGCGTAATACTGCACGTATGTATACGAAATATGAATTTGAAGTGAGATAATGAATATCAAATTCTAAAGAAAAATTTGAAGGTGAAGTATATTTTTCAGTGAGAATAAAGCGAAATAACATCTAGTCGTCTCATATAAAATTTATGAAGCATGTACAATCATTAAATCCTGGAGTAAATGCAAGGTTTTTCTTATAGAGTGATTGAATTTCAAACTAAATCAGTTTATGGGCCGATTACTCGTACATCTTATATAGTGGTTAGTCTTATCGTATAGACAAGATGCAGTCCATTTTCTAAAAGGTTTAACATTATTTTGAATTGAATTGTTGTTTACTTTACATAGTGACACCATCATTACATTATTACACAATTTTATACAATGGCGTAACCAAGCAAAATATAGCGTAACTATGCAAATTAAACGCAGGTCGCAGGTCAAAGTGCAGAACCTACTCACTGACCTATTTGAAACTCGTACTGGACTCAAGCAGGGCGACGGGCTGGCGCCGACGCTCTTCAACCTGGCTTTGGAGTATGTAATTCGAGCCATGAATATGGACAGCAGCGGAACGCTACTCATCAAGTCGACTGAATTAGTAGCGTACGCCGACGATATCAACATCATGTCTCGAAGGTTGGGTGATGCAGAAAGCCTTCTGCATAACCTCAATAATGCCGCAAAGGAAGTTGGACTACATATCAACGAAAGCAAAACAAAGGCCATGATGCAATCGAAAACAAGGACGCCAGCAAATTCAAGCATCACAGTGGGGGACCTTAATATCGAGTATGTAGACAACTTCAACTATCTGGGTTGTAACTTATCAAAGGACGCCAACGAAACCGACGAAATTATGCGACGGATACAACCAGCCAATAAAACATATTCCTCGGTCCTCCCTATAATTAATTCGAAACTTGCCCACAGGAACACGAAGCTCCGCGTGTACAAAACGATCATCCGACCCGTGCTATGTTATGGCTGCGAAACATGGACCCTTACCCAAGCCACCGAAATTTTGCTAGACCGATTCGAACGAAAGGTCCTTCGGCGAATTTTTAGGGGCCGTTCGCGAGTGAGACCAATGGCGTATCCGGTACAACCATGAGTTGTATCAATTTTACGATGAGCTGGAAGTATCGAAGATTGTGAAGTTTCAACGTCTGCAATGGGCGGGGCATGTACAACGGATGGACGATAATCGTATGCCAAAGAAAGTTATGAACGCACAACGAATTGACGGAGCGAGGTTGCGTGGACGACCGAGAGCACGCTGGGAGAACTCCGTAGGTGAAGCCGCCCACCAGCTGCTGGGCTTCCGAAACTGGAGGACAAAGTCACGTAACCGCAACAATTGGATGTCAACGATTCAGGCGGCCAAGGCCCGACGTCGGGCTATCGTGCCACATTGATGATGATGATGCAAATTAAACAAAAATTCCATGCAATATAATGTGAAAGCTATCAGAAAATGGTGTGCATCTTCTCATACGATAAGACTAACCAACCGACTCGACGGGTACTAGTTAAGATGTACGAAAAATCGGCCCTAAAGGCAATTCACACTTGGCCGCAAAATCTAGGTTTATTTTGAAATCTCGCATCCCGCTGATACTGTCGTCGTAATATTGTTTTAGGACTTGACGATACAGTAGAGTCCGTCTAAATTGCAATTCTGACAACTACAACTACTGCAATTGGTCGATAGGCGTATAATTTACCGCGCACGTAAAAAAAACCATATTGACCAAAAACTGAAATTTTAATATCATGTCCCAAAGTATAAAACGCCTCGGAATCAGAGGCGTAGATATGTGAATTTTTTTCCTGCATAGACAAAAATCGATGAATTTTTATCCTGCATAGGACGCTTCATTCATATTATACACGAACAGTAGAGGGTTTACTGTGAAACTTCGGAAAAAACATAACCTTCCTTTTTACCGTTTTCTTCACGGATTTTGATATTTCGATATTTCTAGTCGAATTTGGAAATTTGCTTGGATTCTTTAACGAAATGATCCGGAATTTGTTAACCAAATTTTTCCTAGCGTTCTCAGAATTTTTTTTTTTATAGGGTAGGTACTGCTTCCCTGACATTCCGCAAATTCCTAATAATTTTGTTGGTTTATAACATACGGATATACACGGTTTACAATTTTACTAATTACTTTACTAGTTATTGATCCGACATTATTCACAGTTAAAACTATACTGACTCCTCGTCACTAGTGAACGCCCTTATATACTCGTTTCCACTGTTCCGGAAACTTCGGTGACGGACTTTCCGGAAACTACCGGAAAGTCATTTTTGTTGTATGGTGACATACGTCAACAGTATTTCTCGTTCGTGACACTAGCGACCTCTGGTGTAAACTAAGGAAATACAAATTGTAGTTGACGTATCCTGGACACATTCACCGCCATCTTGACAGACAGGCTATGGTCATTCGGTGGCTCAGTGGCAGGGATGTCACTCTATCTCTGAGTTGCCGGTGCGTGGGTTCGAATCCCACTGTGACCCATGGATGTTTGTGTTGTCGATAAAATGCTCCTACGGCAGCCGGTTCTTCGATGTAAATCATCCCGGAGCTACCCGTTGTTAAAACGGCAAAGAGCTGCCAAGACCCCCTTCGATTCAAGAGAAGAAAAAGAAAAAAATCTCTTGAATCGCTACAACAACAGGCTATGGAACCACATTTACAACAATAGCAATAGCAACAACCTAAGGTACCAAATTTTCGAAATCGAATTTCGACAGTCCGGCCTGTCTATCAAGATGGCGGTGACACATTACAATATTCATTGTGCCTGTCCACACATTTTCAATGTTCGTTCGTCTTCGTCATTTTGCCAATTGAAACTTGAAATGTCTGCGCTATTGAAAAGAGGAATTCAATCTTGTCAGTGGAAACCAAAGTTGATTATGTCAAAATCGAAGAGGAATGGATGGAAAATTGTAACCCACTGAAGTCGGGTTTGCTATCGTTTTTTCTTCCAAAATTTTTAAAATTTGCTGTGTGCAGAGATTGTGAACTAAAATTTATCGGCATTGTGTCTGCGACTTGAGACAAGAGTGTTTTCATTTCTTAGCGATTGGATAAGTGCTAAAATGTGTTGACATTCAATTACGATTTTGAAAAATGAACAGAAGTCTTGCGGAATCTCCTGGTCATACAAAATACAAAACTTTTCTCATAATTTTAACAAACAAGTAATTATTTACGCGTTCTGAACGAGTCGCGATAAATATCCTACGATGGACAAATGTGACATTCATCTCTTCTGTTCACTTGATGCAATCAATGACAAGTTCAATGTTGAAAGTGGAAACGGAGCTTGAAGACGATAGGGAAGACGAAAGCGCACATGTGTGGACGTAGCTATTAGAATTTAATAGTTGAAATAAATTACGCGCATCAGCATCAGCATCGGCAGAATTTCATAGCTGACAAATATGCTGAATGCCAAGTCTTCTGCTCAACATTTTTGTTAGCAATGTGGTGCATGGTGTCCTGAATGATATACCTTTCAAAAAGAATCGCTGGGAGCCATCCGTGTGATATTTGGGGAAAAATGCTGTCACGAAAGATCATTGTTGTTTTTCGCAAAATCCCACTTTTCGCTCCACTTAAGGCTCGTCTGCTGATCGTCCTTTTAAAGGTTTTTGTCTGCCTTTGGATATATGAGCTCAGCACAGTATTTTCAATGATATCCCATTAAGAAGGAATCGCTGCTGATGGCTATGCGTGTGATATTAGGGGAAATGCTACTATTTGCTGTACTATGTATATTGCCTGTGAATTTACTTGAAAAATAGTTAAAATTCGATTGATAAATTAACCATGTTGTAATTGGTATTTTGAAGTGAAATCTGGCTTAAGTACTGAGGGAAGTGTCTGGAAAATATTTAGGCTCTTACTGTACCTATATGATTTACCATGATAGAGTTAGCGTTATTTTTGTAGATGCACTTCCCATTTTTCATACAAATTTCAAATTTTGGAGCACGTCTGCCACCATGCTAGCCCCCCAATTTTTAGTCTGCCTTTTAGGGTATACATGCGGGGACTCGTCCTCTTGGAAATGGTGTATGAGTCAAAGGATAGGAAATAGTTGCAAATATTTGCAACTATTAACGACTTTGAAGTTGTCTGCCACCCCTTTAGCCCCACTGCCCAGGAGGCAGACTACTGTTTTGGGACATCTCCAAACATGAAATTTGCGATAATGTGTAACAGAATGGATAGGAAATAGTTGCATTTGAAGTGTCGCTGGCTCTAGCTCTATAACTCTGCGGCGGAAAACTCGACTGTAAGAGCAGAATGGTGAAAGGTGTTGGAAAAGAGATTCTCGGCGTCGATAGTAGGAGTAACATTAACTTCGTCATAGCAGTTAGTGAAAATAAGATCTAACCAATTGCCATTTTGGGTGGGTATGGAAACAACCTTCTGCAAATCATTGCTATAGAAAGTGCTGCCGAGGTTAAGGTCAATATTGCTAAGCAGGTTCACAGGAAGAAGCTGATTATCATTATCGTCGTTTGGACGGTGTGACTTTAACCGTCCAAACGACAATGATTCTGTCTACATCGCTCAGGGAAGCCAAAACAACAGAAGAAAATGAGAGCCCCACCACCTCTAGAAACACCGGTCAAATCATAATTACGATCTGACCTATAAATTGACCAATTACCGTCAAGAATCTCTTCATTTTTAAAAGAGTTATTCAGCCAGGTTTCCTTGAAAGCGAAAATGTTAAAATGGAATGATTTAGCATCAAGGAAAAGGTTATTAATTTTGCCCCACATGTCACTGCAATTATAGTTGAGGAATCTAGGAATTATGGGGTTCACTCTCTCATTAGGAATAGTACTTGCCAGTGGCGCAACTAGGATTTTGTCTTGGAGGGGGCTAAGTCTATCCACATTACTGGACATTAGAATTTGCCTCCGCAAGCTGGGTTATGGTCCGTATCAGGTAAATCGGGAAACCAAATTTAATTAATTATGTTCAATTCCAATGCCTTCTCAGAGAGACCTTTATTTCACGTATCCTTTATTCTAATGGTTAAACTTTCCGATCAGCAAAAATGTTATAAATGTTCCATTTAAGCCATGGAATTATCAAATGCAGAAAGAAAATAAAGTATCATAGCAAAAAGGAAATCTTCGGGTCTAAGGGAAAAAGTTAAGCTTCGACGCCTATAGGAAACGAGAGATTGCATGATTTGATTATGCTATCGATTAATGATACTCCCACGTGAGTTCCCCGTCCCGGATAAGTCCTGAAAATTACGAATATCTTCGTTTCCAAGACAGCAGTCTCAAAACTAGAAAATTTGATATTTGTGCCAGGGTTAACCGGTTTGCACTTTTTTTCCCATACTCAGAGGCCGTCCCAAATAAACCTGTAAAAATTCAGAGATACATGATTTTTGTCGATCAAATGTTATGTTTTTCTTCGACTGGTGAGGATGTTTCTGCTAGCATGGACCATCGAACCAGGTAATAATCTGCGCCACTGGTACTTACGATGGTCTCCACGCGATTTTTGTAAACGCGAAATATATTTAGAGCTAACTACATCACATTTCACTTGCTTGAGACATGTCCAGCTCTTCATGATATCGGTTATAAAAGCTTCTCAAAAAGGTGACGTCGGTAGGTAGACCCTCTTGTTGGATCAACAATTTTAAATTGGTTTTAATTCTTTCGAACTCAGACCGTTTTGTATGATTTTTGCCGATCAAATATCGTATTCTTCTTTGACTATTATGAAGTTTTTATAAATTGTAGTTTATACAAATCAGCTTATAATAATTAAGGAGCTCTAGAGCCACATCAAACGGGAAACTACAAATTTATGTATGTTTACTGACTTGGCCAAATATTTTTTTGGTCGCATATTTTGCAACACCCTGCTAAATTCAAGGCGTTTAGAATTATATTATACAATTACAAAATCTATGTTCTAAATCCAGTGGCGTAGATAGCTTTTCGGAGAGGAGGGGATCATTTTGCAAGATTGCTTATACTTTTACGGTTATCAAATGTTGCATTTCAGAATAACAATTTCTGTATTTATTACACTTCAAATTAGCCGTTTCTTCAGCAAATTTTGGTGCAAAATAGATAGCAATTTTGTCATACATATACGAAAAAACTGTGTCCTGAAATAATTTTGACTTTTTTACTACGGTGAGTGAATCCACAGTATTCCAATTTTCGTAAAAATTTTCGCTACTATGATTGGAGTACCAGACCTTTATATTGGGTTAGATCAGTGGCATCGCCGCTTTTCTGGCGGGAACACCTCAAAACAGTTATTTGTCCAAAAAAGGGAAATTATGAAAACGATAAAGTAATTCGTGAGTATATATTTATAAAATGTACAAACTTGTAGGACACCGTAGCTGCTAGCTATATTTGCTATAAATTTCGAGGCCATGCATAAATTTTACGTCTGTGATGTTAGCACCCGCCCTACTTTCGAAAAGCAAATGTGCTAACTAGGTCATTCTTTAAAAAAGATACTAATTGGAGAATTACTCCTCTCCGCCTGTCCTTTTCACCAGAACTAAGGACATTGCATGATCCCTACTTTTTGCCAAAGAGAGGGCTACCCAATTTTCAAATAGAGGACGAAGCATGCATTTTTTTGTTTCATTTATATGCGATATGGCGCGCTTTGATTTCCGGAAGATGCGATCTAAAGTTTTTGTTTAGGTCTGATGAGTGACAGGAGAGCACGTTCACTGAATAAATATTGAGATCCCGAGGAAATTCATATGAGATGAGAAATAGGGAGTCGCGCTGGCCGCATAACGGCATTTAAAACAGACTCTTTTGTGAGAAATCTTATGTCCAAAGGCATTATTTTCATCATTATTTCTTTTGGAGTCGTTTACCATAATTTTCATGGAACTTCCATTCGGCAAACCTTAGCGTGGATTTCTTCAGTTAGTTCCGATTGCATTGATTCATCTAGTATTGGAGGGAAAACTACGAACAAGGTGGTTTGGATTTCAGCAATATGAGGGATCGAACCCCATAACACATTGCCATCGGAAATACTAATATTGGAATTTGGCTAGGTTCCGCAGATTTAACTAGCTCTGCCCTTATTCTCTATAAAAACTGTCGAGATAGTGCATTTATAAAAATAAGCCATGCACGTTGAAAACCCTGAAGATTCCGGCTAATTTAAGTTTTGCGGCTGCCCAGCTTTTCAAGGAATTTTTTTATGAAAACAACTGCAGGAAGTTACTAATGAAAGCGAGCACAATTTGTTGACTTAACTTGCTTGAGAGCAGAGTTTTCTAAAATGTGCTGAGTGTTTTAGTGAAAAAGAAAAGTTTCGCATTAATTTACCATTTCTTACATCAAGCTTTAAATTTGAAATTCAAAAAAAAAACTCTTGTGGTGAATTGCGCTTAAGACCTTTGATATGTAGTAGATTTCTTCTGTATCTATGCTTAAGACTATGAATGATAGCTGAACGTTCGTTTGAATCCCATTGTGAGCATGCATTTTTGTGTTGTCTCTACATCAGCTGGTTCCACTTTATAAATCGTTTCGGAGCAACGACCATGAGGGACCCCAGGATTCACTCGATTTATGAGGAAAAAATTCTTTGAATCGATTCTACAACAAAGACGTCCATCGATAGTATGAGGAAGTGCTGAATTTTCTATTGCTGTTCTGAAAATGGTTTCACGTTTTTATGAAACACTACACACGTTTGTATGCATACTCCAGCGAGTTGCGGCACACAGAGTGCATTTCGAGCCGGTTTCGAACTAGTATTACATGGCGCGCTGCAATTCTCATCAGATGCCTCTACGTATGCAGCGCGTCATGTAATACCAGGAGAGGCATTACCGGACTCAACCAGGCAAAGGTGTACGATCCTCTTATATAGGACACGAAATACACCCTGGTATCGAATCATTTTAAATGGGATAGGCAATGGCTAGCCACCGATTCGATACGGCCGCGTTTCTGAACTGGACGGTGGATAACTCAAATCATTTTTTGAGCATGCAACATCCACCGTCCAACAACAATGTTTTTGTTGCTTTGTTTACACACGTTTGCTTTGTTTTATGTACCTAAAGCACTGTTTCCCAACAGGTGGTCCGCGGACCGGGGGTGGTCCGTGAGAGACTCGTAGGTGGTCCGCGAAGAGACTCTGGATACTTCTTACAACAAAGTTATATTTTGTTGTGACTAATTAAAGTCGCATGCTAAACACGCGCTCTCATTATCATGTAACAGATTATCCGGTTAATACTTTGTTACTAGTTTTGTGATTATGGGAAGGCGATTGACCGCTTAGTTTCGTTGCCTATAGCTCAATTCCGAAATTATTTTAATTATCAAAATTGGAACTCGCTTGCAAAAATTTATGATTTTCGTGGTGAACACTGTAACAAATCTGAGTCTAAAGACGGAGCTATATCGTTTATGTACTGGATACCTAACTAACAGAAGACACCTATTCCCGTGCGGGAAAAATCTCAGCTAGTGAGGCAAGTGTTGACACAAACAAAACAGACTGACGGGACGACGACACGAGTATTTCTATATTTCGTCTTAACATCTTCACTGTCTTTGAGTCACATGGGCACACAGCATTCCTCCTCGTTCACGTCTATGAGTCACATGTGACTCATAAATGTATGGGTTTTCGGATGCCAGACGTGGCGGTAGTTTGGGTGAAAACCGGTCAGACAGTTAACGTGTAAAAGCACCCTGAAATAATGTTCATACGATTGAATGTACATACACCTAGGTGGCATGCTTGCAGAACAGAGGGTGTCCAAAATAATTTTTACACGGGCCATATATTGGTTTGGAAACCAATGGCGGGCAAAAATTTTTTTTAAGTAGAATACATTCTTTTATGTTTTTTTTTTATAATTTGAACCGCAAACCAAACACATTTCTGACGATTCACTGCTACTTGAACATGTAATGGCACCCTTTAGCAACGAACCTAGGGGTAAAAATTTCAAAATTTCGAATTCGCAAAATAATTTGATTAATTTAAACTATTGATTTTCATAACAGCCCCGCCCGAATTAAAAAATTGGCAGGCTCTCGTAGGAGCATTTTTCGAAAGACAACACAAAAATATTATGGTCACAGTAGGACCTCCGGCAATTCAACGGAAGAGTGTCTCTACTCACTAAGCTACCAAAATCTCATTATGGGAAGCTATTGTGAATGGCGGGAGGTGGTCATTGTTGCTGACTAGCGTTTATGAAGTGAGTCAGGTGCTGTCGATCATGGAGGAAAAGACTAGGCATTTTCTGTTAATGGAAGGGTCTTGCGGAGTGAAGAACGGAACAGATTTGTGTGTTTTGGATAGTGAAAAAAATTAACGACCCTTATAAACGAGTATCAACCGTTAACCCGAAGGCTTTTTCTTGTCTAGCAAGCCCAGAAAAGTGTGTCCCGAAAAGTGCGCGTATAATGGCAAACGGATTGCGTTCCTGACAGATGGTGCTGTCCGGAGCGGGGAGAACGTTTTGTCGTTTTAGCAAAGTTGACTCGAAGCCTGCGATATTCTGTTCGATTATAATCCTTTCATTTAGTGATTTTCAGCAGTTGTTCGGCTGAACAATGCAGGTACAATTTTGTTCGGAAAAAAAAAATTTGGAAACGAGTCCTCTTAGGTTTTGACTTTCAAATTAGTGTACAAGACATTTTCGTTTTTGGTTTTGGTCACAAATAATGTCATATCCATGCCAGACCTCGACAAAAAAATGGAGGCATTAATTTGTTTTATCATGATTGAATGCTGGTCCGCCGTGATCCATTTTGAGGCTAAGTGGTCCGCAGACGTTTCTGAGTTGGGAACCACTGACCTAAAGCAATAATAAGAAATGTTTGACGGAAGGGGGGGGATTGATCCCTTGATCCCCCCCTTATCTACGCCACTGAACTAAATCTATAAAGTTCGCTTGCCGTGCATTGATTATCTCCGCGACCTTAAGACATTTTCGGCGATGCCAAACCAGCCATACTTCGGCCTTACTTAAGAAATAAAAACCACTATGTACAAATATACATACTATATTAATCCCATATAAAAAGACTGCCATCTTCTGAACCAAATCCAGTAATATTCTAAACAAGTAGACCATTACTAATCATATTGTGGTGACCGAAGCCTGTAAATCTGCTGGGCCAAAATGAAGCTCTTATTTGGAATATTCGTTCTTATCAATCTGTTATTGTGCATCGCAGCATCAAATAATCCCAGTGAGTTTACTTATAAACAAACATACATAATGAATAACATACTAACAATAAAATACCATAATAATAATTGATCGATAGAATATATGAATATGGAATATGTATATGACCTGCCGTATTGTATTATTTGCAATTTGTTTTTTGTTATAATAATTTTGTTTTATTATTTTTGTTCTGCTCTAGTTTGCTCGCTGCCGAAAGACGTGGGTCCATGCCGGGCGGGAAAGCCACGTTTTTTCTATAATTCGGCCACGAAACAATGCGAACGTTTCATGTACGGAGGATGTCAGGGAAATGCAAATAATTTCGAACAAATTGCCGATTGTCAAGCAACATGTGAAAATTAATAATAAATTGATCAAGTGCTGATTGTGATTCTGATTATAATACTCGTAGTCGGATAAATGGAAACAAAAAGGAATATGTTAAGTAGTATTTTGGAAAATAAAATGTGATTGCTTTTATGAAGAAAGTGTTTGTAATGTGGCCATTATGCATCATGTCGTAACATTTTTATACCCTATACCCATAAGATGGTAGGGTATATTGTTTTTGTTACGCCGATATTATGTAACACCTCAAAGGAGCCACCGGAGGTATGGCAAAGTATGTATATAAATGATCAGGGTCGGTCCCTGAATCTAATAAGCCATGTCTGTCTGTCTGTCTGTCCGTGTGTCTGTCTGTTAGCACGATAACTCCCGAAATAATGAAGCTAGCGGTTTGAAATTTTGGTCGAATGTTTGTTTTGCTAAAATCTTGGACGGTATTGAAAATGGTCCAAATCGGACCACGGGTTCCCCTACCTCCCATACAAACTACCCCTCCTTGATATTTTAACCCTAGAGAGATAATCATATTTTTTACCCCTGAAAAGATAATCATACGTCGATTCGACGTGTTGCTAGTTAACATCCTTATAACTTCTTTGTTAAGAGTAACATGTTGCTAAAAGGTAGATATATAATCATTTGTATTTAATATTAATCTGTTAAACTCGTGGTTTTGCAAAATTATCATTTGTTTGTTTATATAATATTGATTTTAAAAAAGTGGTACTAGGAGAAAGTGGACTGTCCTTTCAATAGATTAAAATAAAGGATATCTTTATCGAAACAGGCTTTTAGTGGTTATATCCAAGTGAATACACATTCACATTATGAAGATTTATAAAAATGTCAATTCGGGGCAATTAAAATATTTTTCAGTACAAATTTGTTAAAGATAATCATACGTCGATTCGACGTATATTTGACTTATGACCCCCAATAGCTTAGGCTGTGTGGCACCCAAGCCAATAATTTTGCCACGTAATTACGCCTACAGATATGAATTGAGTTAAATCTTGGAACCAACAAATTATGAAGCTTCACTAATGAAATATAATAAAAAGAAAAATTTCTGTACGTCGATTCGACGTAGATTATCTCTCTAGGGTTAATTCGGCCATAACTTTCGCTGGAATATCGCTATCGACTTGAAATTTTGATCAATATATGATTCTGACATATACTGTGAGTTGATGGAAAGTGGAGTAGGTCCGACTACCCCTACGCCTACTTCCCCTACAAAGTTATATTCAGCAATATCTTTTGATAGAATGTCACGAAAAACTTCAAATTAGTATCAAATGGTAGCCGTTGGATGCCTTGACAAGGTAATAAAGATGTGTCAGGTCCGACCCATCTACCCCTCCCTCCCCCACAAAAAATATGAAATTGAATATTTTGGGTTTTGCGTGCCTTCTAGGTATGTACATGGGTATAGGGTATACACTCATCGTGCTATTCGCACGATTAGAACTCGGTCTCGTTTTTTATACAAAACACAAAAATTACTTTTTAAGCAACAAACCTATGGACTCTTTCATACACTCCGTCAACATGAACTGTTGTAAATACATTAGGTGAGTTTTTTACTACCAGGTACAGGACAGAACAGCACAACTTCCATACTTCTGTCCAATTGTAAAATAGCACAATAGAACCTATTGTTTTCCCGTGAAATTGCAATCAAACAACGTCAATTGGAGAGTATTTGTATGGGTTTTCACGTGAAATGCTGACCTTAGAACTGGGTAGAGTCTAGCCTAGCATACTGTACAGTACAGCACTTAGACCTATCGTACAGCATTGAGAAGCGTACAGCAAAATGTACAGCATTCTTGAATTATCGCACGATGGTGAGCCGGACATTTTTCCTATTAGAATCTTAGTAAAAACAACTCATATAAGGACACACTTTTCACGAGGCGACAGATTATGCCTATCAATGTTAATACTCCTTGAGAGTGCATCCCGTGCTCAGTGTTGACCAAATTCAAGCGGCATGTGAATTCGATTCGCGCTAAAGGGCTGAATTAAGATCGAAAGTGAAATTCTTCCCGCTGCGATTTTATCAATAAAAATGCATACTTACTGTCGTGAAATATGTCACAAACGGTGAGGAATTCCATAAGCTACAATCCGAGACCGGTTCCATAATTCTCCTCGGCAATTTTATGTATTATTTTTCGATTCCCCCGTCATTTGACATTTCACGATGAAATAACCGGGGAAACGGAAAAAAATACATAAAATCGCCGAGAAAATTTACGAAACTATTTTCGTATTGTTGCTTATGGAATTCGCCAGCATTCCCCACATATTCCATGACAGTAAGAATACATTTTCATTGAAAAAATCACAGCAGACAACAATTTTACTCTCGATGTCAGTACTAGGCTTAACAAGGAAAATATGCAGTAGTTCTTTTTTAGTATACCATAGGAGACTCAAGTCATCACCCCTGTTTCGATTCAGAAAGATTGACTGCATTCATCGAATGAAATTTACTGGAAAAACACTGGAAATGCTACAAGATTTGCCAGCCATTGAGTGCATTCAGCGAACGGAAAATATAGCAGAAAAGTGCTCTTCAATTAGATTCTCATTCCACATGATGGCTTTTCAGCGGAGAAAGAGGTCGGTGGCGGGAAATTCTTGTAGCATTTCCAGTGATTTTCGTTCGCTGAATGCAGTCATTGAGTGTATTCAGCGAACGACAATGAAAATTGGAAGCTTCCGACAACGACGGCAGTTTAGTGATCAAAACGGCATAATATTTATTTTTTACAAGGAAAGTGTCTATTGTACTACACTATTGTGCTGAGTGCTTTAGTGCAAATAAAATGTTGTCGTCAGTGGCGGATTTACCAGTAGGCTGAGTAGGCTGGAGCCTAGGGCGACAAATTTTACGGGGGCGGCAAATTTGGGCCAAATCTGTTTTAAGTTAAACACATTACATACAAATTTAATGAATTTAATGAATCGTGGAAAACCGAATTCCGAATACGAATTTCAACGCCAGATAGAGTATACGTATCCTTCTCATGAGATACATTTTGGGAGCAGTGTGAAGTGTGTTTCGACCTCAGTGAGACACATAAGTGAAGAATTGTTTGTCACCGTTATTTTCATATTAAAGACGAATCTTGGAAAAGTCAATAATGGCTGCATTCAGGGTTTTTTTTTGCGATTATTTGAAAAATGACAAAATATACAGAAAAATGGTGTGAGGACGAAAAAAACTACATAAAATTTCCTTTGCAATGACCAGACTAAAAAAATAAATTAGAATATATCCATTTTAAACCTTTTTTAAAAACTCCATAACTCGTGAAAAAATGCTAGTTGGCATGTCCATAACTCCCCCCAAATTGGAGTAGAGTGCTAAATTTGGGCTTGTTGCGATTGGAGGGCATAATCACCCCACCCACCAAAAATGAGGAGCTCAATCGGATAAAAACTAGGGGTATCCCCCATACAAAGTCACCCGAGACAACTTTGTTCTACAGTTTATAAAATGAGTAGTGCGTAGAACAAACTCCTGATGGGTAAATTTCTATGGGAGGTACCCTTAGCTTATTTATATATTGGTGGGCCCCATTGGCAATAAACCAAAATTTAGCTTTCTGCAATTTTGGGGGAGTAATGGAAAAGTCAAATTCAAATGGGGGATAATGGGGGTCTTTGATCGGAGCGACTCAATGTTTCCCCCAAAATGATCCTGGACCCTTTGTGAATACATGCACAAAATTTCGCTACAATTTTTTCAAGATTTGTGGAGCTTTTAAAAGGACCAAAATGAAAATACTCTAATTTATTTTTTAGTCTACAATAAAATTCGAATGTGTTGTATAAAATTCCAAATGAGATTTTATGTAATTTTTTTTTGGCCTCAGTCACTTTTTCCGTATCTTTTGCCGTTTTTAAAATAATCGCAAAAAAAAAAAAACGAAAAAAAAACCCTTTCCCCCTTTTCTTGAGGTTGCGGACCCTTAATCGGTTGGGACTTTTTCCCATAATCTGGGTGCCATCACCAGCTATCCTGCAAAAATCACGCGATGTAGGATTTTTGCCGACCAAATAGACTAAAATCAATATTTAAAATCGATATAGAGGGAAAAGAAAGAAAATAGATCTTATAAATTGATAACTTTTATTCCAAACAATTAATCACCTCATAATAAAAAATTGGAAATCTTTAACTAAATTGTTGTTTAAAAAAAGAAAAAAAAATGTTTCTTAAATAAATGCTAATACTTACAATTTTATACTGTAAGGTTAATTTAATTTAAAAGTATTTTCTCCCAAAATTGTTGAATCTACCAATGTTAAAAGTGATAGCATGCCGTTGGAAAGCAGTAACACTAAAGCAAATTTGTAGATTCATTAGTTAAAAGTGCCGTTATAAATTTTTTTTTTAAATATTCAATTAAAAATCAAAATCGAAATTTCTCTAAAGATTACTGACAGGTTTTACTAAAACCACTAATTTAATCGAGTCGAAAATCGTATGTCATTAACTTAACCAAAATAAATTGCAGAATGTACTTGCATTATTCAAATTGCAGTACAATATGTTACTGTTGACTAAATCTAGGATTTAGTAAATCTTGTCGATAGTCTGGATCCCCTTTTAGAAAAGTATTTGGAACCGAAATATACGAAATTTTATGTTTATTTTGAAAACCTGATTAGAAATTTCGTAAATTCGTCTACCAATTTTATTGATGTTGATTTTTCTCAAACAAATTGTACCATTGATTCTACCAGTATATTGCTCAATAGCTCAATTGTGCATTAAAGGCGGGACAATGTGAAGAAGAACATACCCTTCAAATTTAAGCTCCAACCAAGGAATTATGGTATCGCTTTTTATTTATATTTATCGATTTCATAAAGATTGAAGAATGCTCAGGATCCACGAAGTGGAAAGTCCTATTGAAGTGCAAAGAAGAAAGTTGAGAATAAATGAAGGTCAATCAAAAAAAATTCCTGGAGTATTAATTTTCGACACAAAATACCAATAGTGCTCGGCACATTTTTGCACAACTGGTTACGTCCCTTCAGTAATATTCTCCTAAACCTTAGTAGGGGCGGCAAAATGTCAACAGCCTACCCAAGTAGCACAAACGAGTTGTTAAACGGTTATATAACCGAAATACAACCATGGTTATATGACATTATTGTTAGGAAAATGGTTGTAAAAACGTTTTAAAAACGTTTGCCAAACCGTAAAAAAGAGGTTTTTGCCTGGCTATAAACGTAACTTTATTGTTGTAATGTCGTTGTCTTTCAGACATTATTGTTGTAAAATTGTTATGAATACAACTACAATTTCGTATGCTAAAACAATAAAATTTTAATACTTTTTATTTTTCAGAATGAACAATTTTATTTGTCTTAGACACTTTTTGTCTCAGAGATATTATAATATTTTATAACTTTTTATCCAATGAAATTACCTTTTTTTTTATCTTGCCTCAAGCTGGAATCGAACCTGGTTCTCTTGCGTGCTAGTCTGTCATCATTGCCATTGCGCCATAAAGGAAATACTTCTATGTTCTCTAAATCTGAAGTACTTCACGCGCAATGCATGGCGGTCGGAAGATTGATTCTCGATCATGCGATGTTTTATTTTTCTTTTTTTCATATGCCAAAAATTCTAATAACATTATCCCTTTATGCTATTTGTTTCCGTTTAGCGCTGGGAAGCTTTGTACCGAATATAATTGCAAATATAAAAAAGATACTTTCGGTTCAAATTCTAACAATTGTGTTATGTATTAAACCATGTTGTATTTGTAACAATAACGTTATTTTATAACAAAATTTTCCAAAGAACAACAATTGAGTCAAATTTTAAACAATAATGTTACAAAGACAACATTAAGGTTTTCAGGAGAACAAATTGTCCCAAATGAAACCATCTAGTTAATTTTGCAGCAAATTTTTAAGTTCAGACTCCAACAAAATGCTCACTTTTGTAACTATAACCCATATTGTTGATTATTAAACTAAAATAAAACCAAAAATCGGGTTGTAAATCTAACCAAGGTTATTTTGTGCTGCTTGGGTACTAGCGGCAAATGTGTAAATCCGCCACTGGTTGTCGTATGAATTTAGGATTCCTTACGACGTTTTAAAAACCGTTAGGTTCGCATTTGTCACCCTATAGAAACTAAAGCAAAATGCGCTATTTCGGAAGTTGAAAGAATTCTTTTATTACAATAAATTTCACAATAATCCAAAGTTTTCCAAGATTTAAATCGTCCAAATCGTGACATAAAATGCAAAATTTCGTCAAAAAAAAATGTTTCTCGGATTTTTTTTTTATTTTTTTACAAAGATTTTCCAATGTTTTCGTTTGAAGAGCCATCCCGAAACTATAGCATATCAAATTCTATAATTCGATTGATAAATTTTTATACATTTTTATGATTAAAGACAACGGAGCGGATCAAGTTTCAAAGCAAAAGTCGCTCCGCTCCAGACTGCAAAAAAACCGTCCGCTCTTTCGCTCTGAAATTTAGGGTCGCTCCGCTTTGCTCCAAATCCCTAAATTCCAGGCTATCTCAGAAAATTTTCATAAGATATGCATAATAATGATTAAAAATTAGTGCATGTACCACCAAAGCTGTGAAGGCCCTTAGCCAAAAATGTTATTCCATACAAAACCCTATTCTGTGTACTTTACGAAGCGCTCTTTTTGGGAAACCTTTTTTTAAGGAACACAAGAAAATGATACTTACTTTACCACAAAAGTTCTACCTCGACATTGTTGCATTGCTTTTATTCCTTGAGGAGCAACAACCAAGCCACGATGTTCTGGATATACTTCAGAACGATATTCGTCATTGTCATTACGAATGGTGTGAGTTTTGATCTCAAAATTGTGTGTACAGCATTGGTCCCTTCAGGATCTGGTCAGCTTAGCCTAGCATGAAAACACATTTTTGTATGAGTTAGCAATTATGTAAGCAGAAAAGGAAACTTAGAAATACATACATCCGGAAGCAAAAAATTATCAAAATTAGTAATGCCTAAGGAACGTGGCAGTAAATAGAATACTAAAAAGATTACACATTCATTGAGTTGTTCCGCCGTTATAAAGAAACCAGACAACATTAGGAAGAAAGATTCAAACTAAAATCCAACTTAAGTACGCAAAAGGTTTAAATAAGGCGCCAAATTTTGTTCTCTTCAGAAAGTATAAATTTTCTACGTTTTGTACTACGAAGAATAGCGTATTTTTATTCTTATAATCCCTTTCACGTATTTTGATAATGATAATTTAGTGGCACGTACTATAAGTGTCAATTTGTCTTTTTATATTTACTCAGACATTACGACAATTTTTTATCATTTTGATTTTTAATATTTTTCTCAGAACATCAACTCTTGAATAATGTAACACTAGAACGCGTTCAATTTGTTTTGTCTGCTTCGTAAAGTGTCATGGTCATATTACCTATGCGGGAATGAAGTAATTTCTTTTATTTTTCATATAATTTCTGGTAAATATATTTCAATTAACTGGGTCATGTTCTATATGATGTCACGGAAATAAAAGGAAGTTATTGCAGAACGTTGGACTCACTTTTATTTATTTTATCAAATGAATTGTGAGAAGATGTAAGAGAAAAAGGGAAAGATGTCAGATGTAACTCTGAAGATACAAAAATAGTAAAATGCATGACCTATTTTCCTTATACTAAGATCTCACTGCATATTTTTTTTACTGTATCCAACAATAAACATGAAATTTGGTGGGAATGCATTGAATGTTAATAGTGTTTGGCACGAATACCTTTGATGTTTGTAGGACCAAGTTAACAGGGTATCCCTGAATAGCTGCAAAAGTTTTTTTTTAATACTCATATAGGAAAGGTTTGTGTAGTTACTCATATCAACGGGCTCAACGATGTCATTTCATATAAGTTCCTTTTCCTTTATTGGGGAAACGGTAACGGAATTACAGCTTATATGCATAGCCATCCTTAGGTTTGCCTGAATTTCTTTTTGTTGAGAACTCAATAGAAATTATAAATCTAAAAATGTCTGTACATTTGCCGTTGAGTCCTTTTATTTACACTGGATACATAGTAAATCTGTACTGCTCAAAATAAAATAAGGGCCACCTATAATTTTCTGATTATTTTTCTGTGGAAAACGAAAATCATAGTTTTGTTGGTCTAATTTAATGAAACAATATGTTTTTCATTAGATATAATGAATTCTATTGAATTTTGACCAAAAGTTACACTTTTTTTTAGCATTTTTTCGGATTGCTTACTTTTTGCGTTCATGTAATCGTAACAATAACAATTAATTTGTATGTCTAATCTGTAAAAAAAATGTATTCTTTGTTTTTTTAGTATCGAGTATGGCCTCCTTTTTTTGATATGCAGTCTCGAAGCGTGGACGGAACGCTTTCAATAAGCTGATCGACGCTTTCTTTTGATATCTCGTCCCAACACATTTTTAGCAATTGAATCAGCTGTTGATGATTGTGTATGTCATCTTCAGCGGTCCGCATCCACCGTTTTAATTGATCACAAAGATGTTCTATCGGATTTAGGTCCGGACTGTCGGCAGGCCACTCCATGACCTCAATATTGGCCTCCTCGAAAACAGACATTGTCGCCCGGGCAGTATGTGGTCGTGCATTATCCTGCATGAGGATAAAACCATCCAACGCCTGTTGTGAAAAAGGAATGATATGTGGCCTAAGAATCCTTTCAATATAACTTTCGGACGTAATTGTCCAGTTATTTAGGATAACAAGGTTAGTTTTGCCTTGCAAGCTAATTCCGGCCCAGACCATCACACTGGGACCGCCTTGCCTCTCAATTTGATTAATGCAAGGATCCAAAAATGCTTCTCCGGTTCTCCGCCAGACTCTTATGCGTCGGTCGTCACTAAAATTTTTTACTTTGAACTCATTCGAGAAGAGCACCTTGCGCCATTGTTACACGATGCGTCCTGGCCAATTGTGTTCTGGTAACACGTCTCCTTGACCGTTGTTGGTCTTTGTGCAAACGATTTCTGATTGTTTGAGGGCTAACTATGGTCCCGCAGTCGTCCTTAATAGCTTACTTTGTACTCCACCAGCACTAATGGTACGATCCCATCGCGCACAAAGTCTCACATATCGGTCTTCTGCGTGGGTGGTTATTCGAACTCGTCTTGAACCATGACGACGGGAGACACTTTCTGTCTCCTGGTAACGGTTCCAAAGATTTTGAATGGCTCTTCGCGAATACCCTAATTGCAGGGCCACAGAACGTTGCGAACGACCTTCCTCCAACATTTCTAAAGCTCTGGACGAAGCATTTAAATTTAAATGGCGTTGATTTGGTGGCATTTTGTATTTTACAAATTCTCATTATCTTTAAAAGTGCAACAACTAATTTTGCATTTGAAGAACTTGGCGAAAAATAATTCTAAATCAAAACGAGAAATAAACAAAACAACCAAATGTATGACTCGTGACCCCAAAAGAACTGTTTAAGCCAGTTCCGTTAAAGCTAATGTTGACGAATGATACTGTGATAACTCACATCACATTCAGGTACAGAATGTCATTTTTTAAATTAAGTTTCACACTGAAAATTCGCTTAATGTTAAAGTCAACGGACATTAGTGGCCCTTATTTTGTTTTGAGCAGTATATTTTTGGATTGGTCTAATTAAAAGTGTTACAGGATGAAAGGCGCCTTTCATTCTTGAACGCGTTTATTTAGACCAACCCAAAAATAGATTTACAGGAAGCATTTCATTAATGTTGTGCACAATTCTTATTTATTGCTTATAAAATATATGTACAAAGAAGAGGGCTGCGCCCGCAATACGAGGTTTTTTTTTAGATTTTTAATACATACGTAGTGAATAATTTTATATTTTATAGGCAATAAATACGAATTATGCACAATATTAATGAAATATTCTTGTGAATCTATTTTTGGATTGGTCTAAATATACGCGTTCCAGAGCACTTTTAATTAGACCAATTCAAAAATAGATGTATACTATGTATCCAGTTTGCATAAAAGTACTCAACGGCAAATCTACAGACATTTTTCTATTTATAATTTCTGATGAGATCTCCACAAAAAATAGTTTATTTACCATTAGCATAGTTTATTTACCATTAGTGAAATTAGTGAAATTGTTTACAAAATGCAATACATACTTCCAAATGTGTTAATCCTGTTGTTTCCAGAAATTTGTACATACATTATCTAAAAATCTCTAAAAAAAAAGCCTCTACAGAATTTACGTTATCACCCCGACATCATCACCAAAAGTTACATTAGCAAAATAAACTTGTGTACGCAGAGTATTAACACGAAAATTCTCATTGGTTGAATATTGCATACTTTTGGGCATTCGTAATTATTTTCAGAAGTACAGTCGAAGTCGTTATAAAATTCAAACATACATACAGTGCGACAATTTTAAGATACAGTATGACCTCGGTAATCGGAACATTCGATATACGCGATCCCTAATATTCAACATTGTTGCCTTTATAAATGCAACTATCACGCATTTTTTTATTCGATATATGTAAGTACAACTTCATATTGAAAAATACCGGCGTACAGAGGGCTGCGCCCGCAATACGAGGGTTTTTTATATTTTGGATACATACATAGTGAATAATTTTGCACATATATTTCATAGGTAATAAATAAGAACAATGCACAATATTAACGAAATGCTTCTTGTAAATCTATTTTTGGATTGATCTAAATAAACGCGTTCCACACTTTTAATTAGACCAATCCAAAAATAGATTTACTATGTATCATGGCTACACATCATATTAACTGAATTCACTAGCTGTAAATCCGTTACCGTTTTTCCGTAATTGGTGTTAGTGGCACCCTGTTCCAGTACAATCCTTGCCATTTAGAAACATTTGTTTCTCCGTGCTCAGTGGCCTTGATCGTTCAGTCGCCGCACTCTGCGATATAAAGGTTCATAGAGAAACAAGTTTTCGAAACGCGGCATGACCCGTCGGGCTTTTATTGTTCGGAAGAAAAAATAATTTTATCGAAGACTAATAAATTCTCATATTTGGGCTGGCGCAGGCAGTACTGCATTGTCTATGATGGATAAAGTACAACACAAGGCTTTTAAAATTATTGGTGATCAATCTATTACATCTCGAATTGAATCTCTTGAGCACAGACGTAACGTAAGTTGCCAAACATTATTTTATCGGAATTATCATCACCGGTGTCTCGAATGAAATATACAACCTTATTCCAGACCTTGCAATCTCATCACGAAACACCCGACTTTCAAGTCATGCCAACTAGCATCAGATCAAAACTAAGGGTACCTCCCATACAAAGCGAACCAACAATCTCCCAAATTACACATTTTCTTCTATTCAGAAACTATCTAAAATAGAAAAAAAAAATTATATACAGTCTACTGAATGAAAAATCGAGTTTGAAGGTCAATAGTTCAAGGTTTAGGGCAATTTTCAAATATCATCGACAAATATCTACTAGTGTCCTTTATACCCGGTTTTCCGACACCTGTATAAATTTATTTTGAAAGCAGGAGGAGCCAGAAACAGAAGGTGAAAAAATCAATCACCACAGTATCACTAGCGAAAACTTCGGACTATTGATGAAATGACGAAGTGGTTTCAAAAGAATAGCAATTGCACTGAGCACAGTCCAATACAAATGTGGAATGCCTTGTGACGCGGAAAAGGGAGTTTCCAAATGGCCAATTCACATGCCGAAACTAAAAAAGCAGTACCAAGTTTAATCGAACGCATCCTAGGCGCGAACGACATGAAAGTCAAGCATGCCGTATGAGTTGACCTACAAGAGTTAGTCATCTGAGAAGTTTTACAATGACTGCAAATGAAGCGTTGTCATTAAGCGAGATGCCAAAGTAGTAAGCCAGGAACAGGATATTTAGGAATAATCGAGAAAAATCAGCCGTCAAAGTACGCGGAAGCCTCGCAGGGAATGAAGCTGACGATGCGGCAGTCTGTAGCAGGATGCGAGAGCATAAAGTAAGAAATTGGAATAGAGATGGAACTCCATATAACATTAAAACCTACTGAACAACATTTTACCTTTGAGTGTGTGCTGTATGTAACGTGTACATAGAGGAAGATATCTTCTGTATGTACACGTTACATACAGCACACACTCAAAGTTAAAATGTTGTTCAGTAGGTTTTAATGTTATATGGAGTTCCATCTCTATTCTATTTCTTACTTTATGGCGAGAGTATTTTGGCGAACTTCAAAATGAAGAATTTCCTCGGGCAGAAAGAGCTTTTTTTTTGATTTAATATACACCTTTATTGAGTCGTTATAAGATTTTAAGTGTTTTTCTTTCACACATTAAGAAAACATGTTTACAAGTTGTTTGTTTAAAACCGAGTCCCGAAATGTATAATTTTTACCGGGAAGAAGTCCAATATGTACCAAACAAACATACATATACACATTACATACATAAACACTCGAACTAGACTAGTATAACCCTTAAATGCATGGGGTCTGAACCCACTATCGTAACTGACCTCCCCTTATGTAAAATCAGTCACTGAACGCGGAATCAGCCTTTATTTTCCCGGGAAATAGCCCGTTTTCCCAGAAAAGCGAAAATAGTAGAATTTGAATTGTGTAACAAATATGGTACGCCATGCATTCAGGCATTAACGTGTAAATGAAAGACTTTTTCAAATTTTATTTAATCTGCCTCTTAATTTAATAGGAATAGTGCAAAATAGAAAGGATAATGTTTATTGAGAGTTGTGATCGAAATTATAGTGGAAACTCGATATAATGAACTCCTCTTCTTTAAATGAAAGGTTGTAATTTCTATAGAAAATCGCCAATATTAGGTTTTTTAAAAGGTAGCTCGGGTTGGTGCGTGATTAGTTTCCTATTCCTTATTGAAATTTGTATCGTGCCTATTTGTGACATATCATAGCTCATAGGGATTCCTAATTCCTTTCTTGAAAAGTATATGGATTGGATTGACTTTGCTAGGAATGAATATGGGAATGGCCTGCTTTATAACCCAAATGTGTGCAGGCTCCAGGACATGTCCACAAGAATTACATCCATTTATTTTTTTGTTTTTCGAATGTGGTACTCCACACAGTCTCCCATATGAAATGGTTGATCCTAGAAGCACATTTTCTGAGGATCCTGACCGTGGACTTACAAGACAATACTTGTCATAATCAAATGGTTTAAGAAATTGTATATTAAGGCGCAGCTGCTTGAGTCCTGATGAAAGTCCAAGTATCTTACTAAGATGTCATGTACGGAAGCTCGGTTTCTTAGTGACGTGTCCTAAGGACAAAAGAAAAGATGTGACAATTTTTTTCAGTATACTTGCCAGCTAAAAAGACTGGGATTATAAGAAGCAGCTACAGAAACGCTAAGCCTTGATCGGTTTACTGTAGAAAACAAAATGACAAAAGCGATCCTTCTAAATCAACTACGACAGCTCCGTTTCCTTGGATCCTGAACAGGACTGATCAACCTAGCTTTCATAAAAATGACAGTAAATGTCCTGGAAAAATGGATTGGTGACATAATTTTTATGAAAATTTATATTATTTGGACCTGTTCTGGGCCCAATAAAACGCACCATAATGTTGAAAAAGCTGATAATTAAAATTTTGTGAACAGATCCTACCCTACCCAAGACTAAAGAAAAATAATTTCATCACTTAAGAACGTTCGGGATGTACGTATAGATATTTCTGAATATGCCCCAAAGCATGGTGTACCATATACATATGGTACGTTGCAAAATCGGTGCAAACAATAGCTTTAGTGACTTTTTCTGGCCAAAATCTCAAAAGATCCTCAAGAACACATTTCAATTTACTCACCCGTATTTTTCCTTTTTCAAATAACGGTATACTTCGCCAATTTTTTTAGCTCTAAAGAATAGCTTTTAAAATTCCACAAAAAATAACGTTCGTCCACTTTGACGGTGCACAGACAATTCAAGGAAAGCTTCCCGAAGCCAAAATTGAATTTATGTGAAAGCTCGTTTTGTCTACTTTGGGAAAAAGTAAAAAAAAATCAAAAATTTAATAATCGCTAGACTTTTACAGGAATCTAGCCATGTACCATATATGGTACGCTATGCATTTAAGGGATAAGGTGACCAGACTCCCGAAAGCCCTATGCTGGGCACATACTTGCGGAGTTCATCTTTAGGCTAATCTTAAGCCATACTACCATGGTACGGTCATTTCATTATTTACGCTTGATACTGAATCTTAGGTTTCCGTACGAAAGGAGCTTAATGTGTAAATCTACGTATATTTTTGTAAATGATACGACCGGGTTTAAGTTCCGAAGTAAACTGGTTTATTTACCAGTAACGTTTCTTATGCTTTTTGGGGTACTGAGCACGAATCTGAAGTTCCCACCAAAATTTCGTTGCGAAACAGGGTCAAAATCGAAAAAAAAAGTCAAAAAAATTAGTATCAATTGCTGCGATACCGCTTAACGCATTTTAAAGATTATTGTCGCGTTGGATCCGCAATCATGTTTTCTCTAACATATTAATGGACACAGTTTCGCAGAAACGTACAATTTCGGAGTTATTAGCAAAAAAAAAACAGAAAAACTCCGAAAATTTTGGGTTTTTTTTTATTGTTCCGCAACGAAATGTTGTTAGGAAGCTCCGGATTCAAAAAACATAAGAAAAAAAAATTCTCCACCACATTTTACGATCTGAAATTACGTAATGAATACACTAGTAATACAAGGCAGAGATCTCTCTCTGATTGCTGTTACTCATTGTGAGTCATACTCGTATTGCTCGAATTTACCCGTATTTTGAAACCTTTTCCGAATCAATTTCTCAGCATTATTTAGGATTGCGAAGTTACTTTCTTTCCGCATTCTTTTTTGTTACTTATTACAGAAAAACATGCCAGAGATATCAATTAAATTATATTGGTAATGGCGAGGAATACGGAAATTACGAAGAACCTCCTTTTTTACACTTACCGAAATTGTTATATGTAATTCCTTTTCTGTTGCTATAAGAAAATAGAAAAAAGTTTCCTAAGGCTATTTTTCTTATTTTGGAAACTATTGGATTTCAGGATTTGCAAGCAAGTTTTCCTTTGAAATAAAGTTGTAGAGAAGGCCTTCTTCTTCTAAGTACCGTATAGCCCCAAGTGGGGCCAGGGTGCGTTTATAGGCAATTTCGAGTCAACGTTACATTGCATATCATTTCGGAGTATATATATATATATATTTCCTATACGCACAGGTACGGATATTTTGGACCACACCGAGATTCGATCTCCGGGAATCTAGATTACTAGCATCGTAGTGTGCGACTTAACTAAGTGAGCCACAGAGCGGGGAGAAGGCCTAAAAGAACAGAAAACAATAATTGAATATTACTCGAAGTTCAGAGGCATGTGACCTGTTAGGTATTATACCAAAAATATAGCTCTTAGCAAATACCTTTACTATGACAAAATATAAATTAAAGTTGTCACAGAACGGCGGCTTTTTTTCAGGAGATAGACATAATCAAAGCGTAACCTTACATCAAAACATTCAATTCAACAGTCTTGATATACTTAGGGCCAAATTGATATTATTTGCCCCAGGCTCCCAAAACCCCAAAACCTACCCTACTTAAGCTGGTGGTGGCTTTCCAGGCACGGTTTCAATGTAGCTTTGTTGGAGTGGAGTCCCAGGAGGACCTCCAGATCGGTGGAAGAGTGGCTTATCCCGTTTTCGATACTTCTGGAGGAAGAGTATCCATTTCTCCATGGTTACATTAGTGACATCATGCCGGTCCCCTGAGCTCTTAACTCAATTTAAATGGATTTGAACTTTATCTAGAAGGCTTTGCAGTGGGAATCAGATGAATTACAGTGGCTCGTTTTTCATCGTTTTGTGATAGGAAAAATAAATAAAAATCGCATCTTGGTAGCTAGAGCCTTGAAATGAAAAAATAGAAACAAAAATTCCGCAGCTAGTATCGAACCCGTGTCTCTTGATTGCCCGTCCTACACGCTACCACTCAGCCAACCTCACATATAGTCAGCATTGCTCGTAAACTCTACAAATGGTTAGTTGCTTCTATAGAAATGCTTGACAATTCTTTATCGAATCTTCTGCAATGCATCCTAAATCTTTACATTTATCAATAAAATAATGTCAATTTCTGCGCAGAAATCACCTGAATTGATTCCGAAGAAAACAATCAGTGAGAAAGTGTGTTTCATGCAAGATTTCAAGGATTTCTATTGAAGAAATTATATATTTCAGAGCACTTCATAAGTGTCAATTTATTAAAAAATCACAAAGTATATCCTTCTATAAACCTACGGTGAACAATTTATTGGATGACCTTACGAATGTCACACTATAAAAACGAAACCAACTGTGCTATGGAAGAATATATGCATGTGTGTGAGTTAACTTAGAGAGACTATTGCATGTGTGTGCTGTATCATCCAATAAACAAAAGAGTGGAGTATTTAAATGAGTATCTTTTTAGGTTAACGTTTAGAGACAGTTTTATCGAAGTTTCATACCACCATCTTTAAATTTATTCCATAATGATGATAGAAGCTTACCGGAAAATGCTTTAAGGATGTTTTATCGGATCAAAATATTACTTTAAGCGATGTCACACGATAAATGAATTTCGTGGTATTATATGAATGCTGCAGTGTGAAGTGCTTCTTTAAAGCAAACGAATTGTTGAATGCAGAATCGATTGAAAGCTGTCATTAGAGCAAGAGGAGGCAATACCAAATACTAAAATAATAAATACTTAACTTATTTTCCAACAGTTTTTGTTTTACATATTTGCAAAAAACCTAACCAAAAACCATTTTCATATTTGCTCATTTTCGCTACGATTTCGCTCAAAGTGCATCAATTTTAAAAGTGCTAACCAAATATTGGTTAAAATGGTACCAACCAACGTAAAGCTGAGGCCTTAAGCTTTTCAATAACATACTATTTTTATGGATAACTGGTATACTTTACGAAAAACAAGTACAAATACACGCGCTTTTAGGTTGAGTCGATAGTTTTGCGGCCGAGTGTAGAAATATTACCAAATAAAGGGTTTTCCAATAGGGACGCTTGATCTTTGAAATGAAAAAAAAATACATGTAGGAGAGATATTTGCGAATTTTTTTTTTTATTTGAAAGGTCCATCGACCCCATTACATATGGAATATGACATCATTCAAATGACCGCCACGGCTTCGGTTGGTGGCGCGCACACGAAAGGTCCAATTTTCGATGACTCTGGCGCACAAATCGCCGTCAATGGTGAGCGATACCGGTCGATGATAACCAACTTCTTTTGGCCTGAAATCGAGAATATGGATCTGCACAACATGTGGTTTCAACAGGACGGCGCTACGTGCCACACAGCACACGCTACGATGGATGTTCTGCACGAGCAATTTACGGGCATGGTCATCTCGCGCGGAGGCGACGTGAACTGGCCACCGAGATCGTGCGATTTGACCCCGCTGGACTTTTTCTTGTGGGGTTTTCTTAAGTCGCAGGTCTATGCCAACAAACCGCAAACCACCGATGCCCTCAAAGTTAACATACGCCACGCCATCGATCAAATACAGCCCGATTTGTGCGCCAGAGTCATCGAAAATTGGACCTTTCGTGTGCGCGCCACCAACCGAAGCCGTGGCGGTCATTTGAATGATGTCATATTCCATATGTAATGGGGTCGATGGACCTTTCAAATAAAAAAAAAATCCGCAAATATCTCTCCTACATGTATTTTTTTTTTTCATTTCAAAGATCAAGCGTCCCTATTGGAAAACCCTTTATGAGTGTGTACTGAAGCCCATACATAGAAAAAATCCAAACGTTTCCCTTGTCTCAACAAAATTTAAATTATTTCGACTGTCAACTTACAAATTCATCTCCTGTGGTAGCACTTTTTACAACCACCCCATGGCCATTCATTTTTGTGCTTCTACATCTGTCAACACAAACGTGTTGCATAACTGGGGAGCACAATCACAACAGTTCATGGCTGATTACAATTCAGCCACTCACTCTTCCATTGCATTCGCTCTCTTAATTCGCCCATCTATCCAGCAATTCTCTTCGCCTCATTCGTTTCGTGCGTGCGCGTTGCTCCGTCGCTTTGCTTTCGTATGCGACGCGCCAATTTTCCGTCTTTCCGAAGTCCTCTTCGCGGCGACCAGGACCATGGCAATTTTCCCATTTTCCTCTGACCGCGAACGCACTTGACACTGTGCCCCAGGCCGTGCTGATTTTCCCGACTTTTCCCTCTCGTTTGTCGCGACACAAATTCACTCGTTTTCATTGTCGCACGCTCGCGCTGCATATTCGGGCACGGGCACCACGAATGCGAACGACCACCCGTTCACAGCGCTCAATGTGATTTTGCAATTCGCCGAGTGAAGACATGTCGCATCGCAAGCAGCAGCTGAACGGGGCCTGATTAGAACACAGCACATCAGTCAGCAGCAACTGTGAGCGAATTCTAATTGGACAGTAGCAGCAAGAAACATCTTATTGGAATCTGGGCGAACAAGTCAAAAGTGGTGTCGTCGTCGATGTTGTGTGTGCATGCGATTTGACAACCCGCTGAGCGGAAGTCGCGACAAGTGTTTCATCGACGAGTGCTAAGAAATTTCGTGTGTCTAATTTTTGCGGTGCTTTCGAGAGTGAATTAGAAAAATTCGCGCACAGACTGCAAATCTCGCAGATTCCTGTCAGAAAGACTGTCGGGAAGTGCCCTTGCTGTTGTGCTTGCGTGTCGCGCGCCTGGTCAGGATCCGGGACTTGTCGATTTTTTGCAATTGGCCGGGCCCGCTGTCGTTCGTCCAGTGCCATCAACTTTTTTCGCAGATTCAATAATTCCGTGTGTGCTAACGAGTGTGCCATCCAACTCTTCCTATCCGCTTCAACGCATCCGGATCCGGGAGTGCCCTGAACACTACGCGGGTGTGGACAATTCGCAAATCCTTTTCGGGCCACGGCCGAATGCAGCCTGTTGCAATTCCCATCCTGATGCAGTTGTGAAGTGTTCTTGGTGCTAGCTGCACGCAAATCCTGTGGGAATTGGAGATTGGGGTGGCGGAACAGTCCTCCAGAGACGAGATTGTTGTGTTTTTTTAGTGAAGTGAGACAGTTGAGTGTTTGCAAGTTTGCAGTTAAAAACATTTTGTAATTGTGCGTGAGAATTTTTGTGATTTAAGGATTCCGATTCCTGGGCTGGGCCCATGTGAGACGTTCCCTGATTCTTGAGCACTGCGATCCAGCTATTTGCAGCATCCGCATCATTTATCAGGTCAGTGAAGTATTCATTTTCATAATCGTTAAATAGTTTAGCTTGGGGCTAGTTGCTTTTTCGATAATTTAATCATTGTCCTCAGCCCTCCTGCAAGAGTGCTCCACTCCTAGGATTTCCCAAATTCTGTCCGCGTAATCGCTGCCAACATTTTGCTCTTATCACGGCGAATCCCTCGTTTGCCTCCAGAGAGAAATCTCGAAGAGAAGAGCAGCCATCAGCCATGCCACCACAATAACAGAGTCACCCGCAAACAAACAAACCAACAATTGGACAAAACGGAATGATGCGAAAAGCATTCAATTCACACAACGACCGTGCCACCCCGCCCCGCCGCTTATACGTGGTCGATCGTCCGTCGGCGAGCGACATGGGGCGTTTGTTTGTGTATTTGAGCAGGTGACATGAATTACGTGTGTGTCCTAACGGGTTGTTAATAAAATAACCGATTTGTTGAAAGAGGAACTTTTCTTTATTGAGGACTGATACGAAGTAATTCGAATACAAATGAGGACTGCCTTAAACTAAAACATGTTCGTCTTCTTATACTAAATTAATGTTGATCCTGCATCTGCAATGATGATGCACATGTGCTTATACGTTCGACTTCGATGTGATGTTTATGTTGTGATGCGAATCAGATGTGTTTATGTTACGATGAGGTTGATGCATCCTGATTGTGTTGAGCGAATGTGTTTATGTGAGGATGGGTTTGATGCATCCTGTTTATGTTGAGCGAATGTGTTTATGTGAAGATGGGTTTGACGCAACCATACTTATGCAGCTGGTGAGTCAAGTTGGGATGGCTGATGGGGTTGTCGTAGCGGTGACGTAACTCGCCCCTCCTTAGGTTTCGACTCCTGGCGAAACTCTGCTAATGGTAGGTTTATGGGTAACACGTCCTCTTGAGGTGGTATAATTTCAGGTGATTCAATTGCATATAATTCGGCTTCTCGTTTCGTTATGTTAATGTTAATCTTATTATTTCTTATTCTATAATACATATGCTTGAAAATTAAAATTATTACAATTAGTATTACAATGGTGAGAAATGAGTAATTTATCCATGATTGTTTTTCATATTTATCTTCAAATGTTTCTAAATCCTGAAGTGTTGTAAAATTTTGTTGTTTCCATTCTATATCTTCCAAAGTTAACTTTTTTATTACGGTATAGTTTTTTATTTTATTAATATTTGGTAATACTATATGGGCAAAATATGGAATTTTCAAATTTCTGTATGTTTTTTCTTGGATAGTTATTTGACAATTATCAAATTTAATAAGTACATTATGACTTACAATATTTGTTACATTATTTTTTTCTTCATTACAATTATGTTGAATTCTAGTATTTTTAGCGTTTTTTATTACAATTATGGCTTCAGTTATTTTTTTAACAGTAAAATTTGAGTTCATTTCATATTTACAATTTTGTATTTCTGTTTGAAGTAAATTTTTTATACATTCTTCTTTTATTTCAATTAAATCATTTAAAGTATCTGATGGATAATACAATGTTTTATTATATTCTAATATTTCATTTACATTTGTTACAATTTGTAAATTTTTGTCTTTATTTGGAATTGGTTCCATAGTATATTTTTGGTATTTATTTTTAACATATTGAGGTATTCCAATTACAATTAGTATATAGTTTTCTTTAAATGCAACTGCGGTTGTTATTTTTGGGTACTTATCTATAGTTATTTTAAATATATCGCTTTCTTCATCTTCGATTAAATAACGATTTAATGTTCCAATTTTTGAATTTAATATTATTTCTTTGATTTTTTCAATTTGCTCGTTAAAGTGATTTATATCTGAAAGAATTTTTACTTTTTGTTCAAATGCAGAATAATTACGTTTAATTTCATTGTTGTCTTTACGTATTTCATTTACTTTTATTTTCAATTCATTTTGGTTTTTATTAAATTTTTGTGTTAAAATTTTCATTTGATTGTCAAAATTAGTGTTGAATTTCAAAAGTTTATCCTGGTTTTCTCTCAAAACTTTCTGATTTTTATCAAGGTTGGCAAAATGTGCTTCAATACGTGAGGCATCCTGATCGTCCATAACTCCACCTATCCAACTCAACAATCGTCCATAACCATTAATTAAACCACGTTTTTGTCTAATGTTTTTCGTTTTCTTACAGTCAGTCTTTAGTCCTAGTGTTTCACATAGTTCTGGAGAGTTTACAGGTGTATATGGGTTATTTTGGGTTCTGCTCAGTTTTGCTAATTTGCCATACAAGTTTGGTTTAGTTTTGCTTATTCCAGGTAACCATAATGAATGAATTTCATGTTCTAAATGAGTTAGTTCATGGGCAATATCAGTTAAGTCATAATTAAGAGAATGCAAAATTTCAACGTTTCCTTCTATCTTTTTGAAACTTTCTTCGTAAAGCGTCAAGTTTATTGTGTGAATTATGTGGGTGTAGTGATCTATTAATTGTACCTTTTCTTTTTGTACCAATATGTAACCGTTTCCGTCCGCAATGTTGGTCATCTCTATTACCTGAGTTGACGAGACTGGTATCAGTATCAGTAGAAGAATTATGATTGCTGGAACGAAAGGGAGTTATTAACTCTGAATTTTGAAATTTTCTTTTGGCTAAATGTTGATTTTTGTGAAATTTTCTTGTATCATTACTTCTAATGAATTTATTCCTTGGATCTAATTTGGTTTTAGGGTTAGCATTAACGAAATTTTTATTTATATCTCTTTCTAGTCTATTTTTATTTAAATTTTTAATACTGTTTTCTTTGTTTTTAATAAGTGTTTCATATATTTTTGGATTGTTACCTAAACCATGATGTACGTCAATTGGTCTTTCATTCGTGCTTGAATGGATAGTTCTATTGTATAAATGTAAAATTTCTGTCAAAGGGTTTTCATGAAATAAGGTTTCTTTCTGCTTTTGTCTTGCGTTAAATATTCTAAGATTTTCGGCTAAAGTATTATGAAAACGTTCCACATCTGCGTTTCCAGTGTGGTAGTTAGCAGTAGTAAAGTGTATTTGGATTTCTTCTTGTAGAAAATAGTTTTTAATTATTTCTGTTTTAAATGCTGTTTCGTTATCGAGTATTATTTTCTTTGGTTTTCCCATTATGTTCAATATGTTTTTGATTCCATTTAGTATATCTACCCAATTTCTCGATTTAATTTTATCTAATGCTGCATATTTGGAGAATTTATCGATACAAGTTAAATAAAGATCAGTTTTTGTTTTATACCAAACATCCATATGATATATTTCCTGTTGTTTTCGAGGTGTTTCAGTAAGTTTGAATGGTTCTTTTATAGGTTTCCTATCGTATTTGGAGCATAGACATAAATGACAATTATTAATAAGTTTAGCTATTTCGTCTTTGATATGAGGATAGAAGTATTTTGTTTTTATTTCAGAGTATATTTTATTAATTCCTGCATGATTCATTTTAACATGTACTTTCAAAATTATTTCTTTTATTTCTTCATCTGAAGCATTCATAAGCCTGTAGTTTGTTTTTATATAAATTATATTTTTGTTATCTCTTTTCCATTTAATGTATTCCTGTTGGAAATTTCTGAAAATTGTATCATCTGTAAACATTATTCCTACTTTACCAAATTTAGGTGAATGTTTCATAAGTATTTTCCTGTATTCTTCTTCACAAGGGTTCTTTAATTGACAGATAATTGTTTTAGCTTTTTTATATGTTTCTGTTGTGACTTTATCAATTTTACCTTTTTTAACTATAATTTGGTGTCTGAACAAATTGAGTGGTCCTTCGGAAATTTGCATGTAATGAGTATCATCTTCTTGTGCACTATGAATTGTAGCTAAATTGGATTGATTAACTGAGTTGTTTACGTATATTTCAACACGTGATAATGCATCTGCGACTACGTTTTCTTTACCTTTAATGTACTGTACATCGAAATTGAATTCTTCAAGTTTAACTTTCCATCTTTGAAGCTTAGAATTGGGTTCTTTGACTGAACTTAACCATTGTAATGGTCTGTGGTCTGTTTTAATCGTAAAACGTCTACCGTAAAGGTATGGTCTAAAATACTTAGTTGACCAAACGATTGCAAGAAGTTCTTTCTCGATCGTTGAATATTGGATTTCATGTTCGTTGAGAGTTCTGGATGCGAAACTAATTGGGTGTCCTTCTTGTGAAAGGACGGCTCCAATAGCGAAATTGGATGCATCGGTTGTCAACGTAAAATGTTTGTTATAATCGGGATATTTTAATACTGGTTCAGTTGAAATAAGTAATTTTAATTTTTCAAAAGATTCTACAAAGTCTGCATCATTTGGGTTTATTTTTGAGCCCTTTTTGAGTCTTAATGTAAGTGGTTTTGCGATTGCAGCGAAATCCTTAATGAATTTCCTATAATATCCGGCAAGGCCTAAAAATGATTTTATTTCTTTACTTGTTCGGGGTAATGGAAATTTAGTTATTGCTGAAATTTTCTCTGGGTTTGGTTTAATACCTTTTGTTGTCACAATATGACCTAAAAATTCAGTTTCTTTACGCAAAAATTCACATTTATCTTGTTGTATTTTCAAATTTGCTTTTCTGAGACATTCGAAAATAGTTTTAATTGATTTTATGTGTTCAACTAGGGATGTAGAAAAAATTACTATGTCATCTAAATACACGAGACAAATTTTACCAATGTGATCCTTCAATACTCCATTAATCATTCTCTGGAATGTGGAAGGTGCATTTTTAAGACCAAATGGCATTCGAAGAAATTCGTAATGTCCATTGTTTGTTGAGAATGCTGTTTTTTCAATATCAGCAGGGTCCATTTCAATTTGATGGAAACCTCTAGCAAGATCAATAGTTGTGAAATATTGACTCTGACCAAGTTTCCCTAAAATATCATCAATACATGGAATTGGGTATTTGTCGTCAATTGTATTTTCATTGACTTTCCTATAATCAATAACAATGCGCCATTTTTTATTACCAGAAGCATCTGCTTTCTTTGGTACTATCCAAATGGGACTTGAGTATGGTGAACTTGAATTTCGTATTATACCCTGTAATAGTAATTCTTTAATTTGT
Organism: Microchrysa polita; assembly: GCA_949715475.1. NCBI lineage: Eukaryota > Metazoa > Arthropoda > Insecta > Diptera > Stratiomyidae > Microchrysa > Microchrysa polita. The sequence goes on along the minus strand of OX454415.1, from coordinate 41,588,902 downwards.
TTTTCAACTTCTTTTTCATGACATTGAGGATAACGGTATGTGCGAGTATAAATAGGTTTATCAGTTGTCATTTTAATTTTATGTTTCACTTCACTTGTAAAACTTAAATTGGAATCAGGTTGATAAAAGACATCATTATGTTCCTTAATGAGTTTATCTAGCATCTCCTTTTCTTCCATATTTAAATGATTATCTCTTCTAGTAATCATTTTTCCCTGAGATTTTTCCATTTCTAGTTTTTCTAGAGATTGTTCCATTACTGTATTATAGTTTTCTGATTCTTCGTCAGTTTTATTTTTATATAGTTTATTCACTTTTTTATTAAGTGTAATAGTAGATTTATTATAATTTATGATGGCTTCGTTAGGGATCAAATTGTCATTCCCGATAAGTCCATCAAAATTATCATGAAACTTTGTAACTAGAAACTTCATTTTATTTGGTGAATTAAATTCACTTAGAGGGGGAATAATTGCTTGTTGAGCAATAGGGACTATGCCACTAATTGATTTTAATAAAATTGGTTGATTTAAGTCAAAAATTTTGTCAGGACTACAAATTCCAGGATTTAATATAGAATGAGTGGCTCCAGTATCCACGAGTAAGCGGATGAAACCAAGTCTTGTACGAATTTTTACATATGGCAATTGTAATGAGTTTCCGAGGCTTCTAGCTGAAAATTTTCGGCTAAGTCCTCTTGTAAGTTATTATTCCGATACTGATCAGAATTATCGACCTCCATAGGTTCCTGATTTGTGTGGGAATAATGGGGCATTTGGAAGGTTCTTCTAGTTTGTTGTGAAGTTCCAAAATTGTTGTATTGATTAAACCTGTTGTCTTGGTTAAAACGTTGTTGAGTACTTCTAACATGGTTATGCATGGATTCGGGTTTTCGGTAATAATTATTTCTGGGTACGAAGTTATGCTGAACTGGACGAGGGGGTTGAACGTTATAATATTGTTTTTGATGTTCATGTCCGTCATGTCTGTCTTGTCTGAAATTGTTATTTTTTCCTAAATAGTTTCTCTTATGAGGATTACTGGTATAATTTGTATAATTGCCTTCCTGAACCAATCTGAAAGCTTCTTCAAGAGAACCAGGATTTCGAGAGTATAACATAGATCTGACCGGTTCGGGGGTTTTGCCCTTAAAAATTTCCAACGCGGCACTCAAATTATGTTCGATATGATCGGTAAACGGTAAATTTCTAGTTTCTAATTCAACTTTGGTTTTTGTATTTAATGTTTTTAAATTGTATTGTATTTTTTCATAAAATTCCGCAATTGTGCCTGTACATTTAAGTGCTCTTAAATCATCATATAATTTCATACTATTTTTATGTGAACAAAAATTATTCATTAATAGGAGTTTAGTCTGGGACCAATTAGTTACATTATTGTGAATTTCTATTAGTTGTCTTGCTTTACCTTTTAGCCTTGAATAAATGGCCTCCATGATTATTAGTTGGCTATCGTTATTGTACCTCCTTACATGTGGTATAATGCGATCCACTTTGGTTATGAAACTGTTGATGTCTTCTCTTCCATCAAATTCGGGGATGCTTGCGACATATTTCAGGGGATCCACGTTTAATGCGAGATTTTCGTCCTCTCTTGGTAGTTCTGGTAAGTCTCCTTCCAACATTTTGGCTTTTTATTTGTTTAAATCACAATCACTTAATTTATGATGTTATGATTTTATTAACTCTTTTAGGATTACCGCTGGTGGGGTCCTTTGGAGTTTGTATTATTACTCTCTTATTGGATTACCACTGGTGGGGTCCAACAGAGTTGATTTGTATTAATGTATCTAAAAGGATTACCACTGGTGGGGTCCTTGAAAGATTTTATTTTTTTAATGTTTTTTTTAATTTTACTAGCACAAATTTTCCACTAGTTACACTAATCGAAACTCTATTTCCACTTTCTGGAACATAGATTTTGTTCGAAGAACCGACTGCGCCAATTACGTGTGTGTCCTAACGGGTTGTTAATAAAATAACCGATTTGTTGAAAGAGGAACTTTTCTTTATTGAGGACTGATACGAAGTAATTCGAATACAAATGAGGACTGCCTTAAACTAAAACATGTTCGTCTTCTTATACTAAATTAATGTTGATCCTGCATCTGCAATGATGATGCACATGTGCTTATACGTTCGACTTCGATGTGATGTTTATGTTGTGATGCGAATCAGATGTGTTTATGTTACGATGAGGTTGATGCATCCTGATTGTGTTGAGCGAATGTGTTTATGTGAGGATGGGTTTGATGCATCCTGTTTATGTTGAGCGAATGTGTTTATGTGAAGATGGGTTTGACGCAACCATACTTATGCAGCTGGTGAGTCAAGTTGGGATGGCTGATGGGGTTGTCGTAGCGGTGACGTAACTCATGCGGTCCGGGACGTCATTTATTTTGTTTACTTTTGCGCGTTTTGCCTGCTCCACCACACGGTTGAGGTCGCGCTCGAATCAGGTGCCCAGCTAGCGAGTGAGCTGAGCTAAGGTTCCTTGTAAATCTTTTGACCACACACACCCGCCTCTTTTCACCACACACACCCGCCTCTTTTCACAAACAGAATACAAAGTAGACAGAGCAGAGGCAACACAACGTGCTACTGATTGTGGCCAAGTGGCTGCCTGCCTGATAGCTGCTACTGCTAGATCAAAAATGCTCCAAGCAACAGCAGGCAGAGCGCAGAGCAATCCATATGTGACCGTGAAAGTGGCGAAGCGGGCGGCGGCAGCCGCAATTCAAACAAAATGTTGCAATGTTTGCAGCGGAATGTTTTCGGGCGTGTTTGCGGGTCGCTAGGGTCTAATTAATTGCAAATCAGGTGAGTAAGTGCAAATTGCCAGGGTGACAAAAAGTATTGTAGAAACTGCTGATGGGAGACGAATGTGAATGTTTGCTTCTGATACCATTTTTAGTAATTGATGCCTCCTAAATAAGAATATGAAAAATATGCATCATGTGATGAGATGGACGAAAAACGAGACCGAGGCTAATTTTGAGCGCGGCTGAATTTTGAATGAAACTGGAACTTCTTTTGTGTTAACAATTTTTACCGCAGCCCTATGAAGTGTTCCGATTCCATCTGTTCCTGGATGCGTTGAGGCTAATTCAGGAACACACTTGGATGAATTTTGGTTAAAGCCAAATACTGACATCGAAAGTGAAATTTTCGTTCCTACTGCGACCGGGTCTACGTACCGGAACGACCCATGCCCAGGTATGGCCAAGAGTCGCAAAGACCCCCTTCGACGCAACAAGGGGTCGGATACTTCGTATCACCATCTCATTCACAATTTTTTCGTTTAGGGAGCAGTTCTGGCCGTTCCAGCTGCTCCTCATACTACTAATACGTGGCGGCATCGAGACGAATCCAGGTCCCTGGATGTACTCGGTATGCGCCAATAGAATTTGGTCCAATCGTCAGTTGAGTGCACATGCTGCGGAGAATGGGTTCAGCTCAAGAACTGCTCGGGACTCACCAATACCAATCAATGGTCATTATCATACACAGCGATCCGGCGTGGAAACAGCTGCCCAACCAAGGTTCGCAACAAATATCACCGTCTATCCCGGCAAATGCTGTACGGCCCGCTCCACCAAGTTTGACCCCAGCTCCACGTATCCTCGATGCAAATTACACCAGCACGAAGATAGTCCAACTAAACTGCAATGGACTCCAGCATAAAATCGCCGAACTAACAGCCCTCATGGACAGACACCACATCCAGATTGCGGCAGTTCAGGAAACCAAACTCAACTCTAGTCACTCACTCAGGTCATATGGGAACTACAACGTCATCAGACAAGACCGTGAAAGAAGCACAGGAGGAGGTTTGGCTTTCCTCATCCACAGCAATTTGCCATACAGCGTCGTTGATACTTGCCGATAACACCATAGAGCAATAAGCGATAATCGTTAAATCAGGAAATCTTGACTTCGAAATCTACAACATCTATATTCCACCTGTCTCCAGCTGTCCCACCGGTTACAAAGTCAATATCAGCCCCCTATTAAACGGCTAATATCGCCTCCTAGTTGGTGATTTCAACGCCCACCACAATTTATGGCATTCCAACCTCCAAAACGACACCAGAGGTAACATCATCGCCGACCAACTGGATGATTCGGATTTCTGCCCTTTAAATGACGACAAACCAACCCGTATCACTGGATCCTGCACAAGTTCACCTGACATTTCCATCGCCAGCCCTGGACTTATTAATGACATCTCATGGGAGCCAATCCTCATACAATATCATCTGATCACCTACCAATTATACTAACTCTGGATATGCCGTCGAAACTCATCCATCCCGACAAGAAGACGTACACCAACTTTTGTTAGTCTCACCTCCCCAAGTGATGTACGTATGGCTGAAAAACAACTCAGACGGATTATTCTCACTGCAGCTAAGAGATACACTCCAACAGGCCGCATTCCCAGCCTAAAACCCAACTTCCCAACATCTGCGGCTAAATTGGCAAAAACAAGGGATCAACTTAGAAGTGCAGACCCAAGTGACCCACGGATTAATGACCTTAATTACATCATAGTCAAACAGGTCAACGACCACAGGAGAGGCATATGGCACTCACATCTAAGAAAACTAAATTCCAACACTGGTGTGAGCAAACTATGGAACACTGTTAGAAACCTATCAAACCCCACTAAAACTCAAGGGAGGCTTTCGATCAAGTTTGGCAACTCTAGCGTGAGCGACGACAAGAAATGCGCAAACCTATTCAACAAACAATTCGTCGAACACCCAACTAAGGATAAACTCAAGCGCAAAATCACACGAGACATCCAAAACACTAAGGTAGATGCACATCACCACCACAGAAGTTGCCATGGCCATAAATAATGCCAAAAATTCAAAAGCACTTGGTCCAGACGGTATAGCAATGATCATGCTCAAACACCTCGACACACCGGCCTTACAATATATTACTGCCACGATGAACCTTTCGTTACGAACATTCATCATAGCAGAAATTTGAAAGAGAGGCCGTATCATACCGTTACCCAAACCTGGTAAACAACACTGCTTGGGAGAATCCTACCGACCAATCACGCTTCTATCTCCTGTGGCAAAAATATTGGAATCGCTGATTCACAAGACTCTTGCAAGGGGGTGGCACTCCCTACAAATTTCTTGTAGAAAGGGATGCATGATTGATGATTTGCAATCGCACACATTTGGAAAATATTTTAAACGCAAAATTCCATTATACAGAGTAGGACGGAACTAATGCAAAATCAGCTGAGTATCCCATCTTTGGGTATGTATTGGTGCCTTTTCTCGCTTTTTTTTTAGATGTATTGGTGTGACATTTCGTAAATTTAGGGCTACCAGCATCCAGAAATAGCATAATTTTCGGGCTGTCCTACTCAATGTTGACAGTAAAATGAACACCGAACTAAATTCTTTCATCCAGTTTGCGTTCAGTTTCGTTTTTCTTCTCTTTCATTTTTACACCCATCATATAAACGGTTATATATGAGTCTCTGTTTCGCAATTTCTCACAACTTTAATGTGCACGGATAGAAGAAATTCAACACATTCAGAAAGATGCGCTATAGAGTCACTTATAAGGAGTGCCTGGGCTTGGTATATTTCTAACATCGTTGACTCTTGTGACGCATATACAACTCACAGAACACCAACACGGCTTCAGAAAAATGCACAGCACCACCACTGCACTGGACCGAATCATGTCTAAGGTCTTCAATGGGATCAACCAGCCCCAGCCGTTTAAGCGTACCATTCTTGTGGCTTTAGATCTGTCGAAAGCGTTTGACACGGTGAACCACTCGCTCATATTGGCGGATCTCCGCAATTCATCCACATCGCCGCATATAGTCAAATAGATCGCAAACTACCTTGCCGGACGTCGATCCAGCACCGAGTTTAGAAATGGGAAAATTAAACTAAGAAGGATAAAACAAGGAGTACCACAAGGCGGGGTACTTTCCTCCACCTTGTTCAACCTATACCCACCTCACCTGAAGGAATCGACATTGTATCTAGGCTGACGACTGCACCCACCATCATGACATCTGGGTTCCGTAGTGTTGTAGAGAACGAAGCTCCTTTTGCCGTATATACCACTCAAAGATTCAGGTAGTGTGCTTGTTTGTGAACCGAGTAACGGCATATGTACTTGTGACTGTTGCCGCTCACCTAGTGAGCGAATTACGGTCGCTAATCTCGCTTTTGAGCCATTTGGTTTCCTGGATTGCAAATCTGCTAAGCTTGTATATTTCGACATGTACCAGGAGGGCCCTTAGGACCCCCGGTATATTCAAGGAGAGTAAATTCTAGGATTCGAAAGTGTACTCAATTATTCATTCTACTTAAGGAGGTTTCGACTTATGTTTGACGTAACACGCAGTTACAGTGCTTGGACTGTGTACAAGAAAGAATTAATGTATTAATTCATAATAGCAAAAATTTCATTTAGTTTATGTTCAATTATGTTTCGGTAAAATTAAATAATCCCGGAGGCGTATTTAGGAACCCTAGTTCAGTTCGTCCCCAAGCAGGTGACGAAATCGGTTAGCTTTTCTAGTGGCTAAGTACCAAAAAACCCTCGTTCAACTCGCCCCCACACAAGGGGACGAACTCGCATAGGGTTTCGAGTACATTTTGCGTCGAAAACAGCCAAAAACCCTCGTTCAACTCGTCTCCACACAAGGGGACGAAATCGATTAGCTTACTTTAGGACAAATTTACTTGAAAAATAAAAATGTTTTGTTAAGAAAATTGCAAGGTGGGGATAATGCTTTTTTAGATTGTGTTGGTGCTTCTGTTTCTCTTGTCATTCAATGTATTCAGTAAAATAAGAGATCTTTACCGCTTATCTGACTGGGACTAAATCAAAAGCATTTCCGCTTTACATATTGCAAATTTTAGGTCTGAGATCCGGAAATTATGCTGTTCAGATAAGGTTGTTACTAGTAGCAGTGAGAGAAAATAAAATAAATTGAAAAGTCAATAATTCAAAATTTTCGTTTTTCTAATTTGATTTTTACACATGTTTAATCTCCATTTAAAAAATTCATAAGTTACACAAAACAAAAATTCTTAGTGTTTTTTTCGGTGGTGGTTCGTTGTCTTCAATGTTCTTGGATAAATTATGTAAACGTTTTTTTGTTTTTTTTTTATTATGATTTTTAGTTGGTCGGCCAGATGGTATCCTGCTGCTTGAACCGTTTCTGGTTTTGCGTCGACTATAAGTAGTAGGTTGTACCCTTATTTTGCGAGTTCGTTTTTGAGCAGTTTTCGATGTCATAAATGAAATTATTTGTGACGGTGTTTGCAAGTTTTCGAGAACTGTAACGAATTTCGCGACTTGCTTTGTCGCTGTAATGTCAACGTTATGCTCAAGAACAGTTCCTAAACGCGAAACTTCGTTTTTAATTTTTATTATGTTATCAGTTAATTCGGTTCGGTCTTTGGGATCAATAGGGCAATTAAATTGATTCCACACATTTTCAAAAGGGATATTTCTAGTTTGGCTAGAGCTCGATTTGCCTTCTTCCTCTACCTCGAACTCCGTAGCAATATCCTTAAAAAAACATTGGGAACATTGAGCGGTAAATGTTTAAATAGAGATTAAACATGTAAAAAAAATTTCATTAGAAAAACGAAAATTTTGATTTATTGACTTTTAATTTTATTCTATTTTCTCTCACTGCTACTAGTAACAACTTTATCTGAACAGCATACTTTCCGGAGCTCAAACCTAAAATTTGCAATATGTAAAGCGGAAATGCTTTTGATTTAGTCCCAGTCAGATAAGCGGAAAAATCTCTTATTTTACTGAATACATTGAATGACAAGAGAAACAGAAGCACCAACACAATCTAAAAAAGCATTATCCCCACCTTGCAATTTTCTTAACAAAACATTTTTATTTTTCAAGTAAATTTGTCCTAAAGTATGTATTCATATAATAGTCCGAGCCGTGATGGTAAAAAACCGGGGTTTTCGAACTGTCGGAAATTAACCATCTTAAAAGTTGCGTTTAGTTACGGTGATATCGAAACGGTTGGTCAGCCGAAGCAAAACTTGACCAGTATAGCGTAATTAGACGTAATTAGACGCAAAAATTAGAGGTGTTCGGGGGTATGGGTAACTGTCGGATCGAACCTATTTTATTCGATAGAGGACCTCTCCGTGAGTCTAAAAACATTGGTCAGCCGAGCCGCAACCTGACCGAAGGGTTCGGCCAACCAGTTTAAAGGTGCAAATTTTTTAGGTGCGATGGGGTTTTCGGAACTGTCGGATCAAACCTATTCTATTCGATAAAGGACCGCCCCCTGATGCAAAAAATACTGGTCAGCCGAGCGGCAACCTGACCGAAGGGTTCGGCCAACCAGTTCGAAATTACCAATTTTGACGGGTCGATGGGGTTTCAGAACTGTCGGATCAAACCTATTCTATTCGATAGAGGGTCACTCCCTGATGCTAAAAACATTGGTCAGCCGAACCGCAACCTGACCGAAGGGTTCGGCCAACCAGTTCGAAATTACCAATTTTGACGGGTCGATGGGGTTTCAGAACTGTCGGATCAAACCTATTCTATTCGATAAAGGGTCACTCCCTGATGATAAAAACACTGGTCAGCCGAACCGCAACCTGACCGAAGGGTTCGGCCAACCAGTTTGAAAGTAACAATTTTGACGGGTCGATGGGGTATCAGAACTGTCGGATCAAACCTATTCTATTCGATAGAGGGTCACTCCCTGATACTAAAAACACTGGTCAGCCGAACCGCAGCCTGACCGAAGGGTTCGGCCAACCAGTTCGAAAGTACCAATTTTGACGGGTCGATGGGGTATCAGAACTGTCGGATCAAACCTATTCTATTCGATAGAGGGTCACTCCCTGGTGCTAAAAACACTGGTCAGCCGAACGGCAACCTGACCCAAAGGTTCGGCCAACCAGCTTGAAAGTACCAATTTTGACGGGTCGATGGGGTATCAGAACTGTCGGATCGAACCTATTCTATTCGATAAAGGACCGCCCCCTGATGCTAAAAACACTGGTGGTCGGCTGACCAGTGTTTTTAGCATCCTGACCGAAGGGCTCGGCCAACCAGTTTAAAGGTGCTAATTAATTAAGTGCGTTCGGGGTTTCAGAACTGTCGGATCAAACCTATTCTATTCGATAGAGGGTCACTCCCTGGTGCTAAAAACACTGGTCAGCCGAACCGCAACCTGACCGAAGGGTTCGGCCAACCAGCTTGAAAGTACCAATTTTGACGGGTCGATGGGGTATCAGAACTGTCGGATCGAACCTATTCTATTCGATAAAGGACCGCCCCCTGATGCTAAAAACACTGGTCAGCCGACCCGCAACCTGACCGAAGGGCTCGGCCAACCAGTTTAAAGGTGCTAATTAATTAAGTGCGTTCGGGGTTTCAGAACTGTCGGATCAAACCTATTCTATTCGATAGAGGGTCACTCCCTGGTGCTAAAAACACTGGTCAGCCGAACCGCAACCTGACCGAAGGGTTCGGCCAACCAGTTCGAAAGTATTAATTTTGACGGGTCGATGGGGTATCAGAACTGTCAGATCAAACCTATTCTATTCGATAGAGGGTCACTCCCTGGTGCTAAAAACACTGGTCAGCCGAACGGCAACCTGACCAAAGATTCGGCCAACCAGCTTGAAAGTACCAATTTTGACGGTTCGATGGGGTATCAGAACTGTCGGCTCGAACCTATTCTATTCGATAAAGGACCGCTCTGTGATGCTAAAAACACAGGTCGGCCAAACCGCAACCTGACCGAAGGGTTCGGCCAACCATTTTGAAGGTACTTATTTTCTAGATGCTATACATACACATATGTTTATATAGCTTCATATTTTTTTGACTAGAAATCTCTGTCCTCGCTAGTATTCAACGCGTCTAATCTGTTTCAAGCATTAAGCTTTTTACAGACTATAGAAGATTTTTCGTAATGTTGAGATTTTACAAAATCTAGGCGAAAATCTTCTAGATTTGCCATACATTTTCATAGATTTTGTACGGAGATTATAACAAAAACAACAAAAATAAATAATTACCAATAAATAATATCCAAACATATAGATTTATTTAATACTAATAAATTTGAATTAAAAAGCTTCATTCTAACTTTGTTCGACTAATTACATTTGTTCTATTATTTACACATGAATCTACATGCCTTATACCTTTTTACTATTTTTCTTTCTTCCATTCTGAATTATAATTATTTGAATATTTATTAATTAATAATATAATTAAATTTTAATATTATTTACTAGCTTTAAGGTCACCAGCAAATTATACCACTATTATATTATAAGGACTCAAGTCCGTTTATATTTGATAAATAAATAAATAAATAAAAATCCCGGAGAAAACCCTTACAAAATCATGGTGAAGTGTGGTGAGCTTCGCATTTGATAATACTACAGTAGAGATCATCTAATCCATTTTCCGATTCGCTCATGGTTTTGTACTTAAAAGTTTGATGTTTCTACTTAATGACGAACTATTAATTCCTATAAGATAGATTCTGCTTCTTGTTTTAACAAATTAATATAAATAGCAATTTCGTACAAGAAATTGTCGGAATTTGCAATTTAGACGGATTGTACTGTACTGTCAAGTCGTGGAACAAGATTACGACCATTGTGTGAACAGCATACAGGATTACATAATCTACCTAGATTTTGCGGCCATATGTGAAAAGTCTATTAGGTACTTGTCCGAAACCGGATTTCCCTCCCACTAGAAGTGTATGAGTACACGTAGCCTTCATTCATAATTTCAGTGATCATTCATAAATCCCAAGCCTGCGCACACACAATCAAAAAACAAGCATTTTAGAAAACAACAAAAAACAACCCAAAATGTATGTATGGTTCACCCCACTGTGGCAACCAAGTATGTATAAATAAACTTTTTTTCCAAATTTTCACACTCATAATGCCCTTAACCCAGCGCGTACATTAAGCTGTGTAATGCCGCGTCCACACGGCGTCAACGACAATTTGTTTGATTAAACTTTTCCCTCGCACTTATCGCAAGTTGGAAACAAGTCGTCCAACTTCTGTTCACCCGCACGATTAGTCTTCAAATTCGTTTGAATATCAAAAATTGGAAAAAAAATTATATCGTGCGAACGGCCTTAAGCTCGAACACACGACGACGCATATTCCCGGGGTCATCATGTCGACGAGACGGAAAAATTCATGGCATCGCAAAAGGTATGAATCGTATTTATGTACATACATACATATACATAGATACGAGTTCTTGTGTAGAACTGGATTTGTAGAATGAGCCAAATTTATTCCTTTTGATGATTTTAAGAAACGTATTTTCGAAAGGGAAGCGTAAACTATCCATTGTAGTGACAATGAAAATTGTTTTATTAGCCGAAACAAATTAAACCAAAATATGGCCATCGAACGCAAAAATTATTATGGGAAAACAGTCCCCCGCGATTAAAGGTTCGAAACCCAGTGGCAGCTCGTATACAATAATACTGGGAGTTCACAAAAAAACAAAAATAAATACATACGACATCAACCCATCAACTCAAAATCTATTTTAACGTATACGTAAGACTACTTTTAATTAAAATTATTTTATTATAATATCAAAGCATAGGTAAAGCATACATACGTACATACTAAATTTTGCGAAAATGATCACTTCCTCAAGCCTGTTTTCCTGCATCTCCTTGTAACTGAGAACAAAAATCTAGATTTTATAACTAAAGAATCACTGCGATTTTCACATAACAGTCAAGAAAATATATAAAATTTTACGAATCAGCAGCACACCAAAATTTATTTTTTATCATTTACTTGGCATTAAATTTTTCCACAAAATGCTTTTTCATCGCAAAGTTCAGACAAGGCAAAACTCCTATTAGAATATTTAGCATTAATTTTTTGTCTTTAGAAAAGTTCTTGTTAAAACATTTCTAAAGTTAAAATCTCTACTCATTTTTATATTCTTGCATTGAAAATACTCAACCAAAATTCATATACATTCGGTTCATCACCAAGTGGTGTGCTGTGCAGGCTGTGCACGACTTAAGGTTTGTGTTCGTAGAGACGACTCATGGGATGATCGCTCAGCGATCGAAGTTAAAACACCGGTTTTGAGTGCTATATGCGTATATTTTCTATACAGACATGTATAGTCCATAGTCGATACTAGGAGAGTAGAACCACAGAGCCAATTAACTAGACAGAGATGCCAACTCCATATAAGCACTTGTCCCAAGTAAAATTTCAAGTTGGACGCATCATGCGTCCAAAGAGAAACGATTTCGCCAGAAATAAAGTCTTCTCTTGAGTAGAGAGTATTTTCGTCTCTTATATGTCATTCTATTTCGCGTCGCTCTCACGTAGCTCCTTTTGTTTATGTGCGTTGTGCGTATCACATTTTGTTTATTCGCGTTGCTACGGAAACAGTATGTACACGTTGGCCGCGGTTGGCCGATTGGCGATAATTTAATGTGTGGACGCGCGTGGACGTTTTAATTATGAGAGAGAAGACAATACAAATAGCACAGGCAATAAACGTATGTAAGAATCATAATAATAAGACGTTTGCTAGTAATTGGACATTTTTTGACTGGATGAAAATCGACGAATGTGCATATGAATGAAAATGTTTTTGATGTTGAAACGATGTTCATTGAAGATTGCAATGATTACTATACAATTGATATACTGATTTTATTGCTTGGCTGCAAGTTTCATGAAATACGTACTTATGTAAAATATGTCTGAAGATACATATGTGTACATAACAAAAGGAATATTTAATTGGATTATTTTTAATTATTATGCGACATTCAAATTTCGCAACGATTTAAAAAATATGTACGTGTACGATACATCACCTTGGTAGAAGTTAGAGAAAATTAAGATGTGTACATAAGAATAAATTTATTGGTTTTGGGTACCAAACAAATTAATTGAAGTTCTGAAGAAACTGAGTTGTCTATCCGATTGTAATGCACTGAATTTTGTTTCTTACATAAATTTGCTGTGATTTTGACTTTATCTTTAAACGTCTGTAGCACACAGAGGATTGAGAATGGCGGGGTATGTCATGTACATATTTTGTGATGAAAGTGCGACAGCGTTTGCCACAAAGTCTCATAATATAAGGAATCATATAAAAAACTTTAACGCAGTTGTAGACATGCAAAAAAAATAAAACTTTTGTCTTTTCGATAAATTCTTACTCATAAATTTATATTATGCTATCCCATATACATATGTATGTACTTATTCCCAAATATGAATTCTCCTTTATATTTTTATATTTTGTCTTCAATTTATGTACACACCATTGGTTAACATATGATATGAGAGCGTATCATCCCGATTTCTTTTATTTCTTGATTCGCACTTTTGCACAATGCATCACAATATACCCCACCCGCGAAAAATAAGATACATATGATTTGGAAAAAAATAATTGGATGAATGTATGCGAAACTTTGTATTAATTAGACACTCATTGATTAATGAAATAAATAAGATATAAGATCGATTACACGATGAAATATGAAATGAAGATCAAATTGGGAAAACTGCAATTTTACAGCGAATTTTCTCGGCGTTGAAGTGTTTTAGTCCAGTACAATAGGTTCAAAATAGCCCCAAACCCAAACATCGAAAAAGAAAAGAAATTTTTGATGCCAAATTGTTGAATACACTGCCCAATATATGCAGAAGAAAGTTACACTAATTTGCGCCATGGGTTAAGGGGGGAGGGGGTTGCAAAGGGGAGAAAATTCAGCTTTTTGCAAATATCTGGAAAACTAGGAATCTGACCTTAAAATGTCCTGAGAACGAAACAAACTACACAAAATTACCTTTGTAATGATATATAACAGTCTAGACGTTTTCTCGGAAAATTATACCCTAGACCCAAAAGTATATAGAGAATTTCCATTTTTTGAGTTTTACATTTCACACTGTAACTCTTGATAGAATAGACCTAGGGTGACAGGATCTTGTTCATTATATTACCAACAAAATTTACTTGATTTAAACCAAAAATTAGAGTGCTCCGACCATTGACGCCCCTCTCACTCCTCCTAACATTTTTCAAAAAAGCATGCCCGTAGCTTCTTTTCAAATTGTGCCAACCAGATCAAATTTGGTGGGATGCCTATTCTAAGCCCCATTATGCTCCTTACCAAAAATTATTACCATCTGATCAAAACTAAGGGTACCCCCCATACAAACTGAACCAAAATTCTAACAAATTTTACATTTTTTCACTTCTAAATTCTATTTAAAATGGAAAAATAAAATTTATCTCTTAGAACGTCATTATAACAGTTAATTGTAGTCTTCTGAATGTATGTTCAAAAGTTTGCATCAAAGCGTGCACTACAAGTATCAACAAATTGGATTTGAAGGTCATTGGTACTAGTTCTAAGGCTATTTCCGAATATATCGAGTAACGTGTACTACCAACCTTCAAACCCGATTTTTCGTACTTGTAAGGCACGCTCTAGTACAAACTTTTGAATATACATTAAGAAGACTACAATTAACTGTTATAATGACGTTCTAAGAGATAAATGTTATTTTTCCATTTTAGATAGAATTTAGAAGTGAAAAAATGTGAAATTTGTTAGAATTTTGTTTCACTTTGTATGGGGGTACCCTTAGTTTTGATCGGATGGTAATAATTTTTGGTAAGGAGCATAATGGGGCTGAGACTAGGCACCCCACCAAATTTGATCTGGTTGGCTCAATTTGAAAAGAAGCTACGGGCATGCTTTTTTGAAAAATGTTAGGAGGAGTGAGGGGGGCGTCAATGGTCGGAGCACTTCAATTTTTGGTACAAACCAAATAAATTTTGTAAGTAATATAATGAACAAGATTCTGTCACCCTAGGTCTATTCTATCAAAAGTTACAGTGCGAAATGTAAAACTCAAAAAATGGAAATTCTCTATATATTTTTGGGTCTAGGGTATAATTTTCCGAGAAAACGTCTAGAGTGCTATATATCATTACAAAGGTAATTTTGTTTAGTTTGTTTCGTTCTCAGGACATTTTAAGGTCAGATTCATAATTTTCCAAATATTTGCAAAAAACTGAATTTTCTCCCCTTTGCAACCCCCTCCCCCTTAACCCATGGCGCAAATTAGTGTAACTTTCTTCTGCATATATTGGGCAGTGTATTCAACAATTTGGCATCAAAAATTTCTTTTCTTTTTGGATGTTTGGGTTTTGAGCTATCTGTACTAGACTATTTGTGTTTTGTAAAATTCTCAGATTATATGTAATTTTGTGTTAACAAATTTCGAAGATGTACAGATAGAAGAAATAGACAAATATGTCTCGTATTTCTATACATACATAATGAACATGCATACACCCTAAATATTGTGTTTCTTCAAAAGAGGTGTCTTCCGCCAATTCAGTTTTCCCTTGGATATTAGATTTTTTGTCGCGCTTCATTGAGTTTTTATCAAATTCGAGTAATTTATTAAATACATGCTCTCTGTGATAATACAAAACGGACTTACTGATTAATAATATAAAATAGGACAAGAAATTACAAAACATTGCAGTATTTATTTTTATATTTAAACGGATGCCATTTATATTTTCACGAATTGTTGATCTCCGTGTATTCTACAAATTAGGTTTAGTTGTCGTTGAGTGCAGTACTAGACCGTTGAGTTATCGCGGCATTTGCAGTGCAACAACCGTTACACTAAATTATTATTATTTCTTTGTTATTTAACACTCTGTTCGCATATATGTTTTAAAATATCGCTTCGATGTATTTAAAAATATTAAAGAATGTGAATTCATAACTTGAAAATACATTTAGAAGTGTTGATATCAGAATCGCGAAAGGCAAATTTAACTAATTGGAGGTAGGTAGTATGTATAGGGGGGCCAAACGAAACCTACAAACTTCAGTCACTTTTTTATATATATTTTTTTTCCTTTTTGCTTTTTCTTATTTAGTTTTTAGAAGTTTCCATGGATATGCAGTGCACGTCTTGAAAATATTTTTTTCTATTTTCGTCATAATAATGAATAGCTTTTTGCAGTAAAACTGTGCTAGGGAATACAAAGCATTACGTTTTGTAATGAAAAACAAGCTCAAACGCACATGGATGCACCGAGCCAAATGATTGGCATCTGTCTCAGTGTATTTCTCATAATAAATTAGCATAACATAAATTTCATACATAAAAAATAAAAAAATATAAATAAAACAAGTTGGTATATTACGCTTTCAGGTCCCCAAGGGAAATTTTTCTTGTTCTTCTTATCGACACTAGCGACACTTATCTTACCGTCCGCCATATAGCGGACACATAGCGGAAAATATCGGAAACATCAAAAATTTCCCTTGGGGACCTGAAAGCGTAATGTACCGCGGATGACCTTCAATTAAACAAAATGAATATGTTCTCAGAACTGCCCCATTTCAGCTATCATTTCAAAAAGCTTTGTATTATAGTATTAAGTTTTGATAATGGGCATTACAAATATGTATAGATTTATTTGAATTATATTTTTAAAAATGAATTCAAAACACCTTAAATGTCTTTGCTTATATATTTTAATTTGGATGGATTTAGACTTTCGTGTCACCCTCAGCGAGTACCTACAAAATTGATACTAAACTAAAAAAAAAATCACGAGTTTCTTGTTTTTCATTTTATATTAGGCACGTTTTATTGTGTTTATCCCGTGCAGGTTTGGGTAGAACTTCATATAAAAAAAATTACACTTACCCAGGTAAAGTTCACGCGTGCAACTACCCTACACGGGATAGAGCTCAAATATAGATGGCGGACGCATAGGGGAAATTTGAGGGAATTTGTCTTTTCAAACCAAATGTGAGAGTTTTTCTCATCACGAGAAAAGATTTTGCAATGAAATAATGATCTTTTGTGATAAAATCCACCACATCTAAAAAATAAGCCGACGAATTTGAGTCAAAGATGCGCAAAAACTGTCAAATGTCAGCTGTTTGGTCTTAACCGGGATGTTACCCGTGATCGTTTTTTTCGAGTCAGATTTACCCGCGATGCGAAAAAAAACGTCGCTATTATGAAAGTTTCATGATTTTCCTATTGATTAATTATTATTGTACTCGCTGAGGCAGACATAAAAGTTAAGTTCATCCAAATAAACATTATAAGCAAAGTCATCTTATGATCCTAAGTCAATTTTATCAAGAGTTACAGTGCGAAATGTAAAACTCAAAAAATGTAAATTCACTATAATACTTTTGGGTCTATGGTATAATTTTCTGAGAAAATATCACAAAGCTAATTTTGGGTAGTTTGTTTCGTCTTCAGAGCTTTTTAAGGTCAGACTCATACTTTTCCAGATATTTGCAAAAAACTGAATTTTTATCCCTTTGCCACCCCCTCCCCCCTTAACCCATGGCGCAAATTGGTGTAACTTTTTACTGCGTATATTGGGCAGTGTATTCAACAATTTGGCATCAAAAATTTCTTTTTTTTTATGTTTGGGTTTGGGGCTATTTTGAACCTATTGTACTAGACTATAGTAGGAGTAGCCTGTAAGTTCTAAGTTGTAAAGTGAACGACACAATAAATGTGATCACCGCGTTTTCATTAAACCAGTCGTAGGCCATCTTACAAAACTCAAGTCCAAATCACTGTAATGAGCCGAAAATTAGGCTTTTTAGAATCTCGGGATCTGCTGCCGCTTTATTTTATCCATAAATTAAATTGGATTAAGGAATTGGGAGGGTTTTCTGCGGATGAGACCCTAAAAATAAAACAAGACTTCACGGGATGCTCATAAATCTGTAAGGGTTTCGGCATGGAATGGTTTTTATAATTACGAAAAATTTTAAAAACATTCCTCCTTATAATCCTAAATTTTCAAATTTTGCTCATATGGAAAAATGTGAGGAAGATGTGAAAAATTAAGACTCATATCGTTTTCTGCCCCCTAAAATTCTTCTTCCAATAAAGGAAGGAATCGTCGTCAAGTACTTTGAGTACGGGGAAAGGTTATGCTTCGTCGAATAGATGATGCTCAACTTAGGTGCCTCATACAAATCACCGTTTCGTAAAATAAAAACTGATTTTTCATGCCAAGTCACGATTTTCGATGACTTTCATAAAAAGTGCGGGTAACGATAAAAAAATTTCGATTGTATTGGTAGCTTACTGAAACAAGTTGTGCAATCAACCCTTACAGTATTGACCACCTAATGCGGGACACCCTGTATAGTGCTTGCAATATTATATACACTCCTCTATATGTAACGTTGACTCGAAGTAGCCTATAAACGGCTGAGTGAACGCACCATACCCACAAGGGGTTACGGTACAGAGAAGAAGATACGCGATCCTTATATGAGTGTGAAATACATAATTATCATTCTAAAATGAGGAACAATTTCCCTTTCCTACTCAATATTTTTTGTAATTTTATTTTAAATAGAAAAAGACCCGTTACGAATTGTAATTGTATGGACACAGACTTATCGTCGATTAGCTTCCTATATAAAAGCTCTGAAAGTAACACAAAGCTCATCAATTTCTAACAAAAAAAAATTATCCTGCTTACTTCGACTAGCCGCAGTGTACCCGGAAAGTAAGCACATCGTACGGTAAATACTGTACGAAAAATCAGATCAAAATCATGAACAATGGTGCGTAGTCGATTCCAGGGTTAAGAATCACTATAAAATTTGAAAACGCAATACACTCATCAAATGCAAGAATTTCTTGTTTTTTCTTTTCACGATACAGTCTTGACTCGGTAACCCGGATCACCTTTAATCCGGATCATTAAAAGTTACCACCATGTATTCTATAGTCCGGATTTTGGCAGGAAATGTTGACTTTACACTCCGGATATTTATGATGTTCAAGGTGTAATGGCAGATTTGGTCTCGTACTTACTTATGGGGCAGTTTGAGCAAGAACACGGTGAATACTTTTAAAAATACATTTATCGATATTTTATCCTCTTTTTAATTTGTTTCGGCGGTTTTTCTACAGAAAAAAAATGATTGCACTTATCCGGATGTTTGGTCTTGGTCCGGATTTCCCCTTCCAATAATTAATCCGGATGATCGAGTCAAGACTGTACTTGAAAATTCGATTAAAAAATCACATGAAAAAAATCCATTTAAAATTTCATGAAAAATGATATCCCTCTTTATAATGTGAATTCTCCATCGTCCTTCTAATTCATCAACAAATAAGAAATACATTCTTGCTTGCTTTGCCAATCATAAGAATGCAATAGATACGCACATAATTACAAACCTATGAATACCTTCGCATCTACAACGCGTACTCCATGACAACGGCAGTTGTTTACAATTGAGAGGATTACTAAATTTGAATATCGTTCTCTCAATCAACGTTGCCGCAATGTAGCTAAAAATATCTTTCCGGTATGCACGGACCTACATGGGACTACATAGCACTACGTGGCAAACTCGCGGCACCACGCGGGGTACACATAGATTGTTGAAGAGAACAAATGAGCTCTCTTCGCATGGAGGTACGAATTGCAAGGCAACGTGTAGCTTCTCTTTGTTCGATTGAAATGATGTAAAATTATGGTGCCATTTATTTGTACTACGTGAACTATCTGTGTACTTATTCGGCTGTGGTAGAACCATTCAAAAAATATTTAAATACGGCTCGAAATTGGATGCAAAACAACGATCGCTGAGCGATGATCCCATGAGTCGTCTCTACGAACACAAACCTTTCTTCTTCTTCCTTGCCTCGTTCTTTATACCGCTCCATGGTTCCGCGTTGCTCGACCTGCGGTGTAGGCACATCGCCCGTTTTGGCGATAATTTCTCAGCATATTTCTACAGGCAGCTCTATCTTGGATCGTGTCATCGCCGAGACCAATGCGTTGTTGTTGCTTTTTCATTTGACACATCCAGTTGTTCTTCGGTCTGCCTCTGGCCTTGGGTCCATCAAGTGGAACTTCCATTGATATCGCTCTCTTTGCGGGGTTCTCAGGCGGACGCCTTTGAACATGGCAATACCAATCCATTCGTCGGTCTTCGAGCTTTTCGGTGATTGATTGGTCTATGGACAAGCTGCCTCGGATGTAGCTACTCTTGATGTGGTCCCTTTTGGTTACACCAACTGACATGCGTAACATTTTCATTTCAGTCGCTGTCATTTCTTTCGCGTAACCTTCATACATGGTCCAGCATTCTGATCCATACATGAGTGCGGGACGTACAACCGTTTTGTACAACTTGCCCTTTAGCTTCAGTGGCATTTTCTTATCGCAGAAAACTCCAGAGTTTTCTCGCCACCTCATCCACCCAACCTTTGTGCGATGTTTGATGTCATCATCGCATGTAGCTCCGCTGTTCACCATCGAGCCAAGGTACTTGAACTTGGTACAAGACTTAAGCTGCTCTCCTTTGACATACATTTCTGGTATCGGTGCATTTGGGTCTGAGAATTGGCAGCATAAGAACTCAGTCTTTGTTATACTTACCCTCAGTCCATGCTCCTCCAGAATGTCGCACCATTTTGTAAGCGCAGCTTGCAAGGCAACGATGTTTGGGCTACTGAGGACTATATCATCCGCAAAAAGAAGAGATATTTCTAGGCCGTCGGAGACACGTGTTAATAAGTAGCACATGATGATGTTGAAGAGCAACGGACTCAATACACTGCCCTGGTGTACTCCGACATTCACCGGAAATTCTTCTGATTCACCGGCTGTGCATCTAACCTTAGTCGTAGCTCCATCATACATGTCTCGTATCATCCTGACGTATGCCTCGGGGACATTAAGTGCTCTCAAGGCCAACCATATCAGATCACGAGGAACTCTATCGAATGCCTTCTCCAAATCGATGAACACAAAGTACAAGTCCTTTCGTGCTGCTCTATACTTTTCCATCGCAACACGAATGCACTGAATCGCATCGACTGTAGATCGACCTTCAACAAAGCCGCATTGATTGTCATTCAACCGCACAATCTTTCTCAATCGGTTGCAGACAACTCGCTCGTAGATCTTCAGTGTATGAGGTGTTAACTTTATAGCCCTATAGTTGTTGAGTTTGCGTGAGTCTCCCTTGTTCTTATAGAAAGGAAGAAGAAAACTTTCCCTGAAAGCATCAGGCATCGGTTGCCCACCTTTGATTTTGTTGAAGAGAACTGTGAGCCAACTAAGCCCGACATTTTCCATTTTCAACCAAAATTCCGCGGGGATTTTGTCCGGGCCGACTGCCTTTCCGCGTTTCATCTGATGCATTGCCTCCATCACCTCTTCCTCTGAGATATCTTCAATATTTGTGGTATTCGGCTCAACATCTTGAAAAGCTGCTCGAGGAAATTCTTCATTTAGAAGTTCGTCAAAATACTCTCGCATCCTGCTACAAATTGCCGTATCGTCAATCAGCAACATTCCTTGCGAGTCCTGTATCTGCGTCAATTTCCATAAGGCCTTCCATTCTTTTACACCTTTTGGAGAAAGGTTGTGTTTTTGGCACTAGTGTGTGGAAATAAGTAAATTTATGGACTTTCCTTTTACGTCCGCCGGCTATCTCCAGACGCGGCAACCCATACACACACACACTAACCTATGGGAGGTCTTGTTGATGTTAAAACGTGCCTCAGGCTTCAGATGTCATGGTTGCCTGCGACCTTCGCATACTAGCGGCCAAGCACCCT
Source organism: Microchrysa polita (assembly GCA_949715475.1). Classification (NCBI taxonomy): domain Eukaryota; kingdom Metazoa; phylum Arthropoda; class Insecta; order Diptera; family Stratiomyidae; genus Microchrysa; species Microchrysa polita. Next base: position 41,567,169 of record OX454415.1, on the reverse strand, counting down.
CTTGACCATGCATCCCTCGGCGCATGCTGATCCACCTTGGATTAGGTCCCTTTTTAGTCGCCTTCTACGACACGCCGGGAAAGGCGGTGGCATTATTCGCGACCCATGCCACAGGGTATTACGAACACAAACCTTTATTTGTACACAAATTCTAGTGTAGATTTTGCACTATCCCCTCGCCCGAAAACCCGTCACATATCTGATTTTGGAGCGAGTGCACCAGTTCATATGACTTTGCACCAACACTGTAGGTATTACGTGTTGGTCGCTGGTCGAGAGATAGATTCATTCAATGCATGGCTTGGGTATATCGTATGTGCATATATGTACGTACGCTTCTTATAGTATGTTGCGTCGAGCGGTTTAAAGGGTAATTGCTGCCAAAATTACCATTAGGTATTAAAAAATTTATTATTTTATTATTGGAAAGAACTCATATGCGTTAGTATTGAAAAAAAACAACATGGAGAGACATACGGTTGAGCAACGAGTTCAAATAATACAAATTTGCACGCGGAATAATAATTCGATTGTCGAGGCACAGCGCGTGTATCGACGAACGCGCCATGTAAGAGTTGCTCCCTCGAGATCAACGATTCGCAGTGTTGTTCGCCGTTTTCGAGGACAAGGAACCTTTAATAGCCCTCAACAAACCCGGAGACCACGTGCGAGGACGGACGAAATCATTGAGCGGGTGGAAGCCAGCGTCGAATCAGATGCAACAACATCCACCCGAAGAAGGTCGTTTCAATTGGGTATATCACAAACAACATTACAGCGTATTTTACATGGATGCAACATGTTTCCTTACAAGACACAATTTGCGCAGCACTTGCAGCTTCCTGATTACCAACAACGATTAGCGTATGCCATTCAATCCCAGCGATTGTCCAGAGAAGAAGGATTCATTTATCGTCTTAACATGTCGGATGAGGCACATTTCTTATTGAACGGCTTCGTCAACAAGCAAAATTTTAGAACGTGGAGCACAACAAACCCCAGAGACCTACACTAGCGTGAGACATTTTGTGCAAAATATACTGTGTGGTATTCTTCGAGGACGAGAAAGGAGAGGCGGCCCTGACTGTGAACGGACAACGATATCGTGAGATGCTCAACAATGTTATTCGTCCTTTTGTCCAAAACCGACCAGATATGTGGTTTCAGCAAGATGGAACACCTTGCCATACCGCTGCAGCCACAATTTAGATTAACGAACGTTTTCGGCGAAATAGTCAATTCCAGAAGATCTGCAATTAACTGGCCGGCTAGATCTCCAGACTTCATTCCACTAGATTTTTTTCTGTGGGTATACCTTAAGGAGAGAGTCTACAATGATAAACCAAGGACAATTCAGGAATTGAAGCAAAATATTATAGCGGAGATCCGAGGTTTGCAGCCAGAAATATTGCAAAAGGTAATAGAACATACCGTAGAACGATTCCGTCTTTGCGAAGCCGCCCGGGCGGTCAAGTGTCTATTTTTTATGTGAAAATTTCAAAAAAATCGGTTTAGAAATAAAAAAGTTATTCATGGTTTACACTAGTTCACTTTTAATGGCCCACCCTATAGTTTTTTTTTATCCGATTGAGCTGGTAAGCATAATAGAATATACGCATTTCCACATCCAAAGTGGAAAAAAATAAGTATCCTATTCTCGTCTCCGTCACAGATGCAGTGATTGGGAGCAATAATAAGAGTCAGTAGTTTTTAAGCCGAACCGCTACAAACAAACATTCCCATATAAGCCATTTTATATAATTACTATAGTATAGATATAGCTATTACTCATATACATAAATAAATTATATAGTTGAAGAAAAATACGATATTGGGTCCGGAAAAACCCCACATCGCTGGATTGTTGCAGGAGAAATAAAATAAAAATACGGTCGCAATGATATCCCTTTTACTCGCCTTTTACGACACGTCCGGAAAGACGATGGCATTATTCTTGACCCATGCCACAGGACAAATAACTTGACCTTTCACATCCTTTAATTTGTTTCAACCTGGACGAATTGATTAATAATATGATATCTGACTTTGCCATCCGATCTTTTTCAATCCATGATTTTTCAGCAATCGAGAATGTATTTCTGTTTTCAGCTGTAAGCTTTCTTATGGATCCGTTAACGTATCCCCAAGCATCGTTTTTTTTAATAAAGCTTCCTCTGTATCTTCCATGTATCGTAATCGTCCTTACAAAGGACCTCCATACGAGCTGAATTCATGACTCTTCGTGCTTATTTTGCAACTTTCAATATTAACTTGATCACTTCGTTTTATTATTTATTTAGTGATTTATTATTATTTGTTAATTATGAGCGGATCCTGGGCCCATAACCTATTAAAGCTATAAAGCCATCGGAATATCTTTTTTGTATATGTTTATTACTAGAGCCCGGATTTTCGTGCAGTAAAAAATTGAAAAATGTGAAGTAAAAATTCCGAAACGTGCAAAATCGTACAATATAAATTCCCAAATGTGCATTTTGCGTGTAATATCAAAAAACTCTTTTATAGACTTTTAGAAGCTCAGACTTTGGAGCAGTCGAACACGGAAAAGTATACTACAAGAGGACTAGCTCTAATAAAATTAAATAACTTACACTTAAACACGGGACACTTTCAATATTTTAACCTAACGTAAGATTCCCCCCTTAAAATGCTCTCTAGATTAGCCATTTCAATTAGCTTTACTAGTTTCGGATCCATTGCACAGCCTTTGGCTTTATCTAATTCGGGAATGAATCGTTTTCCAAGGGGCAGATGATGTGGCGTTTGACGAAATTTCCATTTGGCGATGGATTTTGTTTAGTTTTATTGTTTTTTACTTGTTGTTTCTTTCTCATTACTTGTGTTCTCTGTCCATTAAACAGTGCACATTTCCATATTTCTGGAAAAAATGTCATGAAATAGGCTCATGAAATGGAAATGTACGTTTACATGAAAAAAACCCTAAAACGTGCAATTTCGTGCTATATACCCTGAAAAATGTAATTTCATGCATTAACGTGCAGCTGCACGAGAATCCGGGCTCTATTTATTATGTAAGGATCTATTTTGAACTGATAGTATATAAAATATAATATACATAATATAATATTTTTATATAAATTTATTTTACATATGATTTCAATGAATGCTATAGTTTAAATAATAAACTAACAGTATTCGACCTGAGCAACTCAATTTTCAGCAAAAATCATCTTCGACATAATGCGCACACTAAATTTCATAGCTGAACCTGCATTTTGTTAAAAAAGGTTAATTTATGTCTTATATTATTATATGATTTATTTTATTTAACTTAAGTATATGAGTAATGGCTATATCTATACTTTCTATAGTAATTATATAAAATGGCTTATATATATGGGAATGTTTGTTTGTAGCGCTTTGGCTTAAAAACTATACTGACTCTTAAAAAATATTTTTTCCAATCACTGCATCTGTGACGGAGACGAGAATAGGATACTTATTTTTTTCCACTTTGGATGTGGAAATGTGTATACATATTCTATTCTGATTATCCTTTAGGATGTTTTTAGCAACCAAGTGGTATATTATTACCTATATACCAAAAAAGCTATTTTATATAATTAGTATAGAAAGTATAGATATAGATATTACTCATACACTTAAGTCGGAAAGGAAATAGGGATGAAATGAAGATTTACAATCTAAATAAGTTTTCATCTAAATGTACTATATGCAACAAATTCGGTCACTAAACGACTGAGTGCTTGTATAAAGCCGACCCAGACCGACCGGAATGTGGCACACACCGCACAAAAGATCGGTCCAATGAATGATACCTTGGAGTCGCACAACCACACTACTGCTGCACGGTTTTTCGTATCAATCTTTTGTGCGGTGTTAGCCACACTCCGGTCGGTCTAGGGCCGGCTTAAGATGAATAAACATAAGTCAAACATGAAAAAACATCTTCCATTTGCCAATGGACCAAACATCAGCTCAATCGGATAAAATAAATACCGTCGTACAGAGGGCTGCGCTCGCAATACGAGGGTTTTGTAGAATTTTGATGCATAGTGAATATTTTTTGTACATATATTTTATTAGCAATAAATAAGTATTGTCCACAACATTAATGAAATGCTTCCTGTAAATCTATTTTTGGATAATCCAAAAATAGATTTACTATTTACCCAGTTTGTATAAAAGTACTCCAAGGCAAATCTACAGGCAGTTTTCGATTTAAGATTTCTGATGGCCTTTGACCAAAAAGAAACTCAGGCAAACGTAAGTATGGCTTGGCTTTATATATGAACTGAATTATTAGCTGTAAATCTACTGTTACTGTTTTTTTAATCAAGGAAAAGCAACTAATATGAAATGATTCCATTGTCTCCCCTGAGATAACAGCCCACGCAAGCTTTCCTATGAGTAGGTATTGGACAAGTATACTTTTGCAGCTATTCAGGGACACCCTGTTAACTTGGTCCTACTAACTTCAAAATAATTGTGGCAAACACTATTACTATTCTATGCATTTCCACCAAATTTCATGTTCATTGTCTCATCAAGTTAAGAGATATGCATTGAAGAAATGCTTAAGAGGCTTCCTTTGCATTGTGAAAGGCCCTTACTATAAATATGTACTTAATTGGCTATATTTCCGGTTTGGATACAGTTATTCGAATGAAAATTCGTAGACATCTCGAAACTGGAAAATTTTAATTGATATGAGATGTACTCGTTTAGATCTTTGATTTAAATACCAATCTGCGATGAAAACTAAAAAAGTCGACTTTTTTCAAACGTTCGGGACACCCTGTTATCTTCTTCCTACCAACTTCTAAGGTATTTGTGCCAAAGATTGTAACCATTCGACACATTCCTACCAAATTTCATGACAATCGGTTGAGCCGTTCGCGAGTTATTTAGTGAACAGACGGACACGGACAGACGGACGGACAAAATCGATTTCATAAGTTTTTTGAAAAAAAAATTTCTAAAAAACCCTAAAAACTAAGTGTACCTCCCATACAAAGAACAACTTTACGTGTTTTTTTTGTGTCCTCAGATCCATTTTTCTGTATCTCTTGCTGTTTTTGAAATAATCGCAAAAAACGCGAATGACCCCCATACCCCCTTTGTTAAGGTTTCGAACCTTTAATCGCGGGGGACTGTTTTCCCATAATAATTTTTCGGCTAATAAAAAAATTTTCATTGTCACTACAATGGATAGTTTACGCTTCCCTTTCGAAAATACGTTTCTTAAAATCATCAAAAGGAATAAATTTGGCTCATTCTACAAATCCAGTTCTACACAAGAACTCGTATCTATGTATATGTATGTATGTACATAAATACGATTCATACCTTTTGCGATGCCATGAATTTTTCCGTCTCGTCGACATGATGACCCCGGGAATATGCGTCGTCGTGTGTTCGAGCTTAAGGCCGTTCGCACGATATAATTTTTTTTCCAATTTTTGATATTCAAACGAATTTGAAGACTAATCGTGCGGGTGAACAGAAGTTGGACGACTTGTTTCCAACTTGCGATAAGTGCGAGGGAAAAGTTTAATCAAACAAATTGTCGTTGACGCCGTGTGGACGCGGCATTACACAGCTTAATGTACGCGCTGGGTTAAGGGCATTATGAGTGTGAAAATTTGGAAAAAAAGTTTATTTATACATACTTGGTTGCCACAGTGGGGTGAACCATACATACATTTTGGGTTGTTTTTTGTTGTTTTCTAAAATGCTTGTTTTTTGATTGTGTGTGCGCAGGCTTGGGATTTATGAATGATCACTGAAATTATGAATGAAGGCTACGTGTACTCATACACTTCTAGTGGGAGGGAAATCCGGTTTCGGACAAGTACCTAATAGACTTTTCACATATGGCCGCAAAATCTAGGTAGATTATGTAATCCTGTATGCTGTTCACACAATGGTCGTAATCTTGTTCCACGACTTGACAGTACAGTACAATCCGTCTAAATTGCAAATTCCGACAATTTCTTGTACGAAATTGCTATTTATATTAATTTGTTAAAACAAGAAGCAGAATCTATCTTATAGGAATTAATAGCTTATGTTCGTCATTAAGTAGAAACATCAAACTTTTAAGTACAAAACCATGAGCGAATCGGAAAATGGATTAGATGATCTCTACTGTAGTATTATCAAATGCGAAGCTCACCACACTTCACCATGATTTTGTAAGGGTTTTCTCCGGGATTTTTATTTATTTATTTATTTATCAAATATAAACGGACTTGAGTCCTTATAATATAATAGTGGTATAATTTGCTGGTGACCTTAAAGCTAGTAAATAATATTAAAATTTAATTATATTATTAATTAATAAATATTCAAATAATTATAATTCAGAATGGAAGAAAGAAAAATAGTAAAAAGGTATAAGGCATGTAGATTCATGTGTAAATAATAGAACAAATGTAATTAGTCGAACAAAGTTAGAATGAAGCTTTTTAATTCAAATTTATTAGTATTAAATAAATCTATATGTTTGGATATTATTTATTGGTAATTATTTATTTTTGTTGTTTTTGTTATAATCTCCGTACAAAATCTATGAAAATGTATGGCAAATCTAGAAGATTTTCGCCTAGATTTTGTAAAATCTCAACATTACGAAAAATCTTCTATAGTCTGTAAAAAGCTTAATGCTTGAAACAGATTAGACGCGTTGAATACTAGCGAGGACAGAGATTTCTAGTCAAAAAAATATGAAGCTATATAAACATATGTGTATGTATAGCATCTAGAAAATAAGTACCTTCAAAATGGTTGGCCGAACCCTTCGGTCAGGTTGCGGTTTGGCCGACCTGTGTTTTTAGCATCACAGAGCGGTCCTTTATCGAATAGAATAGGTTCGAGCCGACAGTTCTGATACCCCATCGAACCGTCAAAATTGGTACTTTCAAGCTGGTTGGCCGAATCTTTGGTCAGGTTGCCGTTCGGCTGACCAGTGTTTTTAGCACCAGGGAGTGACCCTCTATCGAATAGAATAGGTTTGATCTGACAGTTCTGATACCCCATCGACCCGTCAAAATTAATACTTTCGAACTGGTTGGCCGAACCCTTCGGTCAGGTTGCGGTTCGGCTGACCAGTGTTTTTAGCACCAGGGAGTGACCCTCTATCGAATAGAATAGGTTTGATCCGACAGTTCTGAAACCCCGAACGCACTTAATTAATTAGCACCTTTAAACTGGTTGGCCGAGCCCTTCGGTCAGGTTGCGGGTCGGCTGACCAGTGTTTTTAGCATCAGGGGGCGGTCCTTTATCGAATAGAATAGGTTCGATCCGACAGTTCTGATACCCCATCGACCCGTCAAAATTGGTACTTTCAAGCTGGTTGGCCGAACCCTTCGGTCAGGTTGCGGTTCGGCTGACCAGTGTTTTTAGCACCAGGGAGTGACCCTCTATCGAATAGAATAGGTTTGATCCGACAGTTCTGAAACCCCGAACGCACTTAATTAATTAGCACCTTTAAACTGGTTGGCCGAGCCCTTCGGTCAGGTTGCGGGTCGGCTGACCAGTGTTTTTAGCATCAGGGGGCGGTCCTTTATCGAATAGAATAGGTTCGATCCGACAGTTCTGATACCCCATCGACCCGTCAAAATTGGTACTTTCAAGCTGGTTGGCCGAACCTTTGGGTCAGGTTGCCGTTCGGCTGACCAGTGTTTTTAGCACCAGGGAGTGACCCTCTATCGAATAGAATAGGTTTGATCCGACAGTTCTGATACCCCATCGACCCGTCAAAATTGGTACTTTCGAACTGGTTGGCCGAACCCTTCGGTCAGGCTGCGGTTCGGCTGACCAGTGTTTTTAGTATCAGGGAGTGACCCTCTATCGAATAGAATAGGTTTGATCCGACAGTTCTGATACCCCATCGACCCGTCAAAATTGTTACTTTCAAACTGGTTGGCCGAACCCTTCGGTCAGGTTGCGGTTCGGCTGACCAGTGTTTTTATCATCAGGGAGTGACCCTTTATCGAATAGAATAGGTTTGATCCGACAGTTCTGAAACCCCATCGACCCGTCAAAATTGGTAATTTCGAACTGGTTGGCCGAACCCTTCGGTCAGGTTGCGGTTCGGCTGACCAATGTTTTTAGCATCAGGGAGTGACCCTCTATCGAATAGAATAGGTTTGATCCGACAGTTCTGAAACCCCATCGACCCGTCAAAATTGGTAATTTCGAACTGGTTGGCCGAACCCTTCGGTCAGGTTGCCGCTCGGCTGACCAGTATTTTTTGCATCAGGGGGCGGTCCTTTATCGAATAGAATAGGTTTGATCCGACAGTTCCGAAAACCCCATCGCACCTAAAAAAATTTGCACCTTTAAACTGGTTGGCCGAACCCTTCGGTCAGGTTGCGGCTCGGCTGACCAATGTTTTTAGACTCACGGAGAGGTCCTCTATCGAATAAAATAGGTTCGATCCGACAGTTACCCATACCCCCGAACACCTCTAATTTTTGCGTCTAATTACGTCTTATTACGCTATACTGGTCAAGTTTTGCTTCGGCTGACCAACCGTTTCGATATCACCGTAACTATACGCAACTTTTAAGATGGTTAATTTCCGACAGTTCGAAAACCCCGGTTTTTTACCATCACGGCTCGGACTATAAAGGCTTGCAGCTTTGCCAAGCAGAATCAAATCTGTATAAAAAAAAAAAACACTTTCGAAAAACCATGTTTTCAGGATTTGGAACTCTCTTGTTACTCGCAAAGTTTTTATTGTTGTTTTATGCGAAAAATCTACTAGAAACCCTATGCGTGCTCATCCACAGAAAAAGAGACGAGTAAAGATAGGGTTTTGGGCGGTTTAGGCAATAGAAAAGCTAATCGATTTCGTCCCCTTGTGTGGGGACGAATTGAACGAGGGTTTTTGGCTGTTTTCGACGCAAAATGTACTCGAAACCCTATGCGAGTTCGTCCCCTTGTGTGGGGACGAGTTGAACGAGGGTTTTTGGCTGTTTTCAACGCAAAATGTACTCGAAACCCTATGCGAGTTCGTCCCCTTGTGTGGGGACGAGTTGAACGAGGGTTTTTGGCTGTTTTCGACGCAAAATGTACTCGAAACCCTATGCGAGTTCGTCCCCTTGTGTGGGGACGAGTTGAACGAGGGTTTTAGGCTGTTTTCAACGCAAAATGTACTCGAAACCCTATGCGAGTTCGTCCCCTTGTGTGGGGACGAGTTGAACGAGGGTTTTTGGCTGTTTTCAACGCAAAATGTACTCGAAACCCTATGCGAGTTCGTCCCCTTGTGTGGGGACGAGTTGAACGAGGGTTTTTGGCTGTTTTCGACGCAAAATGTACTCGAAACCCTATGCGAGTTCGTCCCCTTGTGTGGGGACGAGTTGAACGAGGGTTTTAGGCTGTTTTCAACGCAAAATGTACTCGAAACTCTATGCGAGTTCGTCCCCTTGTGTGGGGACGAGTTGAACGAGGGTTTTTGGCTGTTTTCAACGCAAAATGTACTCGAAACCATATGCGAGTTCGTCCCCTTGTGTGGGGACGAGTTGAACGAGGGTTTTTGGCTGTTTTCGACGCAAAATGTACTCGAAACCCTATGCGAGTTCGTCCCCTTGTGTGGGGACGAGTTGAACGAGGGTTTTAGGCTGTTTTCAACGCAAAATGTACTCGAAACCCTATGCGAGTTCGTCCCCTTGTGTGGGGACGAGTTGAACGAGGGTTTTAGGCTGTTTTCAACGCAAAATGTACTCGAAACCATATGCGAGTTCGTCTACTTTTAGGAGACGAAATCGAATAGGGTTTTTGCTAGTTTTGGCACAAGAAAAGCTAACTGATTTCGTCCCCAAGCAGGAGACGAACTGAACTAGGGTTCCTAAATACGCATCCCGGAGTAATGAATTAAAAAAATGTATTTAACGTCCTAGCCGAGATTCATTAAAAGTCTGTACAAACAAAACCGTCCATTAGCAAGTAAGTGCAGCACAAACAAAAATCCGAATTAATCTTTCCATTTTAATTTCCTGTTTAGCCAACAGCATCCACTGTCGAGGGCAACAATAATTGTCAATAGAAACAACTCTCTCGTTCGCTTGCATTCGTTTAGTATCCAGATTTGAAAAATGGCTGAGATTGCAATTTTCCTAGTGACATTTTAGGGAAGATACACAAAGTAACATTGCCATTATTATCCTTAATGTTTGCTAAGCAAACCAGTTATCTTGCGATGTTGTACAGACATGAATCTGCTTACTATTGCTAACTGAACTTTTTCCAATCTAAATTAACGTGTAAGAAGACTACAAATTATATTTTTTGCTTATTCAAAGTAGAACATCTACTGTTCTCTGATTCGTATGATAGAGAAGACATAAGCTAGAAACCAGGTGATAAACCTACATGAGATTGCAAAATGTGGTGTAGGATTTTTAGAGTTTTTTTTTTTAGATTTAAAATGATTGCGCGCCCAACGAGATATGAATGTTCCCTTTAACCCCTAGTGTGGCATAGGGCATTGACTACATCTCTTTTCGACCTCTGCCTATTAGCAGCCATCGCCTTTAGCTGGTCCCACGATTTGCCTATAGATTTTCCCTCTGCCTCAACAGATCTTCTCCATGTATTTTTGGGTCGTCCCACACAACGGCTAGCATTGGTTCCCTGAGGATTCCAATCTAGAGCCTGTTTTACAAAGTTTTTTTGGCTCTTTTCGAAGTGTGTGACCTATCCACTGCCACTTTCGCCGTTTGATGTCGATGCCTATCCTATTTTGGCGAGTAATTTTGAGGAGGTCGTGGTTAGATATAGTAACCTCAGGCCAGCGAATTCGTAGGATGCGTCGTAGGCACTGATTCACGAAAGTTTGCAGTTTGGTAGTAATGTTACTGGTCACCTTCCACGTGGAACACCCATATAAAAGCACAGATCTTACATTGCTTTCGAAGACCCGGAGTTTGGTATTTCTAGAGATGTTGTGGTTTTGCCAGAGAGTAGTCAAACTCCGGTTGTCCGGAGATAGAAATGGTGCCGGAGGTATGGCAAAGTATATAAATAAATGATAAGGGTCGGTCCCTGATTCGAATAAGCCATGTCCGTCTGTCTGTCTGTCCGTCCGTGTCTCTGTCAGTTCGCACCCTGCTAGCCATAATCGGTGAACGATAAATCCAAAGAGACGGGGGAATGCAAAAATTGTCTTACTTAGTATTCGTGAACACTCTCTCATGCACACGCGTTGGCTTATGTACTTCAAATGAATCTCCATCACCCGATGACTGTCTCGATGAAGAATCGGTGCCAATTCATCGAGAGACATTTTCTTGAAATTTCGGTCAGTTTCGCTTCCTTGTCGTCATTTTGCGCCGATGGGTAATATTTTTCTTTGTATAGCGGAACCTTTTTCACTTTAAAGTTGGCCTTCGTAGTGTGTGCGTCTGCATCGAGTAATTTGAATAAATTCTTCTTCTTCTCTGTACCGTAACCCCTTGTGTGGCATGGTGCGATCACTCAGCCGTTTATAGGCTATTTCGGAGTGCTTGTTGCAAGCACTATATATTTCCTACCCGCACATGTACGGAAATTTTGGAACACGCCGATCGATTCGATCTCCGAACGTCTAAATTACCAGTGTCGTAGAGTGCGACTCAACCTAGTGAGCCATAGAGCGTGCTAAATGAATAAATTACTGATGAAATAATTAATGGAACTAATCGACTATTGCATATACGTTGTTCATCTAAGAACGCATGAATGAAATTCATCGTTTATTTCATTAGGGCGAACTTGATGAACTCTTCGGGGAAATTCATTAAATTTACCATCTGTTCCAGCATGATGAATTCGCCAGTGAAACTAATCGTACTTTTCATCAGTTCCTTTCTGATGAATTCATTGATGATCCGCACCGCATCTATCATCACTACCTCTCTAATGAAATCATGAGGGAAAGTCATGTTTGGGTTCACTTGGTCTTCATGCAGTCGTTCACCATATCTTTGAAAAATATATAAGGGAATTTAGTCCCTCGGCTAGAACAAATGGAATGATTCGGTTCATCCAGAGATTCATGATGCCGGCATCGATGCATTCCTTATGCCATGGCTAGTAGGGCACGATAACTCCCGAAATAATGAAGCTAGCATTTTGAAATTTTGGTCAGATGATTGTTTTGATAAAAGCTTGGATGGTATTGAAAATGGGCCAAATGGGACCAAGGGTTCCCTTACCTCCCATACAAATGACCCCTCCGTGATAGTTTAATTCGCCCATATTTTTCGACAGAATATCGCTAGTGACCTGCAATTTTCATCAATGCCTAATTGCGATATATGCTTGAAGTTGGTGGAAAGTGGAGAAGGTCTGACTACCCCTACCCCTTCATCCTCTACAAAGCAATATTCCGCCATATCTTTTGATAGAATGTCGCGAAAAACTACAAATTTATAGCAAATGGTAGCTGCTGGATGCCGTTATAAGATATTCCCCCTTTCCCTCCCTAAAAAAAAATGAATTTGAAAATGTTTGGTTTTACGCTCATTTTAGGTCTGTACATGGGTATATGGTATAGACTCATCGTGCTATTCGCACGATTAAAACTCGGTCTCGTTTTTAGCATAGTTCCATTCATAATATTAAATTTTTAGATTTAACGGTTTTTAAATTGTGGTCGCAAAAGTTCCATTTTTATTGTTCTTTATATATTTTCAGGTTCTGAGCCCGATGCCGTACCTTCCCACTAAAATTTCGTTGTGAAGGGTGAGAATCGCAAAAAGAACCAAAAAAATGACGTATCAATTGTAGCGATACCGCTTAACGTATTTTAAAGATAAATCTCGCGTTGGACTCGCAATCATCATCAATGTGGCACGATAGCCCGACGTCGGGCCTTGGCCGCCTGAATCGTTGACCTACAATTGTCGCGGTTACGTGACCTTGTCCTCCAGTTTCGGAAGCCCAGCAGCTGGTGGGCGTCTTCCCCTACGGAGTTCTCCCAGCGAGCTCTCGGTCGTCCACGCAACCTCGCTTCGTCAAATCGTTGTGCGTTCATCGCTTTCTTTGGCATGCGATTATCATCCATCCGTTGTACATGCCCCGCCCATTGCAAACGTTGAAGCTTGACGATTTTCGATACTTCCAGCTCATCGTACTATTGATACAACTCATGGTTGTACCGGATACGCCATTGACCTTTCGTTCGAATCTGTCTAGCAAAATTTCGGAGGCTTGGGTGAGGGTGAGGCCCATCGTTTTTTCACGCTTACGATGTCGCTGATGATGTTACCATCCTTGTCCATACATAGGCTAGTCCTGGGTTGATATCCGTTCTTGAAATTATGTGCATAAATTGCATAAGATGGGCACATTTCTTTTATGAGGAATGAGATTCAGAGGAAGCAACTCTCCTCTAGCTTTGAATAATAATGAAATTTTATAAGTTGGAAAATCATTTTGGAAGTACGTATTTTCATTTAAGTCGTGCTGCAACTGAACGGGCTTCCGCCAGTTTTATCTCGTTTAAAAAAGTCTGTAGTAAGGCACAAGTTTCAACTGTCCCATTCCAGTTAAATTGGAAACCAATCCTATTCGTGATTTCAATCAAATCCGCAATGAAGACTATTTTGTTTCAGCTGCATATACTAATATTTTCTTTGGTAGTCTGTCGTTGCCCATCGCTGAGAACTTCTTCAAATAGTTGAGATGAATATTCAAAGTTTCCACAAATAAGGAAGCTAATCCGGTTTCCTGGTGGAGCATATAGTTAGGGGTACCGACTGGAAGCCGAAAAGTACGCTTTAAATAAAATTTTCGTCATACTTTTTGTTACCCTACACTTGAGCAGCATATAGCAAGATCGACTTAGAGACTGCTTGAAACACTTTGTATTTTGCCGTATGCGATATGTAGGCATTATTAAAACTGTTCTTCCGACTAGCATTTATAGCCCATTGCGCCTTTTTCTCGAGATGTGTTTGCATACTTGATTTGCTGACAATCAATATCCCCAAATACTTATAGGTTTGGACCACTTCAATCTCGTTTCCCATATAAGTCCATTTCTCGTCACGTGCGAGACAAAAACGTTTTTTGAAAGCCATTATTTTCGACTTATCGAGATTGACCGTAAGCTTCCATTTCGCGCAGTACAATTCTAACTGATTTATCATTTTTTGCAGGTTCTCCGGAGATTCAGCCAAAAAGACCATATCGTCTGC